>JARYHS010013630.1:121513817-121644160 GCA_031002005.1 Vandiemenella viatica | reverse complement strand
TGTAAATGGAGAAACATTTAAAGAAAATGAGTTTATTCAAACATTACGTGGTTAATCATATATTATAGATGAATGAATGTATGTTTGTTTGTTTGTTCTTCATACAAATCCATTTTCATCCGATCTCGATGAAACTTTGCACACTTATCCTTTGAAACAAGGAGAAAAATACTGTCTACATTTTTTGAAAAATTATCTGTTAAATAATACATGTTGTCTTATAATTTCGAAAAATTACTGAACGGCGATAGACAGGCGTTGGATATGGAGGTCCTTGTTGTTTTTCCGTGTAGCGGTCAGGCTCAGTGGTTAAAGCGCTTGCTTACTAATTTTGGGTGTGGTCTCCGGTTCAAATCTCCGTGGAGGCTAAGATTTTTAAAATTGTTTTTGATCGTAAGAGTCACGCCTGGGCCGTCGGTTATTCGGATTGAATGTTAAACTGTAGATATCACAAAGTTAGGGGTGCAATGCGAGGCAAATCGTAGGTAGTCTTGCAATGCTGTAGGTGTACACTTTTTACGTTTATTGATCCCTCAGGGGTGATTCGCAGTCAGAGTGTGTGTGATCTGCAGTAATAATACTATAAATGCGGAAGTAAGTCTCTGTCTTTTGTTACGTTTTGACAACTAAATGCCTATACCGATATTGACGGAATTTGACAAGAAAATCTGTAGGGAGGCACAGGACTTTTTTTTTCGCATGATTAACAGTTGTAGTCACGAAATTTTAGAACTTATCGAATGGTGACAGAGTGACGGATGTGTGTGTTAGTCTGTAATGTTACGTCGCTTGCTCAAGCATGCTTCTCGCGATTATGTTAGTGTATAATTGTTAGTAAATTTCGTTTAGAGAAAAAACGTATTATTTAGTATAGATTCGATTTTTCTGTCCTTTACTTTGTGTCTGCTTAATGTTTCTGCACCAGTTTATTTTGACTTCTTTTTTGACATGCCTTGCGGGCGTAAACTGGCCTACGTTGTAGCTCTAGCAGAGCACGAGCAGCTAAAGTTATTAGAACCCAAGAATCAAAGCTCATGCTGAAGAAAGAAGAAAAGTCAAGCTGAAATAAACCTGCCCTTAGTTAACACCCCCCCCCCCCCAACCACATCCACATCTTGTTGTTTTCTGTTTTTAAATATGTTGGAAATTGATTCTCTTCAAGAGAGGTTCGATGGTAGAATGATAAAGTGATGGCTTTCCTGTCGTATTATGCCGACTCGTTGTTTGGGACCAATCCTTAGCTACCAACAACTTTCTATATTCAATTGTGGCAAAGAAATTCTTAATCCACGCCTACGAAGTCGCAGGTATCAGCTAGTAATTGTATAAAGTTTGTAACGGCGGCGGAGGAATAGTCACGTAAAGGTGGAAGTTAATTGTGATTATGTATGAAAAGTGTGAAATAAAAGTTATGTATGGTTTACCATGGGAAACTACTGATGAAAACGTAAGTTCTTTTTTTGGAAATTGTAACCCGGGAATTAACATTATAAACTAACTAAAGTTTAAAAGGAGACGAGAAATGTCTGAAACTAATGAAAAGACTTAGTATTATGGTAAAAGACAGCTAATGATAAGTTTAAGAAACAGTCATTGAATGTAAACGTTTGATAGTTGCATATAAAAGTATATATACACAACTAATTTCTTTCGGGAAAGCTTTGCTGAGTTGTGGTCAGTGTAGACAACCACCTGCATATGACCACATGTATATGAGCAAGTAAATTGAGAGTTGCTGAACTAATGCTTTACTTGATAGTTTTATGAACAGCTTATCACGACTGTCTGTCCACCATCTACCATAAATCAATTAGTTTATTCGGCAACAGTACAATAAGCAAGGAATCACATACCTCGTATCTTCAGTATGAACTACATAAAACTAGAGGACTTTAATATAATTAAGACAATCCTTGAAGAACAGCTGATAATTGGTGAGTCACAAACATCATATTTTGTTAAAAATATCTTGTATGTCCACGGATACCATAAAAATTCTTTTACTGTAAGAGTTAACAAACCTTAAGCGATGAGAATGCACTTCTTTCCAGCGACAAGAGACCGAACAACGAGTTTTCATTCGGCATGGTAGTTATCACATAAATTAATCGCAGACTCTGTACTCACAAGCATTTTTCGGCAGATTTTTCTACCTGCTAAACTAAAATTTTGATGAAACTCGTAAACTGGAGGGTATGCAGCATTGTTTCCAGGCAACGGTATGTTTTTCTTGGAAAGCAATTTATGCTTCAAAGTAAACTTATTATTATTATTGTTTTACAAAGTATCTTTTTTTTAATAACTATGGCTTATTGTAAAACGTCCATCTACAACCCAGTAGGCTCCGCGACTGTGCCTTGTGTGGTCAAACTGCCATCCCGAATTTGGAATTCATGACAGTATCATTAACGTTGTCTATTTTCTAAGGTCTCAGCTTGCAAGGGGGAAACTAAAGATAACCAAAACAAAAGTATTTGATAGAATCTTTTATTTTGTCGAATGTTTATATGCCACCAAGATCATCGTTCTTAGATCTTGGCATCAGATGTTGATAGCATGCAAATGTAAGTATATAGGGAATGTTGCTGAAGTCTCAATATAGTTTCTTGGGACTATCAATTCTAAATCTATATCTCCAGTCCTAATACTGCACTAAAAGAATCAACTTCAACATTGACAACCAAACTTAATAAATAAACGTTAAGATACTGTACTAGAATAAAGGAACTCGGTAAGTATTAAACGTCACATTCTTTTATATTCTTCAGTAATTGTACAGATCGGAGGGATGACCGTTACAATTAACTAAATCCATGAGTTGCACGACACTCAGGGAAGATAAACACTGGACTTGGCAGTGTCATTTCATTGGCTATGACACAGTATTTTTTGCTGCGAGCTTACCACATTCTACGGAAAGGCGCAGCAGTGCCAGGAAATCACTGCTACACAAATTCATACCAGTGTCTGATACTGGTTTGTCCCCATTGCAAATTATTCCTACACGTGGGTCTATTTTTCAGATACTCTCTGAAATTACCTACTTCAAAAATTCAGTGTCAAGGCGCTTCATCCAGCCAATTGATGTTACGTATTTGAAGCACAGGACCGCGATGCAAAATTTTGAGTGCTCTAATCGCGGTATGATATTTATTCTCTGGAGGGAGCGTCTTCTCACGCTTTCTCTAAGCACTGATCGAATCGTAAACCTGCGCAACATCGAATCAGAATATCATTTGGCGCTTTAAGTTGATTTTGACTATGTATACTTGTGTCCTCTACAACTAAGTCATTTATACGAACCATTACAATTGAAATTCTTAACAATAAATAACTCACTGTACGATGTCGCTTATGCACGTTCTTGTCTCTTAAACGTAGATAGCTTTCATAAGTTTCCCTCTCCTCCAGCCTAACACACGAAAACCTGCCCACACATCCCAGGTCAGCATCATTAATCTACATGGAACGTACTATGATTAATTGAAATTCTTGCGGAATGAATTATGCAATAACATATAGCATAATAAAGCTCAACTAGAAAATATAGCAGCAGCTGGAATAACATCACTGATAACCGAAAAACACTAAAACTGGATTCTAAAACTTAGTTCAGTAAACGAAACATTGATATCTATAAAATTTGACTAGGGGAACTTCATGGTCATAAGGATATACACAGATCAGGAAGGAATGATACATGTTTCAGCTGTTCATAACAAATCAGGCTAGTGTTGAAGATTATACAATTTTAAAGTGAGATGCAAGTGTTACTAAATACTGTTTGCTAATGAATATAATTGGTAATAGTTTCTAAAAAATGAAAACACACAAATGTGAAGAAATACGCAGTGGGTACTACTAATAATAACAATATTAAATTATAATAACATTAATAAATCTACAAAGTAGATAGTTAAAAGACAAGCCAATTGATAGAAACATAATTGGGCCGTGTGAGTCAAGTATCGTTCTCTAATTACCATAATAGATATTTCGTATGTGGTGGGTCAGAAGTGAGTCGCTAGGTACAGGAATCAGTAATGGACTCTTTTTCAGGTTAGCAGAGGACTCCGCTCCACAGTTCCACTGTTATATCAATCGTTTCGTTTCAATACAAAATAAGATACATTGGAACTTCTCTAATTCGAACATTTTCAATTCGAATTTCACGATAATTCGAAATTTTCTTGTGGTCCCTTCAATTTTGTATTGAGCTAGCATTAAAGTAACTCCTATAACTCTAATTATTTTTTCATTATTAAAAAAATAACTTTATAGAAGGATAGACAAAATTAACAAAATTGTTGTAAAATAGCTGACGAAGCCCTGCGACAGCTTTGATAATAAAGATGGTTATTTGCTTGTTGTTATAATATAATTGATTATTATATTCTTAGGTCAGCCAGCATGTGTCAACTGCGGATTTGCACCGTGCTTATTCTTTAATTTTGTTCAAATCTGAAAGAGAAAAACTTGTTCACGCTTAAAACACTAATAAAATAACACTTTTGCCTACATATCACAGTAATAAATATTCATTTCTGTTTAACTCAGTTTTATTCCAATTAATAACACTTCATTATATCATTGAAGGAATGCGGAACAATACATTCTTGAACATGGATGTTAAACTTTCTTCCACAAAGCCGAAAGACTGGGACTCAAGAAGGAATTGTTGTTTTGGTCTAAAAACTGTTACCCACGTCGTTCGTTGGATTATATAGTTTAATATATGTTGCTATTACAGCTATCAAATACATACTTATTTTAAAGTCTCTTAAAAAACAAATGGTTATCTTTTTAAAGATGCTCTAAAGTAATACGACCGTTTCTTATAAATTTTTGGGTTCCACCTTAAATTATTTTGCGAAATGTCTTAAGGAAAGCATAGTGTGTGCTGACAAAAACTTAGCCAGTGTTCGTGTTTTGTAGTCAGAAGATCTCGAGGACTTCCCGAGACCTCGTGAAACCCTCTCCACAAGTTTTTACCAGGTGTCAATCACCAGCATCCTCTAGGCCTATTGAAAAGAAAGTTAACAATTATCCAGTTCTGTCGGGATACGGAATTTTCAACTTTATTAAAATTTTATTAGAGTTATTAAAAACAGGCGCAAAATAAATACTAATAAATATGTCAACTTTAAAAAAGTTTACATAAATTCTAGGTCTAAGCATAAATCGATTATTTAAATATCTAAATAAAAGATGTCTGACCGATTACATGATTCCGATCAAACAAACATATAAGTTACTACAATAATAGGGTGGGGACAAGTGAATTCAAATTTCAGCTGGTCTGGAAGCATAATTTTATAAGCCCCCATCATTCCAGCTTATGTTGGCACTGTAGTGTATCCCAGATCGTTTCTGTGTATTTAGAAATTGTGGATCTGGGCAGGGCCGCATTTAAGCATAGGCTGTAGCTTAGGGGCCCGCACCACAAAGGGGGGCCCGCACCACAAAAAGAGGGGCCCCTCACCACAACCCTCGCATGGGTAAAGATAAAAAAAGGGTCGTCCATAAATTTTTTAGGTCGAATTTCGAATATTTCAAAAATTTTCGAAATTTAAGAATCCAGCCACTGCCGACAGGGGGCCCACAGAGCCTAAATGCGGCCCTGGATCTGGGGTCACTCAAAGAAGCAGAAACAGATAAATATTTTTAAAAAAAAGTGTTCATATGTCTTGTAGAGATCATAAATATTTTGATGTAAATATCTTTTTGGCAAATCGATTGTCTTGACAGCTGCTTCTCGATTACAACAGTAATGGACTTCAGTGAAGGAATATATTGAAGAGCATTTTTTGAGTGAGTCCACCGCCAAAACACGACGTTTATCTATGGACTCATTTGGCTAGTTACCTCAGATGATTTTATTCAATCCCAAGTTTTGTTTGCTTTTTGTGTTCAGTGCCCAAGGAAACACAGTCCTTTTGTTGACACTTTACTGCCTATCGTCTGCAAAGGTCTGGAGCTAGTAAAGTTGCAGACTCAGAACTTAAAAATGCAAAGTTCTCGACCTCCAGATTCTAAATTCTGTTAGAACTTGCGATTATGTTTCAGGTAGTGGACCTACTTAATGAAAGGGATGCGATATTAAAGTGCGACTTTAGGAGGTCTGAAAAATACCTCCCTATTGTTGCTATCATGTTTTTATTTGACTTAAAATGTTTTACAACCATTCATTTCATTGGGTTTAGAAACAGGTGGATGCCGAGCCAAATCTGACGTATATGCTGCATGTGTCAACATATCTTACTTCAGATCCTTCAGCTCTTCCATCGCTAAATCTCTTTTGTCAGCGAATGTATTGTTCTGATCAAAGAAAATATTTCCTACTGAGATTTAGGTTTCTTCTGACTAATCGCTGTAGCTAGTTGGTCGAGTATACCGGCGTAACATTCAAAAATTTTGTTCTACAAGGTGCTCAATAAAAATAATACGCTTGCATCAATATATATGTATGTCCCTGACTTTTCCACAAAATGAAAAGGAATTCCCTTTTCAGGTGCATATCGACCTGCTTTGACCCTCAGTTTTCATTTCTTTTTTGTTAGTGGTGTACAGTGATGGGATTATGTTAAATCTATTGAAACAAATTGTTTGAAAATCACTAGGATCCTTTCAAAAACAGTTCAAACATTGTTGAGAAAAATCAATTTCACTTTTTTGTGTGTGTTTCATCTACCTCGCAGAAAGCTTTATCATCCTTCATCCTTGATGCAAAACTTATTGCACGCTATTTGAAGTTACCCCTAAGGCCTTGTCTATGTCACTCATGTTCAATGTTCGATCGTCCATTGCATCCTCACAATGTTTGAAACTGTGATTACAGATTTCAATAGCACTTTACGCGGATCATCGTAAGGACATACGACAACCTATAAATTCAATAACTCATTTCTTTACTTCTGTAAAGTTAACAGCGGAGTTCCTACGAACCTTTGACATTTTTAGATTTTAGCAAGACCGCGACTACGGCCTACGCAATGCCTAGGGTCGCCACGGTGATACCAGCCTCGCAGTCAGGATCTTCTGCCACCAACGATATGATGTCATACCGACGCCGAAATTTTGTGATTTAAATCAACCTCAAGGTTAAATAACGAACTCAACTAAACGTGTCTATTAAGAATTCTGAACAAATAAATTCGCTTGCAAAGCCATTTAAGTCACTACTTTATGACACAGACGATCGCAAAACTCATGACAAGTGATGATTTGACTATACAAATTTTATTAACTGTTATTTTTTCCGTAGCATTTAGTGTCAAATATTTTGTTTACATTTGGTGCCCTCTGTATAATTAAGATCTTTCAACTGGTGTATTCTACGAAAAAATTTTCTGCTAGCTGTATAAATTATATGCTTAAGTCTTTTTCCTAATTATAATGGAAAGGTTGGTTCGAGAGTGAGGTTAATGTCCAATTTTCGGCTTGATGACCATCTATGAGCTTTCACAGCAATTACTATTATGCTATCAAACACATCTTTTCCAAAAAAAACTGTATCATGTAACAAACAATAACTAACACGTTTAAACGTGCGTAAAGAAGTTACTGGCTACCTGTCACTCATGGCGTTAGTCAAGTTACCAGTCAGTATGAGGGTTGTTATGCTTAAATATATCCTGCCACTGGTCTTAATCACAAAAAGGTATTATGGTCGCCACTTTGAACAAAACATTATGTTTCCCTGGAAACTGTATCAGGGCGAAAATTATGTGACTTTTATAATCACTGTAACACTTAGTCCTAGTTATCTCACCATTTAGCTGAAGTTACAATAATTCTAAATGTTTACTATAATAGTAGTACATAACTATGAGATCGTTGACGTCGCTCGTTTCATCATTCGAAGCGTCCGTTACCGTACTCGTTCTAAAATCAGAAGGATATGGGCGTTCATCAAGTGGACCTTCCATAACGAAGAACGAGAAATCATCAGTGGCGATATTTTCAAAACGGAAAATTCCCAAGTACCCAGGATACAACTAGGACCTCACTCATTCTCAGTGAATAAATAGAGCCGTTTTCTGGGAATATTACTAGACTCCCGGCTTACATGGAGAGAACGTATCCAACATATAATAGCCAAATCGGACAAGCGACTTAACATCCTAACAGCAGTGGCGGGAACAAGGTGAGGTTCCCATCCTAAATAACTTCTACTCCTATACAAATCAATGATCAGATCATTAATAGATTACGGTAGTATCTTCTACACAAACGGCACAAAAGACGCATTGCAAAAACTGGACTCTTTGCAGTATCGCTGCCTCACAACATGTCTAGGAGCATTAACATCTACACCAACTAACGCGTTACTAGTAGAAGCTGTCGAAATTCCTCTTTACATTAGAGGAATACAACTCACAGGGAAATTCAGAATGGAGAAATGAGCATCACTACACACCCACTGAAGGAACGGTTAAATAATCTTAAATATTGGACACACAAGAACGTAAATAACCACACAGGTGCCCTCAACAACACTACCCTACTTAACATGTGTAACAAGTGGGAGGAAAGGGGAAGCAATATAGTGAATTTCCCCAAACACCCTATGTTCCAAGTACCTTGCCACGTTCGATTTCTAGCCGTACAAATACTGTGCTTGGAACACATGACGGCAGTCACTTCCTGATCACCGTACCGGCAACATCGTTACGAAGCGAGTCAGCGAGTGAAACTTAGCTACAGTTGAGTGCGCCACGTTAAATTCGTCGGACAACACACGAGTTACAAGTTGAAACATTTTACCTGAACCTAATAGAGTCTATCAAATTTCACTAATATTGCAACAGCGACAAATTAAGTGCTACAGACAACATAATCTCCACCATGTTTGGTGGAGATTATGGCCACGGGGGCCAAATCGGCCTTCCAGCCAGTAGTGTAGTTAACGAGAACGGAATAGGCTCTAACATAGGAGAGGTAGTCGATGAAGCGTTGAACACAGTGTTAAACTTCGACAGCTCCACAAAAGTGCTACCATCAACGGAAGAAGAAATGCCACTACACAAACAGCCTAACAAGCGCCTGCTCCGAGACATCGACAACACAACAGCAGCCGACAGCTCAGAAAAACTTCCAAGGGTGGAAGTTGACAGAAACCAACATCAACAGCTCATCACAGTAACACCTGCAACAGGAAGCAACACTACCCCAGTACCGACGGCGGTAAGTGATCAACGACCTAGCGCTGGCCCAGTGGAAAAAATATGGTAGTGAACAAATATGAATGGTACGACATTGGCCCGTATATAATTTTTGTAGAAAGCAAAGCGAGCAACGTTGATATACTATACCCCATGTCAGTCGGCAAGTTGATCCACCAAGCAGTCGAATTAGTAACCAAAACATAGTTAACAATACTAAGTCAGGCAGGAACCATATTAGAATCAAGACAATTTCCGGGCCGATTGCTAATTCCCTTGCCCAAAGCAAAATTTTCCCTATGCACAACATGGAAGCTTACATCCCCATTTCATTAACATCCCGGCACGGCATTATAAGAAATGTAGACATTTCAGTAACCGAAGAGGAGATAACGGAAGTGATTAGATGTGACTTTCATGTAGTGCGAATAAGACGATTCACCAAAAATGCAAGTAACACTAACAGATACCAGAGAATACCCATCCCAGTCTGTGCAATTACCTTCAAAGCGCAGCGACGACCTCAATATGTGATAATTCACGGAGTAAGATGCCCGGTAGAACCGTACAGCCCCTCGGTCCTTCAATGTTTTCAATGTTTGAGGTATGGTCATACTAGTAAACAATGTCGGAGTCAACCTAGATGTAGTCATTGCTCTGTAAACAACCCTTTCAAAGAGTGTAAAAATACAGGTCCACCTACTTGTGCCTACTGTGATGGACCCCATCTCTCCACTGATCGCACCTGCCCTCAATACCATAAACAACAACAGATAAATAGTAAAAGGGCTTACGAGGGGATATCTTACAAGGAGGCGCTATCAAGCATTGAACAAAAACCTTATGCCGCAATAACAGCCGAATATTTGACAAAGAATAGAGAGAGAGCACCTTATAACCAAGCAACCAACCCTTCAATGAATAGACCTACAAACCAAGTTATAAAAGTTCCAACCACAGTTCAGAATATTCTAAACCCACCACCAATGGTCCCCCCAAAGATACAAAGTCAATCATAACAACAAAGGGGCCCTTAACCCCGTCAACAGAAACCAACAGTTAGAGCAGACAGCAAGGATAAACATCCTAACTGGCCACCCAGGGACACGCAACGAACCACCCACAGAAATTCCCCAAGAACTTTTCATAGGGGCACCAAGCCAACCAGCACTTCCAATTACTAACAACCCTTAGAGCCAAAAAACTCCCCAACAACGAACGAATATCTAGTAGCGAAGATACAAAACCAGATCACAGTGATCTTAGAAATGGCATTCTCCGGAAACTTACCACTCAACATCAGAGACCTTGTTGCCAACACATTAATGGACGTTCCGCAGCGCTCCGCAATGCCTCAGGAACAACACACAATAGAATTTTAACCTCAACATGGAGGAACTCAACCGGACAACGGAATTAATAGAAGCCCTTTAACTTAACATTAAGAAAAGTAATAAAAGTAGTAATAACAACTAACAATGGACAATAAAAATAACAACATAACGGTACCCTAACATTTAAGTATCTGACAATGGAACGGAAGATCAGTACGGGCGAATAGAGTAAGTCTTAATGCAGAACTATTACGAAGCAGAACATCGCGGTGTTATCAGAAACATGGTTTAAACCTAACAAAAAAATTACCTTCGAGTCTTCCAACCTCTACAGAACTGACATAGCCGACGGAAAAGGAGGAGTGGCCATAATGGTGCAGCAGTGCGTACCTCATGAGCCAGTTAAACTTAAAACGGATGATATACCCTTCCAAGCGGTGGCAGTACTAATACGCGGCTACCAGACAACTTTCATGATCGTATCGGTTTACTGCAGTCCAAGAATAAAACCCGCCCAAATGACTGGACAAAATTGCTGAGGCAAATCAATTCACCAGCAATTTTGGCCGGCGATTTTAACGCCCATAGTCAAAGTTGGGGCTGTCGATAAAATGATCCTCAAGGATCGGTAGTTAGCGACATGGTAGACGAACATAATTTGATTGTAATGAACGACGGGAATTCTACCCTTGTACAGACACCAGGAAGATACCCCTCGGCAATCGACTTAACACTTTGTTCTAGCAATTTAGCAGCCATACCCACCTGGCAGGTTCTAAAAGATTCAATGGTATCCGATCACTACACAATTCTTTTAACAATAGGATGCCCCTACATTAAAGAATCCCCTGCTCATCCAACAATATGGTGGAATACAAATAGGGCTGACTGGTTTAAATATAAGAGACTCATCGAAGAAGAAATCAGGAATATCACGGAACAAATGACGGGGAACGATACATATAGAAAACTTAAAAACGTAATATACAGAGCGGCAGGTAAAGCAATTCAACGAATAAATTACGGTAACCTTAGAAAAACTCGACCTCTGATTTTACACCAAAGTTCCAACGCTACCAGTTTTTGGTGCAATGAAGTTTAGATAATTCAGTCTTAAGGTATATTTTATGAACGTTTCGGCACTTCAAGTTTTCTTTGATAGCTGCCCTAAGTTGACAAACCCAACTGAAAAGTGTATCAAAGTTCAAACACCTAAAACAGTCATAATCCAACATGTTCCAGAGCAGTGGCTCAAAGACGACTTGCACTTTCAACCTACCGCAAGAATCCGGATCTGCAACACTATATAGCATATTTGAAAATCAACGATCGTACTAAGAGAGTGCTGAAAAACCAAAAGCGCTTAAACTTGATACGGTATTGCGAATCCTTGGGAAAGGACTCAAATATCTCAAACATCTGGTCCACAGTAAGAAGCTTAAAGGATACAAATTTAAACACCAGAACCAATAAGATCAGCTCCTCAGTCCTAGAAGAACTTGCAAATAAAATTTCTCCTTCCACAGTACAATTTCAGGAGACTAGCTTCAATCTCATCCAAGATGAAGCATCTGTTCGCCAGCTGTGCGTTCCGCTTTCTATGAAGGAACTTCAACAAACCCTTAAACGCTATTCCGATACTTCTCCCGGATTAGACGGGATACATTATTCCTTGCTATATAATATGCCAGAATCAGGTTTATAGACTCTGTTAAATAGTTTTAATCAAATATGTATGAACGAACCAATCCCAGTAGAATGGAAGACTCAAGTTATTATTCCAGTGCTAAAACCGGATAAAGATCCTACTACAGCGTCCTCCTACAGACCTGTATCACTAATGTCCTGCGTAGGAAAAACGTTGGAACGCCTGGTTAAAAACAGACTGGAATGGTGGGTGGAGTCAAATGAATTAATTTCTGACTCTCAAGCAGGATTTAGAAAAGGCAAAAGTACAACAGATAGCCTTGCTGTACTGACTACTGACATCAATTTGGCGTTCTGCAACAAATAATATTTAGGAACAATCTTCCTTGATATACAAGCAGCCTATGAGAATGTTAACATTCCCATCTTAATGAAAAAGCTAGTTACTCTAGAAATACCGAGGAAGATAGTTGCAAGTCTATACTCCCTTTTATCACATAGGGTAATTTACGTAAGCTCGAAGAGGAACAAAGTAGGTTCCCGTAAAGCTACACAAGGCCTTCCTCAAGGAGCAATTATAAGTTCACTACTATTTATATTATATTCATCAATTATCGCCTAGAGTAAAGACACTCCAATTCGTATATGACGTCGTCATATACACAATCGCTGATTCACAGACGGAAGTTCAGAATATCTTGAGCGAAGCAATAATGGTCCTTAGGCAGTGGTTACTGAAAAATGGCTTAGAACTATCATATGAAAAGTCGATAGTTATTTTCTTTTCAAAAAGAAAAATTTTGTACAACCATGACATCCTCCAATTAGGAACATTAAGAAGACGAGGTCAATTCCTTGGAATGATTCTAGATAGCCGGCTCAGCTGGAATCATCACAGAGCACCTGGTTGCAAAAGTTGACGCACGACTAAACATAATACGAATGGTTGCTGGTACTTGGTGGGGCTCTCACCCCAAAATGCTGTTGCTCCTCTATCGAACATTGATCAGGTCGCTACTGGACTACGGTGGCATGTTCTACCTCAACGCCAGAAAAGACGCGCTTCAAAAATTAGACAGGCTTCAGTTACGCTGTCTCAGAACCTGCGTGGGAGCAATGCGCTCCACACCAACCAACGCCCTACTTGTGGTATCAGGGGAATTACCTCTTCATATCCGGCGAAAATTCCTCTCGGAAAATTTCTATTAGAAAAATTAGCGTACATGAGTGCTTTAAGGCGATGGAAAAGCTAACCACCTATGACAAGAATAGTGCTAGGCTACCACTTCTTGAAGCCTACTCGTTCTGGAAAAATAGCAAATATAAGGTCATATCCTACAAAACACACCATATATATCTTGAACCTTACGAACTACGTCTAGAAACAAATCATGTACATTTTCTGGAAGCAGATAGAAATCCAAATATTAATCAAAATATAACCAATTATATTTCAACGTTAGGTGACAACGTATGTAATATTTACACAGATGGATCGAAGGTTCCAGGAAAAAGTAGAGTAGGATGCTCCTTCTTCTGCCCCAACACAGGATTTCCTTCGCAGTATTCTCTCCCGGAAGAAACGCCCATCTCCTGAGCAGAAGCTAAAGCTCTTCTTGAGGCAGTTATATACAGCCGCCAATGGGGCCATAATATAGTAGTGATTCTGACAGACTCACTCAGTGTACTTAAGAGTTTGAAAAACACAACGTGGGGCAATCGCTTATCCGTATTTATAATGGAAATCACGAAACACATAAAGCACTTTTTTTTTGAAACTGCTTTACGTCTCTCAACAGCGAGGTCTTTAGAGACGGGACATAAAGTACAACAGGGAGCTAGGTATTGCGACATATCTGCTATGGATTCCATCCCACAGCGGAATAAAGCACAACGAACAGGTGGATTTGTTGGCCAAACAAGCGATACACGTGGGACACAAAGAGGATATGAAACTTGTGGTCACAGACATGATTCCAAGCATAAAAGAAAGAGCAAGGGACACTTGGCAAGAAGAATGGAATAAATCAAAAACCATTAAAGGCTCACACTACGGAAGTGTCCAACCAAAAATACCAACAAAACCATGGTTTTACAAGTGGAACATCAGCAGACGCCTTATTAATACTATTTTTAGAGCACGTTTCCATCACGGGAATTTCCCAAACCACTAGCACCGGATAGGGATTCGAGAACCTCCTCTTTGTGATTGTCAAGATCAGGCTATTGGAGACATAAATCATATTATATTCTCATGCAAAAAATTTAAACCTCATCAGGATAAAATGATAAGAGAACTAGCTAGAATGGGAATCCCCCTACCCACAAATTTAATCATACAAAGTTAACACATTTACAATCGTATACCACCTGAACATCATCATCCAGACATACTACTAGGATGTGCGGCCATTGTGAATGTTTAGGGTACAAGGTCTTCACATTAAGCAAAATAGAATTGAGTTACAGTGTCCAAAAACCCCACTAATTGTATATTACACCCTCTCCTGCGCAGATAAAAGATATTAATAATGTAACCGATTCCATCTCGACATATCTATACTAATGTCTGTCTGTCTGTCTGTTACATTTCTTGGGCTAAACGGCTACTGTAATCGTTATGAAATTTGGTAAGGAGATGCTAAGTGACATTAGGATGGACATGGGATACTATATTCTGGATAGATAAGAACATATTGTCATTAAATTATGAAAACTATCTGAACTGTGACAGAGAAACGCATAATATCTATATGTCTTCGTAATGCGTAATGATGGAGAGTAATGGCAGCGTAGCGCAGTGTTAAGGTAGTAGGAGGAGGCACCGTTGAAGAGAGGTGGCATCGATTCCTACATATACTCGGGGAAGGTATGAACTTGCATATACCGAAACGGACAATCAGGGAAGAGAACGATCCCCCATGGTACACACGGGAGGTTTAAAGGTTACTCAAGAAGCAAAGGAAGATACATGCACGATCAGAAAGGACGATGCATCGGACTGATTAGGTAAGTTAGAGGAGATAAGGGGACGTGTTAAGAATGCGATGCGTGAGGCATTTAATAACTTTCGTGAAAATTCTCTCTCTAAGAGCCTCACTGAAAACCCTAAGAAATTTTGGTCGTATGTAAAAAATGTTAGTTGTAGTGGGAACAATAAGCCAGTTCTAATAAAAGACGGACGGGAGGTTGAAGACAGCCGCGGCAAGGCTACCTTATTTAACACCGAATTCAAAAATTCATTCACGTAAGAAAACATGGAAAACATCCCCACTTTACCACATCGTGTGGAATTAGAGATGGATCCGATAGAAATTGATAGCGTAGGAATTGTAAAGCAATTAAAACTCCTGAAGTGGGGTAAAGCGCCGGGTTCCGATGGTATACCGGTAAGAGTATTTTCTGAATACGCGGAGGATATTGAACCATTTCTGTCAGATATATTCCGTAAATCACTAGAAGAGAGAAAAGTACCTTCTAGCTGGAAAATAGCCCAGGTAATTCCCGTTTTTAAGAAAGGAGATCGGAGTGATCCTAGGAATTATCGACCCATATCTCTAACATCGGTCTGCAGCAGAATTCTGGAACATGTCATATGCTCGAACATAATGAAGTTTCTAGATGAGAACGAGTTACTTACACCATGTCAACACGGATTTCGGAAGAAGAGATCGTGTGAAACACAAATGGCCCTATTTTCCCACGACATAATGAAAGTTATCGATGCAGGTTCGCAAGTTGGTGCAGTTTTTTTGGATTTTCAGAAAGCTTTTGATTCTGTGCCACACAACCGACTTTTAGCAAAGATTTGAGCTTACGGTATTTCGGCTCAGATTTGCGAGTGGATACGTGATTTTCTAACTGGTCGATCACAATATATCGTTGTTGACGGGGAAATCTCTTCTAAGATAAATGTTACTTCGGGCGTTCCTCAAGGAAGTGTAATAGGTCCACTTCTTTTCTTAATATCTATAAACGATCTAGGTGACAACGTCAAATACTGGTTGCGACTGTTTGCTGACGATGCGGTTATCTATAGGGAAATAAGGTGCTCCGACGATTGCTTAGAAATTCAGCGTGATTTGGATGCTATTTTCGATTGGTGCCGTAAATGGCAGCTTACACTTAATTGCAAAAAGTGCAAGGCAATGTGGATAAGTAACAAGAAGAATCAGTTTGTTCATGAGTACAAAATAAACAATTCACCTGTTGACACGGTTGATTCCGTGAAGTATCTGGGGGTGATAGTACAAAGCAACATGAAATGGGACATGCACATAACTTCCGTAGTAGGCAAGGCTAATTCTAAATTACGATTCATAGGTCGTATTTTGAGGGATTGTAATGCTCAAACAAAGGAGATAGCGTATAAAACACTAGTGCGTCCGCATCTGGATTACTGTTGTGGGGTTTGGGATCCGTATCGCAAGGTTCTGATTGACTCAGTTGAGAGGGTGCAGAGGAGAGCCGCTAGATTCGTGACTTGTTGTTATAGCCCTTATGAAAGCGTCACAGAATTGATACATAGATTGGGCTGGGATAGTTTGGAAGAAAGACGACGTAGCTTGCGTTCGAATTTATTGGAGAATATGCGAAAAAATTTAAATTTCGAGTGCAATGAAATACTTCTTCCGCCAACCTATTTAGGTCGCAATGACCGGAGGGATAAGATTAGAGAAATAAGATGCCGTACTGATACTTATATGTATTCCTTCTTTCCTCGCACTATTCGGGATTGGAATGGGCGGGTTTAGGATTGGTGCTTAGCACCCTCTGCCACCCACAATGTTTGTGATTTGCAGAGTATGGATGTAGATGTAGATGTAAGGTGCATGCTTCTTAAGAAAACTCCCGTCTAAATTTTTATGAATTGTTTCTCATGGTTTGAGCCATGCCTAGGATTTTTTGGTAAGGATACCTTATTCTGGCAAATCTTTGGCGATAGAATAGTGCCCCAAAGTGTTTACTTTATTCAGTGTATTCTGGTTCCACAGGCAGTTTTTGTGTGATCTAAACCAATAATACTATATATGCAAAAGTAAATTTGTTTTTTTGTTTTTTTTTTGTTACTTTCTGGTGACTATATGTGTATACCGATGATAAGGAAATACTTTGTATCTTTACGAACGAAATAGGATACCTTTTTCCGACACGAATAACAGTTTTAGTCAAGAGATAGGTTCGACGGTAGAATGGTATATCGATGCGTTCCCGACATATTATGCCGACTCGGAGTTGTTTCGGACATATCTTAGGTAACTTTCAGCTTTGTGTATCCAATTCTAGCAATCTAGCAATCAAATTCTAAATCCACACGTACGAAGTCGCGGGTAACAACTAGTTATAGTATATAATCAATAATGTAAACTTGATATACAAAAGAACATTTAAAGAATCTGAAATGGAAATTGTTATGAAATGAAATGAACTTGGATGTATGGCCGAAAAGACCGAAAACAATAAAAAAAAATCAGAAGGAGGTATAAGCGACAACTTACGTTCTGAAAGTACCTTATATATTTAAAATAGTATCCCCACAGGTTTCCGTGGCTTAAAGAACCACTTACGTATTTCAGGAATAAAATAAACAGTCACTCACTTACAAGTATCTCACCTTGGTTCTTGTTTACGTGAGTTTACTTGTGCCTTACCTGCGTCAAGTAATTAATAAAATAAAACCTACATTCCCTTCAGTCGTGGCCACTTCAAACCTTCACCTGAAATTCACATAAGGTTATAAGGAAATCTTGATACTAATAAATGATAACAGATATTTACAGATTAAATAATTTCCACTTAATTCTTTAACCCACAGATTTCCTTAAATTTGTTGGACTCATCGACCGTTATGTTATTTAAACTTAAAGAGAGAGAGAGGAGAGAGAACAAAGCATAGTTCTGGTGCGACCACAAATAATCTCTCGAACCACTTCTACAATACCAAAATACGCAACATTGGAAATATGCGATTTTTCAGTAACTAAAGTTCCTAGGAGTTCCTATAAAGAACTTGAAAACTTGTTGCACAGTTTTAAATTATAACACTTTATCAAAAAAATAATTGATTGCTGATTCACAATTTCTAAACTGGAGCAGAATATAAACAACAGGGTAGACGTGACAATTTTTTAACAGTTGCGCAGCCGCTAAAAGAAGGAATTTCGTTTTTATTTTATTCCTTCCCCAAACGTCACCCACTCTGGTCACACTTAGACGAAGAAACCCTAACTGGAATGATTTTACTAATATCCTCGCTTTCGCTGAACAATAAAATATCCCAACCAATAATATTTCTCCCCGTACATAACAAAGGACCAACTCAGACAGTTACCACGACAACTAAATGCACATGCTAATCGGAGATATTTCCAAAAAAATAGAAAACTTTAATCTGGACATAACATCCCGCTTCCGGCGATCAGTGTTGGTGATGAAGGAGCCCCGCTGGGTGGCTGCGCTATTTTTTTTTTATAGAATTCGCTAAGCCGACGTTTATTCTGATGCAACCCCGCGACGCGCTTATCCTCTCCTGCGAATCGTGTCATAAATCTTAAAATAAAAATCAGAATACTGTTCTAAAATACACTCTGTCAAGCACTACAGCCGTCACAACGTTCAGCACATATAATTATTCTCTGCATTTCAGGCGTCACCTGCTTCTTCAATGTTTCATGCTGTTATTTATAGTGGTTCCGGATGAAATATTGAAGAAGGTGGTGCCGAGCGTTGATGAAGTAAGAATGAAAGTATTGATATTTGTGGTCGAGCTACTAGTTTAGGGAGAAGATGAAAGAGAGGTGCAGGATCTGCTGGATGTGTGGAACAGAGAAGTTACATCACATGGCATGAAGTTCTTCGCAAGAAAGAGTGAAATGGTGATCACAACAAGAAGGAAGAACGGGACAGAAATAGGCATATCACTTGGAAGAAAGCCAGTAAATAAAGAGAAATGTTTCAAATTTTTGAGAAGCTGGACTGAAGAAAATGGAGGAAACAGGATGAAGACAAAAGAAATACAAAGATGTACAGACAGATGTTTTGACAGTAATAGATGCCTGGAATGGAGAAGGGATGTCCCGCAAAAGTGGAAGGAGGCTATCTAGAAAACCTCCTTTATGCTAATTTTAACATATGAATCGGAAACCTTGGTGATGAGGAAGAGGAACAAAGGGAGAGTGTAGGCTATGAAAATAAAATTTCAGAAGAGTGGGAATAACGAGAAAGGACAAAATAAGGAATAATGGAATGGGGATGATGATCAAGAAGGAACTGCTACAACAAAGAATAGCCGTTTCCACAATAGTTTACTGCTTGACCAAATATCATCATTCTTGCTCACCAGGAAAAAAAAAATTGGGTTGCAAGCCCCTATCGGACCGGGAACGCTGGCGGCGCTCCAAACCATTAGCGCGCGCTTTGGATGCTACTTGTATGCGGCAACGTTCACAGGCAGGGTACTCCTCTGATAAAAGCCACAGAATGATGGCTGAAACGTCAATTTTCAAAAGAATGACGCTGCTAAACCCGCACAACAAAAATAACACGTATATTATAAATTGGTATGGCTAAATTATTAATACTACATCATTATTTATTAATATTCATTAATTAATTTTCTAGTTTTAACAGATAAGAATCACTATAAAGAAAACACAAAAACTTATATCACTGTAGTCAGAGCATAGTGGTTATTTATTTTATTGCAGAAAATTAGTTCATTTTCATAACAAAATTAATTTATGTTAAAATTATCCATTTGTGGTCCATAACCCCCCAACTCCTTATAGTAACTGTAATTGATAATAAAAAAATACATTCTTGTTATCAGCATTATTACATTGTCGATTATCTGGATGAAAATACCTTCCCGTCTGCTATATCCTGAATAATTTATTAAGTCAAACACGTCTTTGGCACTACCTGATAATGAAAAAAATTGCCAGGGGATAAAACAGTTGCTGTTCTCTGAGTATATTCCATATAGCACTAAGCTGTTAGAAAATGTGTCAGTTATATATGCCATCATGTATACTCTAGATTCAATTAAATCATATTTTGTATCAACTACTATATGTGGCCACAATTGTAAATATTCAAGTAACAAACCAATTGCTGATAAACTTAATAAAAAGCATGCCAGTACCGTGGCACCAGTTTTCAAGGATAATTGCCCACAACAACAAGTGCCCATACTGTATTAAAACTCTTCATTACTGCAGTCTTAAATTCGCTATACCGGTTTTTGCCGTCTGATAAAAATTTTGAAGAAATCTCGTAAACTGGAGGAACAGTTTCATTTGGTCAGCAGAATAAGTTGCTTCCTCCGAACAGGTTCATCACTATCATTGCTGCTCAAATATCTGTAACACAGAAGGCATCCCGTTTACACTGATTATTCAAACTAATATTTTAAACATAAAGTGTTAAATGTTTTTGGTTCAGAATCAAATCTACTAAGATCTCAGCAGAGAGAAAGGAGAAACCGCAAAAAAATTAACACAATTCGCAACGTTACTTTACATTGAAAATGATTTCTTGGCACTTCAAATTATATCTACATTCCAAATCCTGACTTAGAAGTGTCATCTTCAAATTTTACAACGCAGGCTGAATAAATTATGGCATAATTAATTAATTAAAATATGTCAGAAAGATTTTATTTCTACTTCACGTACAGTGAGGTTATTAAGAATAGACGTGATATATATCAGGCCACGGATCCTTTGGTTCTGAGTAATTAATTGTAATAGTACTCTTTTTTTTATTATAAAGAGCACAGCTCTCTTGCCACTTTTTAAAATATCTGAGCCTATATACAAACAATATAAATAATAATCACAGTGAAAAAAGTTTATTATATCTTACAAACACAAAACATAAAATAAAATAAACACTAATCTGAAGACTAAATATTAGGTGAAATTAATATTAGGTACAATTAGTTTGTACTGTACTAATTCTTTAATGGAATGGAAGGAGTTCCTAATAATATAACCCCTCAAATTTCTTTTAAATGCGCCTTTATTACCTACAAACTGTTTTATACCTTTAAGTCGTTTATTAGATAGATGTGTCACAGAATAATTAAATCCTCTTTGTACTAACCACAGTAATGTTTGTCTATCGTACAAGCTATTCTTGTTTTGAAATTGTGTACCCGTCATAAACGCATACAAGTTAAAATGTTCGCTGAGAAATCACATGAGAGAAATTATAGTGAGAAGACATTGTAAAAAAAAAATAAAAATAATAAAAAAAATAAAATAAAAAAAAACTCATTTTTTAAAGAATTGTCTCTAAGGATATCGTGGTTTTAAACTACACAGCTTTCCAATAGCCCTTTTCTATGATACGTAAAGTTTTTTTCCTTTCTGAAAAGTTTCCCCGAAAAGATCTTGCCATATACATGACTGAATGAAAATGAGAGAAATACATCTGTTTCATATTAGTCTAGATCTGATGTTTGAGAAAGAGTTTTCACTGTAAAGGTGGCACAATTAACTTTTTCAGTGGCATATTATATGTTCTTGCCAACTCATCTATTTGAATGCCAAAGGATTTTATATTGTTTGTTTTCAAGATTGTGTTATTTTTATAGTTTATACTTAAATTAGTTAATAATTGTATAAAGTTTATATGGGCGGCGCAGGAATAGTCACGAAAAGGTGTAAGTTAATTGTGATTAAGTATGAAAAGTGTGAAATAAAAGTTATGTATGGTTTACCATGGGAAACTATTGATGAAAATGAAAGTTCTTTTTTGGATATAGTAACCCGGGAATTAACACTATAAACCAACCAAGTTTAGAACGAGACTTTAAACGGCTGTAAACTAATGAAATGCATAGTATTATGGTAAAAGTGAACTAATAATAAGTTTAGGAAACAGTCATCGTATCTAATAGTTGCATATAAAAGTAAATACACACTAGTAATTCCTTTCGAGAAAGCTTTGCTGAGTTTAAATCAGTGTAGATAACCACCTGCATTGATCACATGTATATGAGCTAGTAAATTGAGAGTTGCTGTACTAATGCTTTACTTGATAGTTTTATGAACACTTTATCACAACTGCCCGTCCACCATCTACCTTAAATCAAGTAGTTTATTCAGCAACCTTACAATAAGCAAGGAATCAATTACATCAAATTATGTTATAAATATCTTGTATGTCCACGGATGATAGGTGTAAGATCCTTTTACTGTAACAATTAACAAACCTTAAGCGATGAAAATACACTTTTTTCCAGCGACAAGAGGCCGAACAACAAGTTTTCAATCTGCTTGGTAATTATCACGTATATTAATCGCGGACTCTGCGCTCACAAGCATTTTTCAGCAGATGTTTCGACTTGCTTAGCTAAAATTTTAAAGAAACTCGTAAACTGGAGGGTATGCTGCATTGTTTCCAGGCAACGGTATGTTTTTCTTGGAACAATACCAATTCCTGCTTCCAGGTAAACTTGTTGTTTTACAAAGTATCTTTTTTATATATATATAACTACTAGCTGACCCGGTCACGCGTTGCTGTGACTCAGTAGTTATAGTACGTTGGATCAATGCTATTCTAAACTACCTAATGTAGTCAAATTAATATTCACTAATAAAGGCGAAAACGTTTTGAAAATTCAAAAGTAATTGGTAAAGAGTTTCGGATAGTTGAAATTAAGGACAAACGAACATAAAAAATTTAATTACACTTTATTACAAATTACTTAGTTAAAAATAAATAAAAATTGATATTTATAAAAAAAATATTTTTTATTTATTTATAAATTGAAATTTCAGTTTTGTAAATGAGGTAGATGAAGTTGATTTTTAATAATTATTTCCATTATTTTCAATTATTACAATTTATAATTTTAATTTGTCTAAGCGCTAATTGATGTACAATATTTTTGGTTAGCCTGTCTTTTGCTAATACAAATGAGCAGGCGACATATACTATTCGGCGTGGATGTCAGCGCTGTATCAGCAAGTGTCAGATCCCAATGATTGTCGTCCACCAGCAACTGCAACTCGCGACATGCATCTTGATATGTATTGAACACTCGATCATTAACTGTTTGTAAAAATTCGAAAGAAGTTGGTCCTGTAACATTCACCAACAACAAACGCAAAAAGAGGCATTCACGTTGTTTCGGGTGTACTGTGTAGAGTCGTCCTAATGTCTTGGCTTTGAATATGCTTGCGATCAAGGGATGTGGTACTCCTTGTTTAAGTGGGTCCCATTTTTTACCTAATTTGTTCCATATAAAATACAGTGGAACATCGTTATATAATAATGTTTTTGCGAATTGGCCGAACACATCAGATTTTTGACACAATGTGAAAAATTCAGTTAATTTCGTTTTTGGTGGCTCAAGTGCTCTTTGTAGAATATTTTGTTCGGTGAAATACACACGTTGACCGTTTTCAAGATGTACTGCAAGATGCTGGATAGAAGGGTCTCTTTCAAGTATGGGAAAACTAAAAATATGCCAGATAACTTCGTTGCTGCTGATGTATCTGCCTATCTGGTATCGTGCTATTTCGTCATTTTTATCAATTTTTACTTCAAATACGGCCAAATCAGTGCCTTTATTAACGTATTACAAATGTACTTAATGGATTTTACAGAACTGCAAAACTCGACATTAATATGAGCCTGGTGAGTATGGTACCATCCACTGATTGTCAATTTCAACTTGGTTTCTAGAATTTGACATTCGCATCGTAAATATGTGGCCACCATTCTCAGCGTTTCTGCGGCGATACAACGGATAACCATCGATATCCTGAACAGTATCATTCGTATATTCCTTTGGGAAACGCTTCTTACATTTTCCATCTTCCATGCATGGTGATTTCATGTTAAAAGCACCGCACGGTCCGTGGATCATGTGACTGGTAACAATATCAAACAATTCTTGATCAATTACCAGGTCCGGAATTTCGGCTGAAATTATTTGATCAATTTCTTCTGGACTGATTTTAATTTCAAGCCAAATCAAAATGTGAGAATGAGGCAAACCTCACTTTTGCCACTCAATTGAATACAGATAACAACGTGTGTTACCGAAAACCGAATGTTTTACGATTAATCAATCAATGATTTTAATTTTTGTTTGAACACGTGCCGTGATATCTTGACGATGCTTTGATTGCTGGCCTGGTAATTCGGATTACATGTAAATGTAATAAAAAAAATCTGGACGACCATAATGACGTACGTAAATCATTGCATCTTGTATATATTCCTGTATGTTTCGTGGACTGCCGATGTAGCTTGAAGATAAAATAAATGCATTATCGATATCATTGGAATTTAAATTTTCATCTATATTGCCGATAATAGCATCTCGTAAGTGGATGTATTCCTCCGATCGTAATTTAGCCTCGTTGTATCGAATAAATCGCAAGCATTTGTTTTCAATCTTAGCGTACATATCCACGTCGTATTGAAGGCACAGTTGACGATATCGAAGGATATAGTTATCCTGATTACGCCTAATAATCAATCGGTGGGCATAGTACTTCATTGAAGTAACTTTTTTATTTGTTTCATTGCCTGAAAAATAATAAATTAAATAGTAAAAAAAAAAGAATAATAAGAAATTAATATAGTGGGCCCGCGATAATCCGGCTTCTGTTCGGAATACCGCGGGTCTACTGTATTAATAAAATAAGGAATTAAATAGTTGAATATTAAATTTACCAGTAACTGGATCACACTGTTTGATGTTGATGTGATATTCATCCTGGCCTTGCCAGAATATCAGTGGATACTGGAGTGCGTCATACGAACGGTGTAGATCCTAAATTATACTCACAGTGCTATCTCGACGTGTTATTTTAATGGCTCTATTGTCAACCGGATTTCCAACAATAATAACTGCAACTTCATCTACAGTTGGCGCGTTGAACCTGTCAGCGTGTTCTCCTGATGGTTATTTGTCAGCTTTTATGACAATTTGATAGTTGTCATTTTTTAATTGTGGCGATACTCTTTTAAACAATTGAATAAGTTGATTATTATTTTCCAAAAAATTTTACAACAATATCACAATTGCTCTCTTCTGCTTGTTCGATGAAATTATACTGGCACTGAGTTGTCACGCGTTATTCACAACTTCCCATAAAATATATTTGGAGAAACTTCGGGACATTATTTGGCATCAGGATCAACGACCCAATGTTATGGTACAGCTGGTCTTGTATTTTGAATGTAGTTTCAAAATGACGTCCATCAGATGTAAGATCGCAAATTTTAGTTGCTCCAGAAGACGTCATCTGGAAGCATGAATTGAATTTGCGTGTCTTGCGCAGAAACAATTTCGAATCGTTTGATTCGCGAGCAAGAAGTGATTTCAAAGGTTCTGGGGGAATGGAAGTGGTAATAATACAACTTTTCCTGATGCCCAAGACATGCCGGCTGCTTCATTGTGGAATTTCAACGCCTGACAGTATTGGCATATTTTGTCCATTGCACCGAATGCAATTTTAGAATGTGCAGAGTAATCAATGTCTGGTGCATATTCGAACGCAAGACGAACAAATGATACACGTGTTAATGCACGGCTGATTTGCTATCTCTCTCGTTCTCTTTCTCTAAATGTAGCGATGTGCTGTTCTCGTGAGGCTGTTGTTCCCGATATATTCTGTCGCTGACGTTCATTACGCTGTTCTTGAGATTCTTTAATACGACCGCGACGCTTTGCTGTCCTGATTCTTTGGGCTTCGTTACTTGCCGCGATTTGTTCTGCTGATTGATGAGACCTCTCAACACGTTTGCGTCGTGCCTCTCTGCTACACGCATTGTTGAGGTTAGATTTTTTTGGCGGCATTTCACTGAAATTTATAATTGCAATAATTAAGATAAAAATAGTTGAATTACAACAAAAAGTGCCTTTCTAAAACCTTAAAATAAGACACTATAATACAGTGCTGAAACCGGAATGCCTATATGCAAGTAAATGTCTGATATTAAATAATAATAATTCGTCGCCTCCTTAACCTAACCCGGCAACTCTGCCGGATATAGGAGACCTACAGTTTTACATGGAATCCAGACCACGGAAGCGTTCTGGTGTACTTCACATTACACAGCAGGCTGTGCCAGAGGTGAAGATCGGGTTAAGTGTCTATGAAAATCCCCGCCGAGACAGGGATTCGAACCCTGGACCTTTCGACATCCAGTCAGACGCCTTAACCACTGTGCCACCAGACCACTCGCTATTAATTTAGAAATTGGATAAACTTGGAGTATTGGATTGGAGAATTATAAGGAAAATTTTGGGTCCATTGAAATATACAGTATAATGGAAGATAAGAACTAATGAGGAAATATATCATAACATTGAAAAAAATAACCGAATCAGTCAGAAAAAAAGGAGAGTGATATTTTTTCGAAACATCTATCGCATGGATAACACCAGGCTAACAAAACAGATATTAAAATATTTTTTGGGATTCAAGAGATTAAGAAAGATTTAAAACGAAATAATATCATTGAATAGTATGGAAAGAAAATATTTTCGAAAACAGATTTCGAATATGGCAGGATTCCAAGGTAGAGAGGAGAAGAAAACGGGTGCAAAATGGTCTGAAGAGAGAAAGAAAAAACACAGTGCAATAATGAAGGAGTACTGGAGAGGAAGAAAGAAAAAACAACAGGGGAAGAATTGAAATTGACACGTGGTCCCTCGCTGGCCATAACGAAAAGAAGAAGAAAAATGAGAAGCAAGCAACAAATACGTACACGTTTTTGAATTAATCGTAACGTTTTCTTCAATGTTATATTCATGTTTGTAATTACTTTGTCGTTAAATATAATAACATACAAACCATACACAACACAATACACAGCACAATTATAAAAATTATACTAAACGAAAAATTCACGAAACTGGGTTATGACATACATAAACACATATGAAGTGGAGTAGCCTGTAACATAAATAAATCGAAACACAACGCCATCTACTGGATGGTTACTCAACCTAGATAACCAAATGTTGTGTTGATAAATTAATACATCGCTATCTGTTAGAAACCTATGGAACTATAATAATAATTTCGTGCGGTCGTAATGACGTGGTGAAAGGGTTTCTATTGCCTGCGCATTCCACCCCTGCGCCGGAGGTGAAGGCCGAGTTAAGTGCGTATAAAAATCCCCGCCGACACAGGGAATCGAACCACAGACCTTTGGATCTCCAGTCAGACGCCTTAATCACTTTTTTTTTTTTAATTTCAAATATATTTTTATACATTGTCAATGAAGCTTTCCAACTTTTATTACGTGAACGCTCAATTTGTAAGACAACACAGGACACATACAACACAAATTTAACCTAAACACCCATGCCCTCGGCCGGACTCGAACCGGCGACCATCGGTACGAGGAGCTAGCAGTCTAGCCTCTACGCTACCGAGGCCGGCATTCACTGAGCCACCAGAAGGCTCAAACTTACGGCACTTACAAATAATTACAAACCATTGTCCTATGACAAACATTGAACGAACATTTAATTCGCAATAATAAATATTAAGGACAATAATCGAGATAAAAACTATCCTATGTTTCAAGTTGGACCAAATTACACACAGTAAGCCAAATTTCATCAAAATCAGTTAAGTAGTTTCTGAGTTCATCTCGGACGAACATCGTGACGCGTGATTTTTATATCTATAAAGATGGACAATATTAACAAGATTGTTGTAAAATATCTGACGAAGACCTGCTACAGCTCTGATAGTAAAGCTTGATGGGTAATTGATTATTATATTCCTAGGTCAGCAATCATGTGTCACCTGCGGATTTGCACCGTGCTTATTCTTTAAATTTTTCAAATCTCAAAGAGAAAAACTTTTTAATGCTTAAAACAAAAATAAAATAACACTTTTGCCTACATAACACACTAATAAATAATCATTTCTGCATAACTCAATTTTATTCCGTTCAATAACACTTCATCAAATCATTGAAGGAATGTGGAATAATACATTCTTTAACATGGATATTAAACTTTCTTCCACAAAGCCGCAAGACTAGGACTGAAGAAGGAATTGTTGGTTTTGTCTAAAAACTGTTACACAGTTTCGTTGGATGATATAGTTTAATATTTGTTGCTATTACAGCTATGAAATACGCACATATTTTAAAGTCTATTAAAAAACAAATGGTTACCTGTTTTCAAAGTTGCTCTAAAATGTTACAACCGTTTATTATAAATTTTGGGTTCAACCATAAATTACTTTTCAAAATGACTTAAGGAACGTATAGTGTGTGCTGATAAAAACTTAGCCAGTGTTCGTGTTTTGTAGTCAGAAGATCTCGAAGGACTTCCCGAGACATCGTGAAACCCTCTTCACAAGTTTTTACCAGGTGGCAATGACCAGCATACTCTACGCCTATTGAAAAGAATGTTAATAGTTATCCAAGTCTTTCGGGATACGGAATTTTCAACTTTCACGTAAGTTAATAAAATTTGAGTAGAGTTATTAAAAACAGACGTAAAATAAATACTAATAAATACGGAACTTTAAAAAAGTTTACATTAATTCTAGCTCTACGCAAGTCGATTATTTAAATATCTAAATAAAAGGTGTCGTAGTGATTACATGATTCCGTCACTACAATAATAGGGTGGCGACTAGAGAATTCAAATTTCAGCTATATCAAATTAGTCTGGAAGCATAATTTTAAAAGATCCCATCATTCCTGCTTATGTTGGAACTGTAGTGTATCCCAGATCGTTTCTGTGTATTTAGAAATTATCCAGGGTCACTCAAAGAAGCAGAAACAGATATTAACAAAAAAAAGTGTTCATATGTCTTCCAGAGATCAAAAACATACTGATGTAAATATCTTTTTCGGCAAATGGATTATCTTGATAGCTGCTTCTTAATGACAACAGTAATAACTGAGCTGGATTTCCACAACGGCTGGTTAAAATGGACTTCAATGACAGAATTTTTGAAGAGCATTGAGTCCATCGATAAAATACGATGTTTCGGTAGTTATAAACGCGGACGCCATTGTCAAGTGACCGCCAAAACGTCGTGTTTTATCGATGGACTCTTTCGGCTAGTTACCTAAGAGGATTGTTTTGTTTGCATTTATTTCAGTGTCCAAGGAGAGAGTCGTTTTGTTGACATCTTAGTGCCTATCGTCTGTCAAAGGTCTGTAGCTAGTAAAGTTGCAGACTCAGAACTTACAAATGCAAAGTTCTCGATCTCCTGGTTCTGAATTCTGTTCGAACTTGCGTGTACGTTTCAGGTAGTAGGCCTACTTAATGAAAGGGTTGCATTATTAAAGTGCGACTTTAGGAGCTCTGAAAAATATCCCTCTATTGTTGATATCATCTTTTCATTGGCTTAAAATGTTTTACAACCATTCATTTCGTTGGGTTTAGAAACTGGTTGATGCCGAGCTGAATCTGACGTATAGACAGCATGTGTCAACATTTCTTACTTCAGATCCTTCAGATTTTCCATCGCTAAATCTCTTTTGTCGGCGAGTGTATTGTTCTGATCAAAGAAGATATTTCCCACTGGCATTCAGGTTTCTCATGTTTCTTCTGACTAATCGTTTTATCTATTTGCTCAACTAGACCGGCGTAACTTTCGCCAATTTTTGTTTTACCCTTTTCAAAGTAATCAATAAAATTAATACGCTTGCATCAAAAAATTATGCTGCCCATGACTTTTCCACAAAAAGAAATAGAATTCCCTTTTTCAGGTGCATAGCGACCTTCTTTGACCCTCTATTTTCATTTCTTTTTTGTTAGTAGTGTACCATCGTGATGGACTTATGTTAAATCTATAGAAACAAATTGTTTGAAAATCACTAGGATAACAGTTCAAACATTGTTGAGATAATCCATTTCACTTTTTCGTGTGTGTTTCATCCAACTCGAAAAAACCTTAATCCTTGATGCAAAATTTATCGCACGCTATTTTAAGTTACCCCTAAGACTTTTTCTATGTCACTCATGTTCTACGTTCGATCGTCCATTGCATCCTCACAATGTTGGAACCTGTGATTACAGATTTGAATAGCACTTCAAGTGGATCATCGTAAGGACATACGACACCCTCTGAATTCAGTAACTCGTTTCTTTACTTCTGTAAAATTAGCAGCAGAGTTCCTATAAACCTTTGTCATTTTTGGCAGCACGGCGAATACAGCCTACGCAAGCCTAGGGTCGCCACGGTGATACCAGCCTCGCAGTCAGGATCTTCTGCCACCGACGCTATGATGTCATACCGACGCCCAAAGAGGTTAGAACTTTCTGGCAGAATCTCCCCATACATCTTTACAACAGTTTCCTCGAAACCATGTCATAAAGTGGACATTCTGACGCCGGAATTTTGTGATATAAATCCACCCTATGGTTAAGTAACGAACTCAACTAAACGTGTCCAATAAAAATTGTGAACAAATTAATTCGGTTGCAAACGCATTTAAGCAACTACTTTATGGCACATTCAAACGCAAAATTCATGACAAGTGATGGTTTTACTATACAAATTTCATTAACTTTTATTTTTTCCTTGGCATTGAGTGTCAAATATTTTGTTTACATTGGGTTCCTGTGTATAATTAAGATCTTTCAACTCATATATTCTAACACAAAAGTTGTCTGCTTGCTGTATAAATTATATACATAAGTCTTTAACTAAATATTATGAAGAAGGTTGGTTCGAGAGTGAGGTTAATGTTCAATTTTCGGCATGACGACTATCTATGAGCTCTTAATAAGGACAAATTGTATTTTGTTGATACCATTTTCAACAAGAACTGCTAGCTCTCGTAGAAATTAGTGTAAGCTATCAAACACATCATTTCAAAAAAAAAAAATAACTAACACGTTTAAACGTGCGTAAAGAAGTTACTGGCTACCTGTCACTCATAGCGTTAGTCAAGTTAACAGTCAGTTAGAGGGCTGCTATGCTTAAATATATCCTGCAACTGGTCTTAAGCACAAAAAGGTATTATGGTCGCCACTTTGAACAAAACATTATGTTTCCCTGGAAACTGTATCAGGGCGAAAATTATGTGACTTTTATAATCACTGTAACACTTAGTCCTAGTTATCTCACCATTTAGCTGAAGTTACAATAATTCTAAATGTTTACTATAATAGTAGTACATAACTATGAGATCGTTGACGTCGCTCGTTTCATCATTCGAAGCGTCCGTTACCGTACTCGTTCTAAAATCAGAAGGATATGGGCGTTCATCAAGTGGACCTTCCATAACGAAGAACGAGAAATCATCAGTGGCGATATTTTCAAAACGGAAAATTCCCAAGTACCCAGGATACAACTAGGACCTCACTCATTCTCAGTGAATAAATAGAGCCGTTTTCTGGGAATATTACTAGACTCCCGGCTTACATGGAGAGAACGTATCCAACATATAATAGCCAAATCGGACAAGCGACTTAACATCCTAACAGCAGTGGCGGGAACAAGGTGAGGTTCCCATCCTAAATAACTTCTACTCCTATACAAATCAATGATCAGATCATTAATAGATTACGGTAGTATCTTCTACACAAACGGCACAAAAGACGCATTGCAAAAACTGGACTCTTTGCAGTATCGCTGCCTCACAACATGTCTAGGAGCACTAAGATCTACACCAACTATTGCGTTACTAGTAGAAGCTGTCGAAATGCCTGTTTACATTAAAAGAATACAATTCACAGAGAAATTCAGAATGGAAAAAATATTCATCACTACACACCCACTGAAGGAACGGTTAAGTAATCTTAAATAGTGGACGCACAAGAACGTAAATAAACACACAGGTGCCCTAAACAACACTCCCCTACTAAACATGTGTAACAAGTGGGAGGAAAGGGAAGCAGCATAATGAATTTCCCCAAACACCCGATGTTCCAAGTACCTTGCCACCTTCGATTCCTAGACATATGACTACAGTGCTTGGAGCACACAACGGGAAGCAACGCCAACTATATCCTGAAGGCCCTTCTAGATAACTCAGACCCAAACTCAATCTACATATATACAGGTGGATCAGAAAATAACTCAGGGGATCGAGTAGGCAGCGTACTACATTGCCCCATAACACAACAGCAAACTTTACATTCCGTACCACCGCAAACTCCAAAAATTTAGCTGAAGCGGAAGCAATATTAGAAGCAGTAAGATATGACCGGACTTGTGGACCAATGGAGGTGGTTATAATAGCTGATGGTTTGAGCGTTATCAGGAGCATAACAGAACCCAAATGGAGCTACAGGATGCCACCCCTGCTTATAGAAATATTGCATATTCAGCAACAACCTAGGTATCAAAACAAGTTTAATATGGGTACCCTCACACAAAGGGTTCACATAGAATTAATATCTAGACAGCGTTGCCAAAGAAGCCATCTCATCCGCATTCCTGCAAGATATTAAACAGAGAGGTAGGAAAATATGGCAAACATATTGGAACAATTCGATGATCCGGAAAGGAGCTTTTTACGGCCTCATCCAACCATGTATCCCCTCCAAACCGTGGTTCCATAACTGGAAAGTAAACAGATGCCACTTGATCAACATTATTAGGATTGAGCGATAACCCCCTATGTGACTGCGGTGATCAGGCAATCGGGGACATAAATCACCTCCTATTTTCATGCAAGAAACACGCCGACTTTTAGGTCAGAATGCTGAAAGATCTCATAAAGTGCAACATTCCTCTCCCAACCAAATTATCCACCCTACTGTCGTCCAACAAACACGAAATATTCAAAATCATAATGTCCTATTTCAAGGACGCAAACATTCAAACATAAATCTTAGAAAATTAGAAAACCCAACAGGAAACGATGGGAACAAAGTTAGCACATTTACAATAGTATACCACCCGAACAGAAATATCCTCATACACATCACCTAGATATAATACTAGAATGTGCGGCCATTGTGAATGATTGGGCTTCACATTGAGCAAAACAGATTTAAGTTACAGTGTACAAAAACCCAACTATTTGTATATTAAAACCTCTACCGGGCAGATAAGATATATTAATAATATAACCGATTCCATGACGACATATTATAAAACATAATCAATAATGTAAACTTGATATACAAAAGAACATTTAAAGAAACTGAATTGTAAATTGTTATAAAATATAATGAACTTGGCTGTATTGCCAACAAGGCCAAAAGCCATTAAAATAAATAAATAAAATCAGAAAAGCGTATAAGCGACAACATATGTTCTCAAAGTACCTTATATATTTAAAATAGTATCCCTGCATGTTTCCCTTGCTTAAAGAACCACTTACGCACTTCAGGAATAAAATATAACAGTCACTCACTTACAAGTATCTCACCTTGGTTCTTGTTTACGTGAGTTTACTTGTGCCTTACCTGAAATAGCGTCAGGTAATTAATAAAATAAAACCTACTTTCCCTTTAGTCGTGGCCACTTCAAACCTTCGTCTGAAATTCACTAAAGGTTAGAAGGAAATCTTGAAACTAATAAATGATAGCAGATATTTACAGATTAAATAATTTCCACTTAATTCTTTAACCCACAGATTTCCTTAAATTTGTTGGACTCATCGACCGTTATATTATTTAAACTTAAAGAGAGAGAGAGGAGAGAGAACAAAGCATAGTTCTGGTGCGACCACAAATAATCCCTCGAACCACTTCTACAATACCAAAATACGCAACATTGGAAATTTGCGATTTTTCAGTAACTAAAGTTCCTAGGAGTTCCTATAAATAACTTGAAAACTTGTTGCACAGTTTTAAATGATAACACTTTATCAAAAAAATAATTGATTGCTGATTCACAATTTCTAAACTGGAGCAGAATATAAACAACAGGGTAGACGTGGCAATTTTTTAACAGTTGCGCAGCCGCTAAAAGAAGGAATTTCGTTGGTGTTTTATTCCTTCCCCAAACGTCACCCACTCAGGTCATACTTAGACCAAGAAACCCTAACTGGAATGGTTTTACTAATATCCTCACTTTCGCTGAACAATAAAATATCCCAACCAATAAACTTACTCCCCGTAAATGACAGAGGACCATATAGTTTCCACGATAACTAGATTCACACTCTAGTCTCAGATATTTCCAAAAAATTGAAAACTTTACTCTGGAGATAACATCCTGCTTCCGGCGATGATTGTTGGTGATGAAGGAGCCCCGCTGGGTGGCCCCACTACTATTTATAGAATTCGCTAAGCCGACGTTTCTTCTGATGCAACCCCTCGATGCGCTTACCCTCACCTGGAGAATCGTGCCGCAATCGTTTTCCTGTACGGTGAATCCTAATATTGCACCATGATCGCAATTCATAAATCTTAAAATAAAAATCAGAATACTGTTCTAAAATACACTCTGTCAAGCACTACAGCCGTCACAACGTTCAGCACATATAATTATTCTCTGCATTTCAGGCGTCACCTGCTTCTTCAATGTTTCATGCTGTTATTTATAGTGGTTCCGGATGAAATATTGAAGAAGGTGGTGCCGAGCGTTGATGAAGGAAGAACGAAAGCATTGATATTTGTGGTCGAGCTACTAGTTTAGGGAGAAGATGAAAGAGAGGTGCAGGATCATCTGGATGTGTAAAAGAGAGAAGTTACATCATATGGCATGAAGTTCTCCGCAAGAAAGAGTGAAATGGTGATCACAACAAGAAGGAAGAACGGGACAGAAATAGGCATATCACTTGGAAGAAAGCCAGTAAATAAATTGAAATGTTTCAAATTTTTGAGAAGCTGGACTGAAGAAAATGGAGGAAACAGGATGAAGACAAAAGAAATACAAAGATGTACAGATAGATGTTTTGACAGTAATAGATGCCTGGTATGGAGAAGGGATGTTCCGCTAAAGTGTAAGGGGTCTATCTAGAAAACCTACTTTATGCCAATTTTGACATATGAGTCGGAAACTTGGGTGATGAAGAAGAGGGACAAAGGGAGAGTTCATGCCATGAAAATGAAATTTCTGAGGAGTGGGAATAACGAATGAAGGAATCAGGGTGATGATCAAGAAGCAACCGCTACAACAAAGAATAGAGAAATCTTGGTTACAGTGGTATGTGCATGTAAAGAGAACGGGGGAGGAGAAGATATCAAGGAAGATGCTGGACATGGAGCTGAAAGGTAAGAGGCCTAGAGGAAGACCGAGGGAGAGATGGGTGAAAGTTATTAAGAAATCTGTGGAAGAAAGAAGAGGAGATGTGGGACAGTGGAAGAAGGTAGGTGGTGGATGAACGGGAAGTGAAAGAGAGGCTTTTGTTCCCTGCAGACCCGGCCACCGGATGGAAGCTCCTTTAGATGTTGATGATGATATCAGGCATAACATCTACACTTTAGATCTAGCAAGGATTGGGATGCTCGGTAGTGAAATTCTACCTCTAAAGTTTCTTGCTACTTCTGCAGTATCTCATCCTGTTTTCATATTTAGTCTGCCGCTGTTTACTTGACTTGATGTCATCTTTAATTCTTCATATTCTTCTCCTTGTGTTTTATTCGCGCCATTCATCAATTTCTCGACGACCTCGTTCTCAACTGCTGAGAGCGCAAAGTAGTCAGTAGATCTATACAAACTAATTATTTTTCCCCAGAACCCTATTGAAAAATACTACAATGTACTTTAACTTCCTTGATAGCTAACTCTAAGGCAGGGGTGGCCAACCCAGATGATCTTACGGGTCACTTTGGAAATGCATTATAACTCCGCGGGCCGCATATAAAATTATATATCCCCATATTAGATATAGACCCAGTATAGACATTTTTGTGGAGTGATAAATTGAAACATAATGAGTTATCATTTTTGTTTTTAGTATTATTCTTGCATGTAAACATAGACAATATAATAATAATGATACTAAACGCACATTTTAAAGAAATATATAACACAAAAAATGATAAATAAAAAATATATAAAAATAAATGAAATAAATTTTGAAAAGATGGATGCACAAATAATGTAATTTTTAATACCTTGGTTTTCTCTATTTGCCCATTATAAAGAAATATGTATTTTGTAAAAGTGTGATGAATCTCGCGGACCGCGAAAATATTCCAGACGAGCCGTGGATTGGCCACCCCTGCTCTAAGGTATAAATACCTGTATATATCGAACATTAAAGTTGTATTTTAGTCGTGACTGGCTACAACATTTCCTAATACCCGTTCCAATGTGTTTATCTCTTTTGATTTTCTTACATTGGGAGCGTGCACAAACTACGTTGTTCGGTCCAGAATTGGGGGGGGGGGGGCTGCGAGGGGGAAGGGGGGTTTCCGAGCCAGGCCAAGTAGCTTTCCTTTTATGACATTTTTTACAGTTAAAATGAGGAACAGAACTCACAACAGCATGTGAATATTTATTTCCCTCAGCTAATTATCTCCGTATGTAATTTACAATCGTCTGGCAAGAGAAAACAGTACAAAATGTCTTCTGGAATCAAAAGGGAAGAAAGCTACGTGTTACGTGGGGTGGGGGGAGGGGGGACAGAGGCAAAAGCCACGTAGGGGTACGTGGAGGGGGGGGGGAGAGGAGGGGTTCACAGGGGCCAAAATGGAGCTACGTGGTTTATGCACGTTCCCATTACTGCAGCAATAAACCACAGACGCGAACACAAATTTATAAAGCGTAGACGGTAGCTGTGATTACAGGCATCTTTGGCAACAGCGATAATATAATTCACGTAATGCGCTATTTATACGAACTACGGAAAATTTGACGAACAAAATCCCTTTCATTGAGACGGCCGCCTGAAAAAGATTAATGCATAATTTTTTCAGTGATCGATAATTAACTGATGAATATTCTGATATTCATATTTTTGAAATCATTGACCTTGTCAGCATTTTTCCGATTTATAGAGGATAACAGCGGAAAACTACGATGGGCCCTATATAACTCAATTGAGGTGCATTATTCTTCATGAACAACAATAACATTATTAGTTGGAATTGCTAAATTATTCATACTACATCTACACATATATTAGGTATGATTTGATATTTTTAAGCTAAAGAAAACTATGGAGATGACACAAAGTTAAATTTTTATCACTTTATTCAGTTCATAATGGTCAATATTTTTAATTGATCCATATTCATAAAAATTAATTTTCACATAAATTATTAACTTCTGGACGATGCCTCCTTAAATTTTTATAGTAATTATATATTATCATATAGAAATATATCCTTACCACCAGATCGATTACACCCTTGATAAATGTGATGAAAATGTTTTCCACACCGGAATAATTTTCGAAATTCAGTAGGTCAAGCACGTCCACAGTTCTGTTTAGGAACGACAAAATGAGCCAAGGGATAAAATACTTGCTCTTCTCTGTGTTTATTCCATAAAGCAACAGGCTATTAATAACTATGCCACTCATTATCGACCCGATGTTTATTCTTGATCTGACGGCATCATATTCCGTGTCAAAGAACTTCTGATTCCATGCTACAAAATATTCGTTGAACAAGGCTATTAGTGAATGGCCCAGGAAACAACATGCGAGTACCTTTGAACCAGTTTTCAGGGATATAAGTCCACAGCAGCAGGTACTCATAGTCGATTTAATTTTAATCACAAATTCTTCAGAAGCACTGCCCTCTCAAACACACATTACACTAGCTTCCACCAGTTGATAAACAAAAATTTTTAACTGGAAATAATGCAACGACTGTCTCCAGGCAACAGTGTCATTTGTTCCGCAGAATAAATTTCTACCTCCGAATAGGGGTAATATTCTCATTGTTATTCACAGCATATGTAACACGGAATGTATACCGCGTTCACTAATTGTTCGAGCTAAAATCTTTAACGTAAAGTGTGAAGGGTTTCCAGTTCAAAGCCATACCTCAACCGGTATCTAATGCTGAGATCTAGGCAGACAAGCAAGAATAGGGAAACCACCAAAGAAGAGTCGTGTTTAACATAAGCTGCAATTTTCTCGAATTCATTACCTGCTTTGAGGATCTCATCATTTATAAGTTAATAGAACGAACAAGCAAGCAGATGCACTTTGTTACTTCATTTTCACAATTCTGGGGAATTAAAATTGAACTACACTTCTAATCCTTCAACAAAAGTATCTGCCTCAGCATTACAACACAGATTGAATTTACTATTTCAGAATGAATGAAGATATTAAAAGTGCGAGGAAAGATTTAAAAAAGTAAAATTATGCAGTAGCCGTCTTGAATATCAAATAAAGAACACTTGACAACTAGAAAACCTATATCGAAAATCAAGCGGTTGAGACGAGAAAGCAACCAGAACTGATATGCTTTTTGAATTATCCTTAATAATGTTCCTCAAAACGTTTCCATAACATTATCATTAATTTTACGAAAACACTTGATTCATTTATGTTGAATAGTTGCTACCATTCCAGTTAAATTATTCATCATTTACAGTTTGTCTGAATGCTGAACCCTTATTAAACCATCTGCTGCTTGCAGCTTTGTTGGAATATATTACGTGATAATTTTCTTTCCGCTCGCTGACTGTCGCGTATCAACGCTTCTCAACACTTCTCCGCCCACCGGGTGGGATTTCAAATCACTCCATGTGAATGCCGAGTGGGGGATGGATCATTCTAGAGGCCATGGCCGAATTCCTTCCCGTTTCTACTCTCCACGTCTTTCCCACCTTTAATGGCCTCAACGATGACGAGGCGTAAAGCCATAAATAAACAAAAATATTTCAACCCGAAGATCAGAAAGTAAATTGTTAAAAATACTGCTGCGGACCACTAAGTTATATGGACCTAATTTTTTTACATATGTATATATTAGTAACATCTGTGACGTATTACAACAAAATATCTCTAAAACTATGTTTTTCAGTTACTATGGAACCAAAGTTATGAAAGTGGAAGAGAACTATTTTAAATTAATTATGTATTGTCCAGATACTGAACCTGACACCTTTTGCTTACTTCACCACTCTTATGTTACCGATTCTAGCACGTATCCCGGTCCCTCTAACACACTAGAAGATCCTCAAAAAATGGTCATTTACTTAATCCTTAAAAAAAAAGACGCACTTTTTGATGCAAACTGGAAATTAATAGACTATTTTAAGAACAATGCTCACTTATCCTCCTTCTGCAAATGCCAGATGTTTGTCATTGAAAAATTCACGGCTTTTAAAAAGTTGGGTTTATCTTTTAGACTCTCTTTTTGCCTTACACAGTAAGAATAAGGAATCTAGGATTGTAATATTCTGCCTGGGGACCACCTGAACCACTGTAACCGAACCAACGACAGTAGTGATCTGTCCACCTCACTTACAGCAACAAACTCTGAAACGTTACCTGATCACATCAAAACACCACGTGTAGAACACCTCTTCAGATTGTCAAATACATAGTCAGCATCACTTTATTCTTGCGTAGTTGAATTCACCGTTATGTTGAACTAAATTCTGTCATTTAAAGAAGATATTTAAAGAAAAAGCTTCACCGATTTCATATGAGCTTCGGTTGAAGTTTTAATGACGTATGTAAGCCGCGGTCGCGTAGCAAATGTTCTATACTTCTAACTACCAAAAATTTCTCGATAATCATTAATATAAACGTTTTAAATTTAATACCATCTTTTAAAAACTGTTTAATTAATTTTTCAGACGCGTTTCTCCCTTTCGGTGTAGAGAGTTGTTAGAAACATTGTTGTAGCTATCACATGTCGGTTTGTAAGGGTTTGGGAAAGACTATCCTAGCCTTTTCCAACCAAATGTCAACCTCTCCATCACGTGGAGCACCCCGTTTGTACGGACGAGGCTCTGACGACTGAAAGATTCCCGGTATAAGAAGTCACCCACTGCTTGCCAACGGCCTCCGAAAGGAGGGCGGAAAAGCGTTGAGTGGCACCCTCTTGCCTTGGGGTTGGAAACGGACCCTAAAGGCGGATGAATCATAAATGTTCAACGGCATGGGGATACAGAAGGCAACGGGAAACCACTACATTAAAGCCCCTAAGGATATCCCCATGCCATGTAATACATATAGTATGATGGCTTCTTCCTGGGTAAAATATTCAGGAGGTAAAATAGTCCCCCAATCGGATATCCGGGAGGGGACTGCTCAGGGAGAAATCATCATAATTGATAGAAACATTCTACGATTCGGAGCTTGGAATGTTAGAAGTCGCAGGTAGATTAGAAAACTTAAAAAGTGAGATGAAGTTAGATGTCGTTGGGGATAGTGAGATTAAGTGCAAGGATGCACGGGATTTTTGGCCTGGGGAACACAGGATAATTAGCACACAAGCTGCGTTGTTGTGTACAGTTTAGTGACAGGACTATTTTGATGAGGTTAGAAATTAAGCCCGCCCCAACCAAGGTAGTGCAAGTGTACAGCCAACATCACAGGAAAATTATAAAGAAATAGAGCAAATATAAACTGAAATTTATTAATTAATCTAATATGTGAAGGGGGAGGTAAATATAATAATAATAATCATGGGTGACTGAAATGCAGTAGTGGCAGAAGGAAAAAACGGAAATATTGTAGGAAGTTTTGGTTTAGGAGAAAGAAATGAGCAAGGAAGTAGGTTATTAGTATTTTGTGAAAGATATAAACTAGTCTTGGCGGATTCACTATTTAGTAATCATACAAGAAGGAATATACCCCTGGAATCACCCAGCGGATACTGGTCCATATCAGCTAGATTATACAGTAAAACACATTATACATTAAAAATGCTAACGGGAAACTTCTTCTATGTTTAGAAAATAGAGCTAACCAGTTGGAAGCAATACGTAAACAAAACTGTATGATGGAGATGATTTGAACAACAGTGAACTGGAAAAAGAAGTTGATGTCAACGTTGATGGCTTAGGTGATCCCGTTTTTGGGACAGAATTTGATAAAGCTCTGAATGATTTGAAATCAAATAAGTCAGTTGGAATTGACGAGAGTCCTACAGAACTTCTGAAATCCGTAGGAGACGAAGGAACGCAAAGGTCATTCTGAATTATATCAAAAAGTTATGAAACAGGAGAGATTACCCACGGATTTTAATAACAGTTGCAACTTCACACATCCGAAGAAAGCACAAGTTGACAAATGTGAGACTTATCGCACTATACGAGCCTAACATCAGATTTTTTTTATCTGCTTAACGTCTCTCTAACAGCAAGGTCTTTAGAGACGGGAAAGGATGGGGGGCAAGGAATGGGAAGGAATTCGGCCATGTCCTTTTGAAGGAAGCATCCCGGCATTTGCCTGGAGTGATTTGGGAAACCATGTAAAACCCAAATCTGGATGCCCGGACAAGGATTCGAACCGCCGTCCTCCCGAATGCGAGGCCAGAACGCTAGCCGTTACACCACCACGCTCGGTCTAACATCAGATATTTCAAAATTACTTACCAGAATAATATACAGAAGAATGGAAAGGGTAGTAGAAGGTATAGCAGAACAACATCAGTTTGGGTTTAGGGAAAACCGCGGTAGCCTACATGAGAAGTGATTCTGGCCTTAAGATTAATACTTGAAGGGCGGAGCAAGAAAAACAAAGATACTTTTCTGGCGTTTGATGATTTAGAAAAAGCTTTCGATAATGTTAGGTGGGACAAGATGTTCAAAATTTTAAATAAGTCCGGTCTGAAATACCAAGATAGAAGAATACTTTATAATCTTTCTAAGAATCAAGTAGCTATAATAAAAGTAGAGAATCATGAAAGACAGGCATCAGTTAAAAAACCAGTATGCTACGAATTGCTGATGACATAGTCTTGTTGTTAGAACAGGCTGAGGATATCGAGAAGTTATTGAATGACATGAACAAAATACTGAAGGAAGATTTTGGACTGAATATAAACCAAAGCAAGACAAATGTGATTAGATAGTAGATTAGATTTAAAAATAGGGTCGGATGCGATAGAAGAAGTTAGTGAATTTTTCTACTTAGGTAGTAAAATTACAACTGATGGCCGAAGCAGTAATGATGTTAAATACAGAATAGCACTAGCAAAACGAGCTTTCGGTGAAAAAGAGAAATCTTTTAGTTTCAAATAATGTAGTGTCCAGAAAGAACTTTTTAAAACTCTATGTGAGGAGCTTAGCACAAGATGGCAGATGCCATGGATTTTAGGAATACCACAAAGAATAAAAATTTAAAAATTTGAAATGTGTTGCTATTGAACGATGTTGAAAATTAATTGGGCAGATAAAGTGCGAAACAAACAAGTTTTGGAGATGATGGGTGAGTAAAGAAGTTTGTGGAAGAGTCTTACAGAAAGAAGAGACAGGCTGGTAGGTTATATTTTGAGATATACAGGATTGGTTAACTTGTTAGTGGAAGTAACAGTCGAAGGAAAGAACTGTAGAAGAAGACAGAGATTAGAATATATGAAGCAGATAATTGAGGACGTGGGTATGTTGAGATGAAAAGGCTGGCACAAGATAGGAAGGGATGGAGGATTGCATCAAACCAGTCGAGAGATTGCTGACGACACTTTCTGCACTTCTCTACTCTGGTATTTAATTTCAAGATTCATCATTTTAACTGCAACCATTATACACACTTTACTGTAACTAGCCTTTACTGTTTCCTGCCGATGAGTCTGCGCTTTTTTGACAGTCCCACCTGTGGCGAGTGCTTCCTCCCACAGGTGTGCATCAACTGCTCCGGGTCGCACGCAGTGTAGAGCACGGAGTATCGGGTGCATAACATACAGCGCATTCCGTAGGGCGAAGCAAAGAAGACGGTTGAGGCACTTGCTTCACCAGTCTGCGCAACTGTCAGGAAAAAACGTGTTGCTACTCAGGCGTCTGTTGCAGACATGAGCACGAGTACAATGTGCTCATGCGAGTGTAAATGCAGTGCAAAATCCGTGAGTGTCAGAACACCCAAGACCACTGGCGTCGGGTGCAATACGTCTGCGACGGCGACTACTCCAGCATCTATACTAATGGCATAAATGCGGAAGTCACTCTACCTCTCTGTCTGTCTGTCTGTTTGTTACGTTTTCAGGGCTAAACGGCTAATCCGATAGAGATGAAATTTGACAAGATGATATTTGCCTTTAGGAATGACATAGGATATTATTTTCTGTACAAATAGTACATAGTCATGGAATTATGAAAAACTAACTGAACTGTGAAAGACAGACGCATAGCATGTGTACATCTGTGTTTTGTGATTGTCTCAGAGTAATGACGGTGACTGATGTAAACTTCCCCGTCTATTTAATTTCATGATTCTATTGGGTTTCCAGATTCTGCCCTTATAAAATATGAAAATAAATAAATTTGGTAGTAACAAACATGTAAGACTCTCAAAAATGATGGGCTCAACACACATTTCAGGATCTCAACTAAAATATTTTTTTATAAACTAAAATAACTCATTCCGTCTGCTGTAAATACGAATAGAAGTATCGCACTCACGTTAATATATTCATTGTTCTGCGATATAAAGACGTTTCCATATTTGTTTTCTTACTATCACAGTGACCAGTGATTTATGGCTCGTCGACGTCTGGGTCACTAGAGTTGAGTAAGAACTGGGGCCAAGGAACTGTAAGGTTTCGGCCATGGTCTTTTAAAGGCACCATCCCGGCATTCGCATGAAGTTATTTACGGAAACCATGGAAAACCCTGACATTGCTCGAACCCACGACCTCCGATAGATTAGATAATGTAATAAAATTAGCTACATTCAACGGATATGAATAAATAAAACGCAACTAAAAACAAACATACTGCTACGTGTATCAGTGAGTAATAACGGTGACTCCAATGGATGTAAATATATCATCTCAGTCATCACGTGATTTTCAGTGAGTATTAAAGTAATTTAAGCATTAAAAATTTTGATATAGTTCAGGTATAATCAACAAAAACGTATATTCACAGTTATAGATAAATGTGTATACAACATAGCGGGCAACAGGAGCTAACTCAGAACAATGCAGCGAGTATTCATTGTATAACATGAGCTTGAGTGACAGCACACGCTATCGTAGCTGCTAGCTTAAGAGCGCATTCGCAGAACGTTACACAATCCTAAGGAATTATTCTCTACAGCTTCCAATAACATTTCACTACAGAAAACAAACTGACTGTGATTTGTGAAATATCAACTAATAGAACCAGTACCCAGGAGACCCTTTTTCGATCGTTTAGGCTTTTTTTTTTTTGTAAAATCGTGTTACAAACTTGAAAATCAAAACGGTTACCTAAATGTGAAATTTCATCTAAATTGCTAGAGCCATTTCCGAGATAGTCTGATTTATCACATCATAAATTGATTTTAACGATAATTGCTGTTATTATTAGATATTTTAATACTAACAAGGTGTGGCTGACCCTATATGTATATATATAGGATCGTGCTATGACTATTGAATGGGTGTGCCAGGATGACTGACACGTGGGTTCTAAATGGTTAAACTACGATGCCCTATGACTAGCGCCGACTTTCTTCGTATCTTCTGCTCTTGACTTCTGCTCTCTTGAGCCTATCCTCTTCTTCTCTTGCGCTAGCAAATAAACATGAGCATCGGGGATAACTTGTAAATAGGAGAGGGAGCGGGCAGCTACGAGCCACTTGAAATAAAACAATGTCTCTGGAAACCCCATTTAATTGCACTGGACTATAAATCAACTACAGTCGATGTTGTACAAATTCAGAGGTATCCCGTAACCCGCAATACTGACCCTAGGGATGAAACTTAGCCCTACAACTAACAGAGAATGGTGAGGTTGGTGCAGCGAATATCTATCTCCGTGGCCTAGATGTTATCTTGTAGATCGTCAGTCAAGAAGTGAGAGTGATCAATGTATTCTAGCTTGCTGGAAAAGTATTGGCTTGCATGCTCAGCACTGCACGTGTAGCTTGTAATCCGAACTGTCGATCGGCAGAAAGTCGAACAACAGGACGTGCTTACTCGACGTCTGGCTGCAGTGAAACTTCGAAAACTTACATGATTTCTGTATTAAAATATTATAATAAATGACGTCCCGTCAAAAAGGGATTAGTTAATGGCGCAAAATTAGTGGTAACTCGCTTAGACGAGAACATCATCAGCGCTAAATTCAATCATTCCGATAAACCATACCTCGCATTAACCACACACCATTTGATCCAAATGTGCGTGTACAAATAATAAGAAAACAGTACCACAGTGCCCATTCATAAAGCACGAGCTCAGATGTTGATCCTATTATAACTGTTAACATTGTGTTCAAAGTAGTTTTGTGAAGTAATGAAGTTTGAAAAAATCGCCTATAACAAATTTACTGTCTATTTTTTAAATATTTACTTATTAAATGTTTTACAATTATACTTGAAGTATTTAATGATAAATTCTTTTTACAAAAAAAGTTATATTTATTAATTCTCTTCAAAATAAGATACCTTTCACTAGTAAATAAACTTTCATTTACCTATTTCCTTCCAATAATGTATATTACCATTCGGTGACTAACGATGGTACTGTGCGAAATATTCTGATGGGTCACAGCTATACAAGAATTGTTCGTTTAAAGATATAAGAGTTCCTTGCTGTAACCAAAAAGAAACTAACTAGTATCAGTAGGCCTATTGGTACCTGAAACTATTCCTAGATAACAGATACAAAAATTGCTCTTTTTTCGGTTTATCGCTGCCAGCGCGACCTCTGTCGGCCAAATGTCGGAAGTACAGTACGGAAGACCGAGTCTGGACGCAAGTTCGAGCCTGACAGTAAAATTGACAAATACGTACCCAGTCACGTGTTTATTTGCCGATGATTTATTATTATTATTTTTTTTTAACTTTCAACAAGATATAATCATCCATAACCCACATACTGGAGTAGGAAAGAAACTTATTTTGCAGTCCCTTCACTTGTATGAGATTTCCAATAGAATATACTTTTATTAAATTTTAAACATCTTTTTCTTATATGGGTCGGCGCAAGACAGACGAGAATAAAACAAAAAGAGTTCCGCCTGGCATAAAATATGGCACTGTCATCAATAATTTGTTAGGTAATTATGCTACAAGTGTTGCAATGACGAATGTCACATTTCAACTTGATTTGTATGTTTTCTATAACCGACTTCTTAACTATACTTAGTGTCTCGTTGAAATGAATAATCAGGAACATAATACAGTCATTAGATTGTTAGTTTCGTAAAGTTTAACGTCAATGTAAATTAATCCAAAATTGGTAAAAGTCTGTAGGGAGCCCGCTGTTTCGTTTTCAATTGTGAGGAAATAAGCGGTTTATTTTAAACTCCTACTGATAATCCACAATCCACATCAAGCACGAGCAGAATGTGTCACCTCAGAAAGAAACATTGAGATGATACGCAATGTGGGAATGGACGATAAGTCGTAAGCATATCAGAAGCAGATATGTGATAAAGCCTCATGCAAACTGGGTGCCGGTTATTTTTTCAAATGCTGACGAAAAACTAATAGAATATTATTTCGACCTTTGTTACTGTTCAAAGTACGGCCAGTAGAAAAAGCAGTTCATTCGGGTTGAAAATATGAATAGTTAATTGTTCCTGACATTTTTTTTTTTTCAAGGAAAAGTGTATCCAAGAGCAGAAAATAGGTACCAAAGATGTAATGCACGTGTAAACATAGTAGGGAGGTAAGATGCTCTGACGACTGCTTAGAAATTCAGAGCGATCTGGATGTTATTTCGGAATGTTACAATTAGTGGCAGCTTACTCTTTAACTGCAGAAAGTGCAAGGCAATGCGAATAAGTAACAAAAACAATCCGTTTGTTCACGAGTACAAAGTAAACAATTCAGTTGTAGACACGGGTGATTCCCTGAAGTTTCCGGGCGTATTAGTACCCAACATGAAATTAGACTTGGACATAACTTACATCGTAGTTAAAGCTAATTCTAGATTATGATTCATAGGTCGTATTTTGAGTAATTGTAACGCTCATACAAGTAAATAGAGAATAAAAGTCTTGTGCGTCCACATTTGGATTACTGTTGTGGAGTTTGTGATCTGTATCGCAAAGGATTGATTGACGCGTTAGTGAAAGTACAGAGGAGTACCGCTCGATTCGTGACTGCTTGCTACAGCCCTTACGAAAGCGTCACAGAATAGATTCAAAGGTTGGGCTGGAAATGTTTAGCAGACAGACGACATCGTTTTCGTTTGTATTTATTGGAGAATACACGAATTTCTTTGATTTATGAGAGCAATGAAATACTTCTTCCACCAACATAATCAGGTCGCAATGACAGGAAGGATAAGATTAGAGAAATAAGATGTCGTACTGATGTTTTATGTATTCTTTCTTTCTTCGTGTTATTGGGGATTGGAATTCACAGAATTAGGATTGGTGCTTAGCACCTTCTGCCACCCACAATATTTGTGAATTTCAGAGTATGGATATAGATGTAAATGTAGATTACTGACTTATCGTCAATGGACGTCTTGAGCGGCCTGTGACGTAATTAGTGAGAATTTGGCATGGCCGCTACCTTCTTCACTAAGCACCATGGAATAGTAGTCATTACGTTTCAGACTGCATTTCAGCCTAACCACACATGCAAATGTAGCACATTCACAATACTGATAGCTGATTTATATTGGCTGCTGACACACACAACCCGACGATTTGCATTATTACTCCTTTTCTATCGGCTTTATCCCGAAAGAACCTTTTTTCTACTGGCCGTAATTTGCCCAGCAGCCTCAACCTTTGTAAATTTATTATTAGGCCTATACATCAGACGTATCATAACCATTGCATTCCAAAATTGAAACAGCCTTGTTATGCAGATAGACATTTGTCCTATTGCTGTAAAAACTTGTTACTCAAATAAATTTTATGTTTCGTTGTTTTTAATAAGAACGGTTAATCGATATATATAATGTAAGTAAGTGTACAATGTGCGTGCCGCTAAAACTAAAAAACGAGTTCCGGTACGATTAAGGGAGTTATATGGCGTGGTAGCCCAGTATCCTTTATCCATGACCAAGGTTCCCATTTTTACCCCAAGGGCGTCCTGTTGGAGATATCAAGGCAGGAAGTTTCACCCTCTAGAAATTTCTAGAACAGTCCAGAACATTCGAGAGTATTCGAGAGCATTCCACAACATTCCCGAATGTTCCGGGATGTTCTACAACGTTCGGGAACATCCCGAAACATCACAGATCATTTTGGAACATTCCAGAACACTCTCGAATGTTGTGGAATGTTCTGGAACATTGTGGACCAATCGAGCCTATGGGTGGGACTATTGGTGGGGCAAGATCCGTCATGTGGTAAAACGTCACTTTCTTGTCAGTGACGAAGGGAAGAACCGAAAAAGAAACGAAAATTCCAATTTAGTGCAGTGATTGAATAACAACAAACAGTGAAGAATATTCCCAATTTTATCTGAAGGGCGTGCTGTTCAAGATACAGCTGAACAGTGGATAGTGCATAGTCAATGTGATACAGTGACTGAATATAAATCGAAAATAAGATGTGTAAAGTGTACTTAGTGTATTTGTTAGTAAACAGTTGATTCAATCTATATTTCATACAATGCCCAAACTTAAAAGAGGCAAAACGTTGAAAACAAAAAAATAAAACAGTCAAAGAGCGGATGTACGTTGTTAATGTTCCCAACGAAGGGGAGTAAGCACCGAGAGAAGCAGAGAAACCAAAGAATAACGAAATCCCCGTCGGGGCATCCAGATTTGGGTTTTCCATGGTTTCCCCAAATAACTCCAGGTGAATGCAGGAATGCATCCTTCAAAAGGCCATGGCCGAATTCCTTCCCATTCCTTGTCCCCCCATCCTTTCCTGTCTCTAAAGACCTCACTGTTAAGAGACGATAAGCAGTTAAAAAAAAAAAAAAAAAAAAAAAAAAAAACTAAATGAACGAATTAAGGAATCAAGAATTGTGACACAATCTTATATTAAAAGACTGTGAACGCAAGCCACCCATGAAAATATCACCCTACTAGAAGCGCTGACAAGGAAGCTACATAGTACAACCTAACCTAACAAATGAAGCATCCCACTACGACCCGACAAAAGAATATAACGAACACAAACATGTCATAATCGGAAGAGTGGATAACATCCAAAATTTGAGACGCTCCGCAACCGCGAAATGTTAGCACCACTGCAAAAATGGCATAAAAATTATCGGTACAGTGATCATATAACCTAAACAGGTTCGTTTTGTCATAGTGATCGTGGTTAGGTTGAAATTCGGCCTGGACCAAGAGTAAAAAATTTACGGGATATTCGTTCTGCTGCAATCATATCGGAAAAGGGAATTTGTTTACAACGGAAGAAATCGATTATCTCTGAGTGCTGGCATCGATTCTAAGATCACAATTTGTACTGCATTTCCGATAAATATTTTGTATTTGTAAATTTCATGCGACGTTTTACAACGGAGTGAGCTAAAACGGCAAGAAAACCAACATTTCAAGAGATTACCTTGATTTCGCAGAGCCGGTGGCATCTACTAGCTGCACTGCAAAGTGATATTTCAACATTTTAATTTAATTCGTGGTGACTTTTACGAAAAAGGAGAGTGCAAAACGTGGAGAGGACATTATAAGGAAGCAGTTAATCCAAATTTCAACATGTCAGTACCAGTTTTGGGGTGGTGGAGAAGATCCCCTCCCACCCAAAAAAAATATTCTGTTGCATAAATGGAAAAATTCGATTACAACCACTGGAATCACCTCTGCAGGAATTTCTACATTACATGACCGGGAAAACTGCAGAATCAAAACACTTTCTTCAGAATATAAAAGCATACAACGCCTGCTTCCAAATGAATTATTTCAGTGTCACTTCGATAAACATTAACAGAGACGAAATCGAATGTGTTTTTTCGATCCACGAACAAATCTATCACAAAATGGAATCATTACTACCACTATCCAATGAAGACCATAAATTTCTGCAAGTATATTTTGTCGAAAATGAAGAAAGAGAAATTGATCAACGATGCACAAATATGTCAGTGGAATGAGACGAGAAATAATACGAGATGTACAGAGGATCTTACACGAATACAATCAACTAATTCATATATTCAAAACAGCACTAGACCGAATGATTTCTGATGACTGTCAAGTTATAATTCGAGGCGACAAAAGGACTAACTAAAACATTGCGGCATCAACCTCAAAGACTCCTGCTACTCTCTCGGTCAACTATACATAGCTCTCGAGTATGAAATTCGAAAAGTTTGTACATATATACCTGTAGTATATTGAGGGATTTTAGTTATAGTATATTGTATTTTTACTCGGTATAATTTTTCTCAAGCTACAGCTATGTAATTTAATTCCACCCGACGCAGCGTAGTCCAAGGTTAACATGTTCTCTTCCCGTGAGAAGAGGCTTCCCCTCCAGGGTAAATTCAAAAAGCCCTTAGTAAGGAGTTTTAAACGAATAGAACTAATGTCACATGACTTCCCCCACTCCGCTTCAACGCGCGAGAGCTCACTCTGGCGCACTCTCGAGGAGTCTGTTCGTCGAGCCTCAGAGTGGAGCACAGTGCCCGTAGGCATAAAGATTGTATTAGGTAAAGGCTAATGCATTTATTCCCTTCTGCTGGCTTAGAAAGAATATTCCGAGTGACAGGATTTTATTGTGGTGAAAAGCCGCTCTTTCGCTAAATACCTTGGAAAACTAAATGAAAAATATTGTTTATAAACAAGTATTGTAAATAGTTAGAATATGTTTTCAATTTTAAAAAAATACCTCTTATATTTTAAAGTTTATCCTTTTATTCCAACTACCATATAATCTCAGGTCAAGTCCCCCAGCTAGTTATAAAAAAAAAACACAAAATTAAATTTTTTCTACTTTATTCAGAAAATATTGGTCAATACCATAAATTAATCAGATATTTCCATTAGTGACAGCCCCTAAATCTTTATAGCACCTATAAATCACTCTAATGAAATAAATCCATATCAGTAGGAAGAATAATTGGCTAAAAATTTGGTTGAAAATATTTTCCTCCATGTCAAACGTTAAGGTGTCCAAGAAGTCAAGAAAAGTAAAGCATGATACAATGAGCCATGGGATAAAATACTGGCGTTTTTCTGTTAATATTCCGTAAAGAAGAAGGGAATTCGTAAAAACAGCAACCATAGATGATTTAATGATTCTTCTTGATGTTCTTTCATTGTATTTTTTCCCTAAGATCACGTGTGCCCATGGCTGAAAATATTCACCTACCGTAGATACAAGTGAAAGGCTCAAGAGACCAAAGGCAATAATCGTTGAACCCGTCTTCACGGTCAAAAGTCCAAAACAACACTTACTCATACTCATTTCAATTTTAATCCAAGCTCTCCATAGGTGCAGCAATCTCAAACACACATTACAAGTTTTCACAAAATCTCGTAAACTGGAGATATTGCAGGACTGTCTCCAGGCAACAGAGTCAGTTGTTCATCAGAATAGACTGTTACTTCGGAACAGGTGTAACGGCCTCATTTGCGACTAGAAACCAATAAAACAGCCTCATTCTTATAGCATTTGCAACATCGAAAGTATACTGATGATTCAAACTAAAATCTTGATTTAAGTGTTTTCTGTTCAAAATCATATCATAATTGGTGTCTATATGTTGAGGAAGGAGGCAGGAAGGTGATAAAGGGAAATCCGCTGTAGAAACATCATTATGTCATCATTAATTAATTATGATAACAAAAGCACGACCAAAGATTTAGCTATACAAAATTATGTAGTAACCGTCTTGACAATCAAATACAGAACACATGACAACTAGAAAATATATAGCAAAAATTAATCGTTAAATGCCAGAAAGCAAACAGAACTCATTTGATTTTTTTAAATATCCTCAATACTCCAGCTCAAAATAGATGTTTCATTATTAATTTTAAGAAACTACTTGATTCAATTCTACTGAATAGTCGAAAACATTCCAATTAAATTATTCATCATTGACAGCTTGTTTGAATACAGAACTGTTATAAAAATATCCGCTGCCTCTTGTTTTAATGGAACATATTCCATAGTAATATATGGTGGACAGGTGTTTGTTTCACTCCACAAAGGTACTGTCTCCGCCAGGGGTGGGTGGGAGGCATTATAAATAGAGTAATAGTACCAAAACAATACCTTAAATATCCATATTAAACCCGTATATGTTTGTTCTAGAAAAGCTCAAACATTACTACGCAGATTTCGATGGGGTTTTACCCGTTTTATAGATTTCAGTGTGAATCGAGTCGTTTGATTCAACGTTACATAGCGCCGGAGCAATAAGTAAAAATCTGAACGTATAGCATGAAATACCAAAGATGCAATACCATACAGATGTCGATACTTCATTAAAAAAAAATTCCCCGGTTCGCTCCTTAAATTTTGATTACAATCCTCGTGGAATCCGTAATATGTGACGTGTTTTATTGCTCACTGACTGTTAATACCGGTTTGAGTTTCTTCCACTGCGGCATTCTCCATTACCAACGGAACAAACAATACTGGTGATCCGTCCACCTTGCTGCAGCAACTAACTCTACCCTCATCGATGATACACGTTTGGAAATTTCTTTCCCACTTTACTGGTCCACCACAGCATTTCACGAAAACATCCCTTCGGTATATCGATGCATGGTCAGCATCGCTATATTTTTGAACAGTTAAACTACTTTTTTTTAACTGAATTATGTCTTTGATTGTACCTTTACATAGGTAAGAAATCGTTTTCCACGTTCATATATGCTACGGTCGGCGTATCCCACGCTTTTGAAGCTTCGTTCCGGCGTATGTGAGCCGCGGTCGTGTTTTAAACTACCTCCAGTAGTCATCAATACCAACAGCACGGGATGGCTCGTGGGATTACCATTCAGGTTCGTTCGGTGGTGAAATTGGGTTAGAATCAGTCGTACCATGTCTTGTCAACACTCTCTTCCACTGGCAGTTTAAGTCAAAAACTATTACCAAATCTTTCAACTACTTGGCCAAATTAGAAGTCTACCAATTACAACTTCAAATCGTTGTTGTAATATTCTACTGTAACTGCCGTTCAATTAACTGGGTTACGATATCAGTCAGTAGTCCATACAGAATAAATCTACCAAGTTCCCGTAAAAAGAATGGGGGGAGGGTTGCTTTACAGTAAACTACAGTTTATGAAACATTCAGTTCGGCATTTGTACAGACATTAAGGACTCGTTTAAATGAGAATGAATTTTCAATCAGTTTACATACGCGATATGACACAGTGTCATAAAGCCACGGGTGTTTCATGAGTATGTTCTCTCCTTATGTGCCATTCAAAAAATCTGCTTTTACAAATAAAGTTATTTCAAACTAAATTTTCGTCGAGCTGCAACTCAAAGAACTCTGAAGGACTCACTTGCGAAATGGCTGAAAGTTATAGTCCAACGGAGACGTTACATGATACAGTGGTATCGATTCGAAACTGAGAAGATTGTAGCTTTAATCTTTGATAAGAATAAGCTGATAATTTCGCGTAGAAGTTTACTAGTCCATGAATTTTTTTAGGTTTTATTTTGAGAGAGAGAGAGAGAGTTTGGAGCCGTATTAGATATGATATTGTCCGAAACAGGGGCCGCGCGAATGCTGGTTGGTTGCTGGCGAGCCGCGCCTCGTCCATGCTGCCAGTGCTGCCTGCGTCTGATACGTTAAGAATTGAATTAAAAGTTGTCCTTTGCGCGACGCGGCTGCGGCCGGCAGGTCGCTTTGATCTCTGAGACTCGAGCTACACACAAGCTTCGACCCCAGCCAACCTACTAAAATTTCGCATTTAAAATATAAAAATCTCGCGCCTTAGTTCATTGATTCACACGTTGGGAACATAACAATTCTTCCAAAATTTCTTCCTTTTGTGCCGCACTTACTCCACAGTTGACGAAAATTACTATACCCAGGAGGTATGTGATCTGAATAAGGGTTATGGTGGAGGTCATCATTGCGGATGCGGATACGAATGTTTTGCGCATGCGGAGGTGGAAAAATAAATTTACAATTATATAGATTTTAATAGTTCATCAAAAATAAATTTAAAACCAAAAGAGTATGTTTTTATGCCAAATTCTACATTTCTTCATATAATACCTCCCTTATGATTTATTTTTTGCATCATCTTTCAACAATAAAAAACGTGAGATCATTTCACAGGTTAAATAAATTATTTGCATAATTACACACGCGTCTATGTCATATGACCTTTGCGGAGTTCGCAGCTCAACAAATTCAAGCACAAGGCCACGCCACTGCAATTCTCCATGCCCGCCACTATAGTGGCCCATTCACAGTCCAACTTGTAGGACCTACAATGATCCGATTTTCCGATAAAGGACTCTTGAATGGCCGTGAAAGGCGCTACAGGACTACACTTAGGACGTGTTGGAGATTTAACGGACTTCCAAACAACCAACACGGGTCCTTGCCGTACAACAAACTATGGCGTTGGATCATGATTGGAGGAAACATCCTGCCAGTGTGCGAAAAGGGCAGTAGTGTGTGGCGAAAAATTACGAGTGGAAAGGATTGCGTGGAACATTTTTGGACCCCTACAAGTAGCGGTAATTCTACGCGGGTAAGTTGGATCGTGAATAGACTGCTTTACTTTGCACGCAATTTCAAACGTGTAAATTCGGCGCATAGATTACACCACCGTTGAGTTCATTGTTACTTTTATTGCAAGATCGTAAGAAAAAAACAAAGAGTTTGAATTAGAAAAGAATAGTATATATTGCAATACAAACAAAACATCCACTACACATCCGCATTAAAAATTGCGGATGTGGAAGCGGAGGTAGGATTTCATACTAAAGTTCCGCACTTGCGGATGCGGATATCCGTTATATCCCTAATCTGAATCTCTTCAAAATCGGTGGATGAACAGAACAGTGGAAGCACATTAAGTGATGGCGTGCACGTATGACCAGAAGCGTCCCGTTTCTTGTGATCGGGGAGGTTCGTGTTACGACACGCTCAGAGCCATTAAACGAAGTGGAAACAAATAAAAATGCCGCAATATCAGCATGTGAGTGAGCTGAATGACTGGTCTCCGGGACACGGGGATGGTAGTATCGTGACTTTGCCATTCGTCGTGGACTGCTGCTACGACAGTGATGAGCGTGTGGAACCACTGGATAGAAGAGAGTCGTACACACAATGTGACCACAGCACAGGATGGCCGCCGTCTGGTCCGCAAGGCAGTAATCAACAGAATAGTTTCATCCTGAGACTTGATTTGACGTTGGAACACTGCAAACGGCGTGTAGATGTCTGCGTCAACAGTTCGATGCCATGTGCTGATGGCTAGATGGGGGCAAACAATTTATCCTACAGTGATCGCCTAGAAAATCTTAGACACTACATTGGTGAACAAAATGAAGTGTAGTCGTTTGTTGAGTGGCTTAACGGACAAGCGCCAAGTGTGAGGGTTTGGGGTGCGATTGGCTATAACAAGCGATCTCGTATGTGATGAGGGTAATCTGAACAGGGACGTTTTAGAAGCCCCATGGTCCATATTTTAGCAGGACAATGTCCGGCCACATATGGCGTGGAATGTGCAAACCTTCTTTCCAGAACGACGGGTACCCCTGACCAATACGTTCGCCTGATATGTCGCCAACCGAACAAGTCTGGGATGTGGTCGGTTGGCAACTTGTTCGTTCTAGTGCTGCTGCACTCACTGTCGATACTTTGTGGAAGCGCCTACAAACCACGTGGTAGTGTGTTCCCCAGCTTTCTTTGATTCATTCCTACGACGTTTGATTGCCGCATGTGACGGCTTCACACCATATCGAATTCTCACGTTCAAAGTGCATGTACTAACGCCGTCTAGGCTCGTTTTGTTACTTCCAGTGTGATCTGTGCTGGTTTAGTGCCGGAAATACAGTACATAGTATCAGTCTTGAAGTTCGAGCCAGACGGTAGGCGCGGTCAGTTACTCACGTGCTGGCGTTGGTATTGGCTGTGTACAGTCGGAAAAGACACCAATTGCATCGCCCTCTTAAAATGGCTGAAGAAACGGCGCTATGGAGGAATGAAATAATTGAAAAATTAAGTAGTGCAGAGTATGTGACGTCTCCTTGTTGTTTTATACGTACTGTTGTATCATTTTATATGATTAGTATACGTTTACTTTAAGAAAATTCGGAGAGTTAATTACCAGACACTACTCCGTCTTAATGAAAAACTAAAAGTTGGCAGATTGCACTGCATTTCAGCATTTCTGTAACAATTGTTCTGCTATCCAGATATCCTCTCTGTGAAAAAAAGAACAGCTGTAAGTGACTATGTTGGAAAGCAATCACCGAAAGCCACAGTTCACCCCGTTGTCGGTTTTCAGAGAAAGCACTTAGCGATTAGGCGACGAGCGGATAGCTGGCTGGGTCGGCAAGTCGATGCCCGAGGCGCGTACGATCGGCTCCGGTCTCCAAGTGCCCGCTCCTTATTTCATAACCTAAAACGAAGGCTCGGTTGACCTGCTTAGCGGGGCTGCAATAACCTGGCGGACATCGCACCCACCATCAAACGAATTGTACATTCCTGAACCGCGCGGCCTCGTGAGTGGCGAAATCGCCTCTGTCATCAGGTAAACGCCTGGGCTGGCGACACTTGTCGCTCGAACAAATTCCTGTACTTCAGCAATAGTTACAATAATTCATTACGCCTCTGACACCATTTCCGTGATGGATGCCGGTTAGTGAAAAATTCGTATTTCAACCACCGAGAATGGTGGTGTAACGGATAGCGTTCTGGCTTCGCATTCAGGAGGACGGCGTTTCGAATCCCCGTCCGGGCATCCAGATTTGGGTTTTCCATGGTTTTCAAAATCACTCCAGGCAAATGCCGGGATGCTTCCTTAAAAAGGCCTGTGCCGAATTCCTTCCCATTCCTTGGCCCCATCCTTTCCCGTCTCTAAAGACCTCGCTGTTAAGAGACGTAGAGCAGTTAAAAAAAAAAAAATAAAACTATTTCAACCTAACCACGATTTCTGTGACAAAACAAAACTGTTGAGGTTGAAATGATACCTGTACCGATAATTTTTAAGTCATTTTTGCAGTGCTGATATAATTTCGCAGTTACTCAGCCTTTGATATTTCGGCATTTTTTTATTAAATTTCTAGCGACTTTCCGCAAAATATGAACGCAAAACGTGAAGAGGACATGTCGACGAAGTGACTGATGGACATTTAAATGTGTTAGTACCAGTTTCGCGATGGTTCCGAAAGTGGTGCAGTCCCCATTGTTTTCTCTAAAGTGTATTACAGTATACAGTACTAGTATAAACAAACAATCAATGCTTTAAGTTATTAGTGATAGACTATACGTTTACGTAATAGTCTATATGTTGTTGTTTCTGGTGCTCTAGGGTGCGTCGAAATGTATGTCATTAGCGAATAGCCAATCTAACGGATTTCTCTTCCGTGGTTATCTAATTTAAATGTTGCCGTATTTTACCGGCACAGGTAGAAAATTATAATACTTAAATCGTAACTGAGATCATAAATAAGTTTTAAAATTGTCTCGTAGCTGCCCAGCAGTAAATTCATTCATTTTGATACTCACTAGTAAGAATTTGATGCCCAACAGCATATCACAACATATCTCAAGTACTTAATCTGATCTTACTAAACCTATCATTACGATTGCCTAAAAAGAGTGAAAGTCGAATTTTTCAAACAGTAATCACCAGTTTTAACAACTAAAATAAATGATAACGAAAACACTAAGTGATGTTTGTCCATTTCATTAATCCAATAGATTAAATTTAAGCTGTTTTATTCAGCCACCACTTCTGCCAGCCTGTTCTCCATTCATGCAGTCATCAATATTAGTTACTTCCAAATACATTAAAAGGAGACGAGATGTGTCTTGCTCTGGCAGTAAACTAATGAAAAGACATAGTATTATAGTAAAAGTGAACTAATAATAAGTTTAAGAAACAGTCATCGAATGTAAACACTTGAAAGTTGCATATAAAAGTAAATATACACAACTAATTTCTTTCGGGAAAGCTTTGCTGAGTCGAGGTCAGTGTAGACAACCACCTGCATATGACCACACGTATATGAGCAAGTAAATGAGAGTTGCTGAAATAATGCTTTACTTGATAGTTTTATGAACAGCTTATCAGGACTGCCTGTCCACCATCTACCATAAATCAAGTAGTTTATTCGGCAACAGTACAATAAGCAAGGAATCACATACTTCGTATCTTCAGTATGAACTACATAAAACTAGAGGACTTTAATATAATTAAGACAATCCTTGAAGAACCGCTGATAATTGGTGAGTCACTAACATCATATTTTGTTATAAATATTTTGTATGTTATAACATATGCTATCAACCCTACTATGTAATTATTTATCATTTAAATATTATTTTGTTAGTTTTAATTAATTATAATTTAAATATTGATTGTAATGATGAACATGATATAATTTCTAAGCTCGAGGAAGTCCACAGATTATCAAACATGGTCAGTGTGTAGTATATCTTTGAAAAGAATGAGATAGAAAATCTGTGGTCTGGTGAGAGAGATTCTTAAAGAAAAAGAAGAAGGAAGGTGTGTGTGTAAAAAGCTGTAGGTGTTGTATTGTGTCGCAGTAACATTATATGAATGTATAGTATTTCGAGAAGTGTTGTACTTTAATTGTATTTTGTTTTGGTTGCGATCTTTGAATTGACTATTCATTAAAAAACAGCTGAGGATATACGCTAACAACTTGGTGTTGTAACTTATGTAGAATTAGCGACCATTTGATGAGCTATTTTATTACCATTGAATATCTTTAAATATTTTTAAAAAAAGGTGACCTCTACTCTGTACGTGGATCAAAAGACGACTTATTTAGTACCACGTCGTCATAAGATCTACAGAGTTTTGAGCGCATAATTAATGAGATTTGCTCGACTTCAATTGGATGGATTTTAATTGTAGGGAGCTTACAATTGGCGAACCTAAACCAGGTTTATGGGTGTTAATTAAGGTGATTAACATAACACCTTAAACGTCTGGAGTTTCTTCAGTAGCAGTGGTAAATTTGAACAGCAGCAGAGAGCGGATCTACGGGCAGGTGATCTAGTAAGAGAATTCCAGTTTTAATTTTTTTGGGGCTGCAGTATCAACGTCAGATGCCAAAAGGAAGAATATTAACTAAACTTTGAACAATCAGTAAATGATTATGAAAGTGAGTCAAAGTTGAACTAACAAGTTGAATAACATTTTGTTAATGAACGGTTGCAAAGAAAGTTAATTTTTTTCATGTGTCGAAAGTAATTAAAGGAGTAAAATTAGTAATTTTAAGAAATGTTTAAGAAAAGTAATACCATTGATTAGTGGTCAAAATCTTGTCATATAAAAAATTGTAGTAAAATGTGTAGAGTAGTTTAGAATCTGTGGATTTCCGTCGAGAAGCAAGAAGCTAATAAAGAATTATTACAAACAAAACAAAGAAAAGGGGGAATGCCAAATTAGTTAAAAAAGCAAAAGATCAGTATTTTAAGCATTTTTATATTATATATGTGTCGGCTTTGTTTCCAGACCTGAGGCCGCCGAATTTTGTTGTTTCTTTTCTGTGATGATATACAAGTTTTTCAGCAATTACGATAAAAGGTTGTAAGTGAATTAGTAGTTTTCTGTGTGTTCCTAAAACATTGTGTTGCAGCGTTGAATGTGGACAGCGTTGTATCATTGTTGATTAGAGTTGTAAGTTTGTAATATCGATTGTGTTTTAAAGAATTTCTGTTAAGAGTAATAATACCGTTCTGTTTGCTTGCATTACTAGATTTTAAATGTGAAGTTTTTATGAAAAATAAGTGTGGAAAGTTGATTAGAATGAATTCAAAAAGTGAGTTGAGAGAAACAAACAGTAATATGTCAGAGAGGGAAACGCTAAGTTCCGGAATCGTACGTTTTGATGGGAAATATGTAAACCGAATGGGTGTCCGGGGAGATAGTAATTCGGTGCAAAATAATTTCAGTAGTAGTCCTATTTATAACGGGGATAAAGATGGGGTTACCGGTTATTTTCCAAATAATGATCTCAGCAGCATTGATGAGGATGACGAATTGGTTGATGGAGAAAATGAAGTTAATGGGGGGCAGAATTCAATAGGACATGCAGTTTTGTCAAAACCAAATCAACCTAAGTACGCTCGAGAAAGAAATACGGATCTAGGGTTGCTATTAAATGCGATCAAAGAATTTAAACAAGACATCCAAGAAACCCAAGAAAAATTTAGGCAAAAATTGAAACAAGACATAGGAGAACTTAATAAAAAAAAAATCGAACGTAGACAGAGGAGGGCAGAAGAGATGATGGGGAGGATGTCAGATAGGATTGAGAAGGTGGAGAAGGAGTCCGAAGAAAATTAGACGATTAAGAACGATATTTTTGAAGTTAAGAAAAATGTACAGCGAGATGTTAATGTTTTGGTAAGACGCTATATAGACGAAAAAGAGAAAATTATCGCTGAAAGAATAGAAGGATCACTAAGCCAGAAGATGGAACGAAATCAGAAGGATGGAAAATATTTTAGAAGGCCAAGTGCAACGTGAGATTAAAATACAGAGCGTAGCGGAACATGCTGACAATGTAGGAAGACAAATTACTGGTTTGTCGACGGAAGTAGACCAAATATGTGGGAATATGAGTCACATTAATGAAAGACTGGAAAAAGTGGAAAAGCGGCCAGACGCCGTGGTTAGCCGTATACCAAGTTATTGTGAGATTACTTTACCAGAGATTGTGTTTGAACCAAGCGGAAAAGTTCACCCCGCCAATTTTGTAAAGATATATTCCCGAACCTTGCCAATAGAGTGGTCGGATACAAATAAAATCCACTATGTACAAAGCAAATTAAGAGATGAGGCTTCTTCATGGAGTTGTGAAGATTCAGAGAGGTGTACTAATTATGACGAATTCCTAAAAAGGCTCCGAGATAGATACTGGTCTCAGAGAAAACAGCGCAAGGTAAGGAGTGATTTTTACAACTGTAGGAGATACTATAGAGGCGACGGCTGTATGAGGAAATTTTGCGAGGAAATGAGAAAGGAATTGCGGCACCTGGACCAAAAGGTAGGGGAAGTAGAACAAGTGGAGATATTACTACAAAAGCTGCCGCGGCAAGTTCAAGATAGACTGGTGGTTACTCAATGGGATAAGATGGGAGATTTCTTGGACATGCTGGAAAGACTCGACCGATGACAAGAAAGTTATGAAAATAGTATTGAAAGGAATCGAGAATCTGATCACAGATATAAGCCAAGGTATTATCAATACAGGGAGCGAGCAAATCATTGGCCACCAAAAGGAAGTGGGGAAATGGACGAGAAGGATTGCACAGGTAAAAAAGGGAAGAGGGGCGTAATTTTAACAAGAATGCGAGCAAACATGGCTACTGGCATAATAACAATAATTATACATCGCGGGAGCGAAGCGGCAATAGTCAACCACCAAAACAAGTGATGTATGTGAGAACAGAAAATAAAACCGAAAGCAAGGAAGGAAGAGAGGCGGAAAACTCAAGTCCGCGACTGTGAAGGTCCGCACGGGAGCGAGTGGTGAAGTTAAAGGACCACCCTATATTGAAAAAAATAAAAGTTTAAGCGTGGAATCTATCCAGAACAACAGGCAAAACAGCAAGGCCACATACTTAGAATAGTGGAGATGTCTACAACTAATTAGTGATAAGAGATACGAAACCAATACCACATATGAACGAAGTGGGTGGAATAACCAAGAGATTAAAGAGATGGCCGAAATCGATGTGCGGGAGGAAGAACATAGTGAAGGACAAGTTGAAGAAGAAACGAGTGGGCGGAAGCGAAAAGCGAATTTTTAAAGATAAATTCACAGAGGAGAATTTTGCAGAGAATGATAGTCAGCTACCGTTGGATGATGATGAAAGTGAAAAAGATATTCCTAGTGGCGATGATGAAGAATACGAATATGGAAGCAGTGAAGATGAGTATGAAAGTAATGAAGAAAACGGAGTAAGAATATTTTTTATAAGGAGTTATAATGATGATAATAGAAATGAGGATTTATCGCAAATAGGGATAAAAAGGAATAATGAAACCGACGCACCTACGTGTTTCGTATTCGACGAAAAGGATGAAAGCAAAGAAACTAAAACATTGTTGCGAAGAGCAAACGAGGATGGCCGCCATCAAGTTGTTTCGAATTATTTAAAGAAAGAATATCTTCCTGATGTTAGAAAAAAGGAAATGATGGAATGGTCGCAGCATGAGATTATGAAAGACTTATTGCAGGAAAATATTTGCAAAGCTCTGGAAGATAAAGATAAAACATTTTTTAATACTAAAAAAAAATTAAAAGACGAAATTCATGGATCAGCAGAAATGGCATAGAGAGGGTGAAGAGAGATGCGAAGACAATAATCTGATTGCGGGAACACTTACTGTATTAAAAGGCGAAGGCGCAAGCGAGTGTACCGAAAGTTATGAAGAAAATGACGAAGAGTTTCAAGAGCACAGAGCCTGTGGTCGTCAAAAACGAGAGGAATATGAAACTAATCAAAAAGTGAAGTGCTTTGTGATACGAAGAAAAGATATTAAAGAAGATGAAGAAGAAATTTTGAAAGGAAAAGTAAAAAAGAAGAGGAAAGGATTAAATACACACTATGAAGGAAGGAATATACTACGATTGAATGAAGAAGATGTAAGAAGTGGAAAGAAATAAGATGTATAGGATAAACAGGTGATAGGGAACCTTGAGATGATCATAACTGGACCGCTAGTTTAGCAGTAATAAAGAAAAATATTAGTTTCAACCGAATCAAAATGTATAATGTCGCCAACCTGGGCCCAGAATTGGAAAGCCAGGCTCTGCCTGTCACAAGCCAGGACTAAGGGGGAGTGATAGAGGAGTAACACCGGCTGGCAGCACCTTGTGAGGGCTCCTTGCCAGGGTTACGGAGAAGACCTCAACGAATCACTTGGCGGAGAAGTAGTACTTCGGTACGGCAAGGGATGCGGAAGAGGCAGCCCAGCACTCAGGGATTAATATGAGTGCATTCATCGTAGCGTCTGTCTCAAGTTGAGCGGCTACACCCAGCGTCTGACCCAAAGTGGGCGGCGGTTCAAGAAATCGCCAATCCGTTCTGAAGCAAGCGTGGCGATTATGCTTCACCCCTTTAAGCAACTATGATGAGCGGCATTATTGGAAAACAATCCGGAGGTAAAACAGCCCCCATTCGGTTCTCCGGGAGGGGGCTACATTAATGTCAGCAGTCAAAGTTCCTAAAGAGCAAACCAGATCATCAATAGAAAAACAGCAAATAATTCATATATGCACTTACAACTGCAGGTCTCTTAAAGGAGAATCCCGACTTACAGAGTTGGAAGACGCGCTCCAAAAAATCAAATGGAGTATAGTGGGCCTCAGTGAGGTTAGACGTCCAGAGGAAGAATGTATCGAACTTAAATCAGGCTACATCTTGTACCATTACGGAAACTTCTTGGGAAAGCTAAATGGAGTGGGCTTCCTGATAAACCGTAGTGTGAAAAATAAGGTTAAACTAATAGAAGGTATTTCAGATCGAGCAGCAAGAGTAGTGTTACAACTATCAAATCGCTACAAAATACAAATACTGCAGGTATATGCTCCAACATCCTCGCACTCAGATGATGAAGTAGAGTCTTTCTACGATTATGTCACGACACTGCATGACAGAGGCAAAGACTGCCATTTCCAGATTATCATGGGAGACTTCAATGCTATTGTAGGCACCAGGAAACAAGGAGACACCGTGGTCGATAAGTTCGGAATACAAACTAGGAATGACAGAGGGGAACGACTTGTGCAGTTTGCAGAGCACACAAAAATGCACGTCATGAACACATTTTTTAAAAAACATCAAAGTCGAAAGTGGACATGGAGAAGTCCAGATCATAAAACTAAAAATGAAATAGACTACATCCTGTCCAATAGCCGACATTTTGTTCAAGACGTCACTGTTCTAAATCAATTCAACACCGGAAGTGATCACAGGCTGGTCCGAGCGAAACTTAGTATCTGCATAAAACAGGAAAGGCGAAAGCTAATAAAAGGAACCAATAAAACATCAGTAAATATAATCAATCTCACTGAAAAGAAAGACATTTTTCAACGCACACTATCGGAGAAACTAGCTACCACCACCAATGGAAATTTAGCTTCAACTATTAACACATTAGCCATAGAAATTGCAGGAACTGTTAAAACCACCAAATTAAGTAAAATTAGCAATAATACAAAAACTCTCCTGAATAAACGGAGGAATATGAAAGTAAAACCTGAAAAAAACCTAATTGAATATGCTGAACTGTGCAATACCATTAGAAAAGAAATAACAGCTGACATCAAGAAATATAATGAAAACCTGGTCAGATCAGTTATAGAGAACAAGAAAGGCTATAAGAAAGCAAAACAAAGATTAATGATAGGAAAGAAACAAATAATAGCTTTAGATGATGATAATCAGCTTATTACAGACAAAACGGCAGTATTGGTTCATATCAGGAACTTCTATCAGTCCTTATACAGCAAGCAAGATGAAAATCCTTTAATGACATCAAGCCCAGACTCACCAATTCCTGAAGTCCTCCCATATGAAGTTAGAAGGGCAGTGAACGAAATGAAAAAAGGATCAGCTAGTGGTTATGACGGCCTGTCTATTGACGTACTCCAATTGACTGGAGAAGAAACTTACAGACACCTAGCTAAGGTGTTTTCACAATGCCTCGAAGAGAGAAATATCCCATCCAGCTGGAACAAAGCAATGATTGTGTTGCTATACAAAAAGGGCAGTCGTTACAATATTAAAAACTACCGCCCCATCAGCCTTCTTCCTGTCATATACAAAGTGTTTACAAAGGTCATCAATAACCGCATCAGTTCCACCTTGGACACAGCGCAACCAATTGAACAGGCTGGTTTTAGGTCAGGATTCAGCACAGTAGATCACATCCAAGTCATCAACGAAGTAATAAGTCGAGCAAATGAATACCAGATGCCCCTCTGTTTGGCCTTTATCGATTTTGAAAAAGCTTTTGATTCAGTCCATCACTCTGCAATCATGCAAGCCCTTTTGGAACAAGGAGTGAATCCCGGCTATATTGACTTACTGTACAACATCTACACCACTTCCACTGCTTTTGTCAACATCGCTGAAGTCACCAAAGAGTTCCCAGTAGAAAGAGGGGTAAAACAAGGAGACTCTATATCCCCCAAGCTATTCACATCAGTCCTAGAGTTGGCAATGTCAAAAATCCAATGGCAAAACCGAGGTTTGAGAATAAATGGAAGAAATCTCAACAACTTAAGATTCGCTGATGATATAGTTTTACTCTCAAACAGTCTGGAAGAGCTCAAAGAACTGATAAATGAACTAGAGACAGCGTGCAGTGAAGTGGGCCTTAAAATAAATATATCAAAAAGCAAAATCATGCAAAACAAATGGGCAGAAAAAGATAAAGACAAGGCGGACATGAAAGATTCTGGTATTGAGTTCGTAGATCAGTACATCTATCTTGGCCAACTGATCAATATGAATGGTGACTCAAAGCCTGAGATCTACAGACGGATAAAGCTGGGCTGGAGAGCATATGGAAGAAATTCCATAGTTTTTAAATCGAACATGCCAATACATCTTAAAAAACAGGTATTTGAACAATGTGTATTACCGGTCCTCACATATGCCTGCCAGACTTGGACCCTAAATAGTCACACGAAGCAAAAACTGCCCAGCGAAGTATGGAAAGAGCAATGCTAGGGTTTACAAGAAGAGACAGGAAAAGGGCTGTGCACATCCGTTCAATAACTAAAGTAACAGACATCTTAAAAAGAGTCATGACCCAAAAATGGCAATGGGCCGGTCATGTTGCTCGCAAAAGAGATGAAAGATGGACTACGGTAGTGCTGGACTGGATACCGAGAAACCTGGAAAGAGCAAGAGGAAGACCCCCGAATCGCTGGGATAAGGATATACGTCGAGTTACAGGCGTGAACTGGAAGAGGGCGGCTCAGGATCGATCGGCCTGGAAAGAACTACAGCAACACTATGTAGAATTAAATTCTAATATATAGCTCATTAGGCTTAAAGAGGCTACATCCTGAAAAAAGGATTGATATAGCTGCAATAATAATATATATAAATCGGATTAAGGAATGTGTGTAATTAAATTTATGTAATGAACATGTAAATGAATGAGAGATGTTTGCAGATAGTGTATGACAGTTGTGCAAGAGTTGTTTATATTCCCATGAAATGTGTTTGTATGTCCATATATTTAGACTTTTATTTCGTAGAATTGAATATACAATTTTAGAGACAATTTGACTGTGCGGGATATGCAAGGCAATTGTGCACAGAAAGTAATTGGTGAGGGCAGCAATTTTCAGTTTAACTTCTCGGCAAAGACATGTGCAAAACACTCATTGGTTTTGCCTCGAAGTGGGGGCAAGTATAACATATACTACCACCCCAATTATGTAATTATTTATCATTTAAATATTATTTTGTTAATTGTAATTAATTATCATTTAAATATTGATTGTAATGATATAATTTCTAAGCTCGAGGAAGTCCACAGATTATCAAACATGGTCAGTGTGTAGTATATCTTTGAAAAGAATGAGATAGAAAATCTGTGGTCTGGTGAGAGAGATTCTTAAAGAAAAAGAAGAAGGAAGGTGTGTGTATAAAAAGCTGTAGGTGTTGTATTGTGTCGCAGTAACATTATATGAATGTATAGTAGTTCGAGAAGTGTTGTACTTGTATTTTGTTTTGGTTGCGAGCTTTGAATTAACTATTTATTAAAAAACAGCTGAGCATATACGCTAACAACTTGGTGTTGTAACTTATGTAGAATTAGCGACCATTTGATGAGCTATTTTATTACAATTGAAAAGGTGACCTCTACTCTGTGTACGTAGATCAAAAGACGACTTATTTAGGACCACGTCATCATAAGATCTACAGAGTTTCGAGCGCATAATTAATGAGATTTAGATAGGTGTACTTTTACTGTAAGAGTTAACAAACCTTAAGCGATGAGAATGCACTTCTTTCCAGCGACAAGAGGCCGAACAACGAGTTTTCATTCGGCATTGTAGTTATCACATAAATTAATCGCAGACGCTGTACTCATAAGCATTTTGCGACAGATGTTTCGTCCTGCTAAACTAAAATTTTGAAGAAACTCGTAAACTGGAGGGTATGCTGCTTTGTTTCCAAGCAACGGTATGTTTATTTTGGAACAATAGAAACTGCTGCTTCCAAGTAAACTTATTACTCTTATTGTTTTACAAAGTATCTTTTTTTTATAACTATGTTTTATTTAAAACGTCCAGCAATTACTAGTTTGCTATACAGTTTTGTAATCTTAAGGTTATTGATTACATCGCTGATTACATCGCCCGGCCTGAGGTCAGTCCAATTGGATTCCTCTGTAACTGAATTATTACTATATAACATGATAAAAAATCAGGTAGGAATTAAGATATTGATAAAAATAATAATAATGATAATATAGTTTAAAATGTTTAACTAGTAGTATGACAGGGAAAAGGGTATAAGAACTTTATACAGCGTTCAAGGAGGGTCAGAAGGCATCTTGCCCGTCGTCGCTTAAGATACCTTGTGGTAGATGATATGATTTAGACGTGGTTGTGTCGTTGATCTGCGGCTTAGATTGTAGTACTGTGCCCCAGGAGTTGCTTCTAGGCTATTTATAAAGATTTTTGTCATAATGTACGTTTTAATAATTGGGAGACCAGTTTCCCTGTGAAGTTGTGTGTTTCGTACAAACCATGGTGCTTTTAAAATAGTGCGGAGAAGTTTGTTTTGTAGGGACTGTATTCTTTGTAGTTTGGATGGAGCGGCTGTGCACCATATGGGGGATGTGTATAACATGGCAGGTCGGATTTGTATAGTAACAACCCGCTTTCGATTTTAAGAGAGCTGCTCTTATTCAATAGAGGATAGAGTTTGGACATGCGATTATAGGCTTCGGATAGTTTCTGATTAATGTGGTATTTCCATGTAAGTCTACGATCCAAGTGTAGTCCTAGATATTTTATTGCTTTATCTTCTGGATGCCATTCTATTTCATCGTCGTTGATTTTGAGTTTTTTGGGATTTCTCGGATGGCGGAGTGTGAAGATTTTGGCCTCACATTTGGTAGTATTCAGCTTGATGTGCCATTTTTTCAGCCAGTCGGAGAGTATATTAAATAACTGTTGGATTTTTATTACTGCTGTCTCGATATCAGTGTGTGAAGTGAAAATCACGGTGTCGTCGGCATACATGGCGGTACAAACAATGCGGAATGTCGGGATGTCTGCCATGTATAAGTTGAATAATAGGGGTCCTAAGATAGAGCCTTGTGGGACACCTGCTTGTACAGTTTTTCTAGCAGATAATGTATTGCCTATGCGTACAGAGAAGGTACGGTTTTTGAGAAAGCTCTCAATGATGGTAAGCAAGTACAGGGGAGTATCGAGCTTCTTCAGTTTGTAGAGAATTCCGGGATACCATACTCTGTCGAAGGCTTGGGCGACGTCAACAAAGAGGGCTACTGAATGCCTCTTGCTTTCGAAGGCTTTCAGGATATCTTCAGAGAGGCGTTGCAGCTGATGAACACATGAATGTTTTGCTCTGAATCCGAACTGGAAGGGTGGTATTGCGGAGATTGAGTCTAGGTAATTTGAAAGTCGTCTCTTGATTATATTTTCCAGTAGTTTAGAACAAGTTGTTAGTAGACTTATTGGCCTGTAACTTGATGGGGAGTGTTTTGGTTTACCTGGTTTGTGAATAACAGTAATAACTGCATGCTTCCATGTGGAGGGAAAGTAGCCAAGTTTTAATATTGCGTTGAATAATGTTGCCAAGAATTGGAGGCCGGTTTGTGGGAGATTTTTGTAAATCAGATTCGGGATATTATCAATACCTGGTGATTTCCTAATCGGAAGACGTTTTATTAGTAAGGATAGCTCTCTTGCTGACGTGTACTTGATGGGACGTTGGACAGTAGGAGCGTTTTGTTTGAGAAAAGTCAGGATAGGTCCATCATCCGCGTTTGGATCCGCGTTCGGCTGAAAAGTTTTTTCCAGGTGATCTGCCATAATGTTACTCTTTTCTTCATCCGTGACGTACATGTCAGTGTCTAGCTTTAACGGGGGCATCGGGGAGTACTCTCTTAGTACTCGTTTGGTTGCGTGCCACAGACTTGTGTCACCGGGATGTAAATTCAATAAGTACGACTGGTATCGTGAGTGTCGAAGCTGGTCGAGTCGATGTTTGACAATGCGTGTAAGACGATTTAATTCTGTGCGTTGCCAGGGTTGCCGTTCCCTCTGCCACAGTGTGCGAGTATTATGTTTCTCGTATATTAGACGGGCAATGTCTGCTGGTAGATATTCTTTATGATTTGGGTGAGCGAAATTTCTGTTGGTTGCTTGGTGTACAGCAACTTGTATTGTGTTTGTAAAAGTCTGAACTGCGCTGTCAATGTCCGCAGGTTCAGATAGTTTCATATTATTGTCTAGTGTATTCTCAAGATGAAGCTGAAATTTCTTCCAGTCAATGCGTCCCGTAATTAGCTTTGGGGGCAACTGATTGTAGGATGGTGCTGATTGAAATTTCATGACGACCGGGCAATGATCAGAATTCATTTCGGTTAGAACATCCAGTTCAAAAGGAATAGTGATATGTTTTGTTAGAGTGATGTCGAGGATATCAGGCTGTACAGTTGGATTTTGGGAGTAGAAGGTTGGATTGTTGGGGGCCGTTATCTGCACAGCTGCTCTATCCGTTGCAGCGAGAAGTCTTCTGCCATTAGGAGTTGTTGTACGACATCCCCATAGTGTGTGTTTGGCGTTTAAATCTCCAAGCATTATTGTTGGTGTATTAGATAATAAAGAGGCAATGTGGTCATTTTGAAGGGGGTAGTTTGGTGGCTTGTAGGCTGCAATTACTATGATACGACCAGAGTCGCGTGTTCTTACCCTAATACCAATTGTTTCAATGCCAATTTGTTGAGGTAAGGGATCTACAACCCAGTAGGCTACGCAGCTATACATTGTGTATTCAAACTGCAGCCTCGAACTTGGAGCAAGAAGTCAACTGAGTTCATAACAGTATCACTAACGTTATCCATTTTCTAAGATCTCAGCTTGCTAGGGGGAAAATCAAAATCACCAAAACAAAAGTATTTAATATAGTCTTTTACTTTGTCGAATGTTTATATGCCACCAAAATCTTCGTTCTTAGAAATGCTAATCATAGTATAGAGAGTGACCTGAAGAGGAAGGCACGACTCACTAAGCTGGAGCTCATGCAAGTCGCCATGACCCGCTGCAATTGAACCACGCTATGAGGCGGGTAAATGTGGAGACAAAGGTGCTGCTTGGAAACAGCATTAGTTCTGCCGTGGGGGTCGTGCCTGTAGAGACAATTGGTAGGTGGGGTTTCACTAGACATGGCCTACACCTAAATATGAGAGGCAAAGGAATACTTTCTGAGTTGTTCGCTAGGGCTGTGAGGGAGCACCCTTCCAGTGGTGATGGGGTCGGGACTGTGCCTTCTATAGATCAAGGGCTGCTGGTCAGGGGGTAATCATAGGGATACTAAGTGTAGATCCATAGTTAGAAAAATCACTAATACCAAATAAATAGAAGAAGCTTTTGATACAATAAAAGAGGTGGGCATATCTGGGAAGGCAAATGTTAGTGCTGAAAATATCACAAAGTCAGTGAGTGATAACTGTGATAAGAGTGTTACTGGTAAACTGTAGAAGTATAATGAACAAAGTAATGGAGTTTGAAAACCTAATAGAGATACATGAACCTCAGGTAGTTATAGGGGTAGAGTCCTGGTTAAAAGAAGGAGTATTAGACAATGAGGTTTTTCCCGATGGTTAAAGAGTTTACCGCAGAGATAGGGGAGCAACTGGGGGAGGGGTATTCATACTGGTTAGCAGAGACTACTACAGTTCACTGGTGTTTAGAGATCATGGCCATGAGTTACTTAGGGTAGACTTCGGGGGAAGTAAAAAAGAAAAAGTCAGGGTAAAAGGGTAAGTAGTGGTTAAATGAATGATAAAGATGAGACTCTTGGAGAGAAACTAAATTCATATTCAGAGTTCAGAAGTGAGCATAGAATGGTTATTATTGGCGGGGATTTGAACTTATCAGGTGTCAACTTGGTAGGAAATAAGATTAATAATACAAAGGAACAGAGATTTGCGAATACCTTAGTAAGTGAAGGAGGCTTTACACATGTGGCTGAGCAAAAGACAAGGGGACCAAACATGTTGGATATTTTCCTAATAAAGCCGGTTGATAACCTAATCGGGTGTCAAGTAACTGAAGGAATAAGTGATGATAATGCAGTTGTGATGGATATGAGCGGATCCAGTAAACCAGTGGCCAAAATTGAAGGGGGAAATAGATACAATTATAAAAAGGCACAAATCTTGGATCTGAAAAGATATTTCAGGGTTAATTTTATCAAAAGGAAGAATGGCACAAGTTCAGTGGAGACAAAGTGGGAAGAGTTCAAGGAAATAATAAAAAAAAGGGGTAAAGAAATGTTTATTCCAAAACAGATTATAAAGAGAAGTACAGAACCTTCATAGTATTAAAGGGAAGTGAGGAGGTTAAAGAGATTGGTGAGACGAGAACATAACAGAGTTATGAAACAGGAAGGCAGTAGGGAAGTCACGAAACAACTAACCAAGGAATTAATAATGTCAAAGGAACTGGCTAAGGATGATTTTATGAAGAATATTATTGGTGCAGTGGGTCCTCTGACTGATGCATCTAGAAATTTCTATAGCTATACCAGGAAACTAAGGGGAAGAGAGGGTATTGAGACAGTTATGTATAAGGTTGGAGAAGAAGTAACTGAGGATTTGAAAAAGGCGGAGTTAATAAGTAACTGGTTCATTGAGACCATTAGGAACAATAATTCGAGTGTAATATCTGAAAACGAGCCTATCCACACAGTTGGAGGTGAGAAAATTAGAATATTTGAAATTAAATATGAAGATATCATGAAGGAACAAATGAATCTAAAAAAAAAGAGTAAACGGGCCTGTGTTGATAATATTACTACAGATGTCTTAAAGATAGTAGGATGGGACATTGTACCTTACCTTGAAACATTATTTAAATTGAGTCTGGGATGCTTGTTGTTTACCAGAGGACTGGAAAAGTGCGATAGTGATACCGGTCCATAAAGGAAGGGTGGCAAACAGGGTTGAAAACTGTATGCCAATCAGCTTGACATAAGTGGAGGGTAAATTAATGGAGAGATTAATATGAAATCATATTAGTCTATGAGAAAAGTGGTTTTCAAGTCGGCAACATGGCTTTACACAAGGATATTCATGCGAATCTTCAGTTAGTAGGCTATATGCAAGATAGTTTCTAATGAAATGGACAGGGGAGATCAAATTGATAGTGTAGCACTAGATCTTTCAAAGGCCTTTGACACAGTGAGCCATAAAATGGTGCTAAATAAGGTAAAAACTATTGGAGTTTATAAAAAGGTGATTTGCTGGGTAGCAGAATTCCTAAAAGGTACAAAGCAAAACGTTAGGGTAGGAAATGCAGTATCAAAAGAAGTAGGAGTGCAACATGGGAGTTCCCACAGGGTAGTGTATTGGAAAAATTGTTATTCGTAATTCTAATGAATGACTGTGTTAATGGTTTACTGCCAGGAGTTAGATTGTTTGCAGATGACATAATATTATATAAAAGGATTAAAACAATCGAAGGCTGTAAACAGTTGCAGGGTGATCTAGATAGAATAACTAGCTGCGTGAGTAAATGAAGATAAAGGCAACTTATTAGGTACACAGATAAGAAGCTAAAGGTTGATTATGATTATAAAGTGGGGAAAGGAACTACTTATTGAAGACTCGAAATGTAAATGCCTTGGTACAACATATGATAGCATACTTAACGGGGCAGGACACATTGGACAGATAGTAGGGTTAGGGTTCAAAATCCTTCACCTGTTGGAAAGAGTGATGAGGGGATGCACTAGAGAAGTAAGGGAATTGGAGTACAAAACTTTGGTCAGACCACTTCTGAAATACGGTGGTGTAGTTTGGGATCCACATTTTGGATATCAAATACAGGAGTTAGAGGGAGTGCAGAGGAGGGCTGCCAGATTTGTCTTTGGAAATTACCGCAAAACACAATCGGTAACTAATATGATAAAGGAGCTGGAGTGAGATTCATTGGAGAATAGAAGGATGGTGAAGAGAATCATGGGAATGTACAAAGCCTATACTTGTGATGAAGCATGGAAATATGTTGTGGAAAAATTAAGAGAGGTACTTGGAAGGGTAAGGTTGATCATGGCCACAAGCTGGCACTTGATTTCAGGCATAAGGGCGTGGGAAAATTTTCTTTCGCAGGAAAGGGTGTGAGTGACTGGAATAAATTGCAAAGAGAAGTAATAAATAATTTACCGGAAACACTGTAGGAATTTAAAGTAAAAATTAGTAGAGGGCAAAAGTAGGTTGGAAGAGGAAAGGAGAAAGTGGGGTGTGTATGGAGATTGCCACCGTAGCGGACGCAATTTTATCAATTACTGGCTGGGGTGCCCTCCTTAGCCCAGGGAGTTGATATGAGATTGTGTGGTAGTTGGAATAAAAGGATAAACTTTAAAATATGAGAATACCATTGTTCCAATGTCGTCAATGTTGCCGTCATTTATGATCGCATCTCGAAGGTGGATGTACTCTTCCGTGTGTCGTTTCTTCTGATTCAGTCTTATGTAAAGCATCCGTTCCGTTTCTGTTTTTGCATACATATCTACCAGGAATTCTTGGAATAAACGGCGAGTGTGGAGAATGTGATTGTATGTTTCATTGTCTCTGATCACTAAGCGGTAAGCATAGAACTCGTGAAGGTAACCTTTTTTTTTTTTTTTCTACGTCTGTTCAGGTTGGATTTGTTTCACATTAAAATGATATTCGTACTCTCCCCGCAGTGGATATTGAAGGGCCATCATACGAACGATGTGTGTCTGCAACCCTCTTCGCTGTACAATTATGTCACGGCTTGTGTTTTCACTGTCCACAATTACGATGGCGACTTCGTCTATCTGAGGGGCATTAAATCGACGTTCGTCTTCTCCAAGTGGTCTTTTGTCGGCTCGGAATTATAACTTTATAGTCATCAGAAATCATTCGGTCTAGTGTTGTTTTGAATATGTAAATCAGTTGACTGTATTCGTGTAAGATCCTCTGTGCATCTTGTATTGTTTCCAGTCTCAGTCCACTGATATTTGTGCATCGTTGACTAACTTCACTTTCTTCATTTCCGATTAAATATACTTGCAGAAATTTATGGTCTTCGTTGCGTAGTAATGATCCCATTTTCTGATAGATTTGTCCTTGGATGGAAAAACCATAATCTATTTCATATCTGTTAATGTCGATCGAAGTGACTCCGAAAGAAGTAATTTGGAAGCTGGCGTTGTACGATTTTATATTTTGAAGAAAGCGTTTCGATTCTGGTAGTTTCCCGGTAAGGTAATGTAGAAATTCGTGCGGAGGTGCTTCCAGTGGTGGTATTTGAATTTTTCTATTCATGCAACAGAATCCTGGTGTTTCTCCACTGAATTTTTATCGCGTTGCCGTATTGGCAGATGTTAAACTTTTTTTTTCGATTACGACGTGTTTGTGTTTGTTCTATTCTTTTGTCTGGTCGTAGTGGAATGCTTCATTTGTAAAATGTACGGTACTGTTTACTTACCCTTTTCCGCGCTTCTCGTAGGGTGATATTTTCATGGGTGGCTGCGTTCGCAGTCTATTATTATAGGATTGAGTCTCGATTTCTCGCGGTGCTCATTCTCGTTCCTTGGGAACGTATACGTACCTCGCGCTCTTCGACTGTTTCGTTTTTTCGCTGTTCTTTTTATTTTCGCCATTTTCCTTCAGAACTGGCGAGATCTCCTCCTCTTTTAATGTTACGCCTTGTATAAAATATAAATCAAGTCAACCTTTTATTAACAAATACACTAAGCTTTATGATGAACAGCACCTCCTTCAGGTAAAAACGGGAATCTTCTTCACTGTTTATTGTTATTTACTCTTTGAACTATTTTGGAATTTTCGCTTCTTTTTCGGTTCTTCCTTTCGTCACTGATAAGAAAATGACGTTTTGCCCCACGACGGATCTTGCTTTATATACCCCCACCAATGGGTAGTCCCACCCATGCAACAAAAGGCTTTGAATGGTCCACATTGTTCCAGCACATCCCACAACATTCGAATACTCTCGAATGTTCTGGATGTTTCTAGAAATTTCTAGAGGGTGAAACTTCCAGCCCTTATATCTTCAACAACACGACATTCAGGTAAAAACAGGAACCTTCTTCATGGATAAGGGATAGATGGCTACCACACGATATAACTCTCTTGATCGTACCGGGAATCGTTTTTTAGTTAGCGGCCAGCACACTTACTCTTATAATATATATTGATTATTATATTAGAGATCTTGTCATCAGATGTTAATAGCATGCACATGCAAGCAGACAGGGAAAGTTACTGAAGTCTCTTGGGACTGAAGTTTCTTGGGACCATAAATTCTAAATCTAGATCTCCAATCCAAATACTCCACTAAAAGTATCAACTTCAACATTGACAGCCAAACTGAATAATGTGCTAGAATAAACGATGTTGAGAAGTTTCATTCTTCAGTAATTGTACAGACGAGAGAAAGTGAAGATGACGGTTATAATTCATTAAAACCATGACTTCCACGACACTTTGGGAAGAGAAACATTGGACTTGACGAAATCATTTCATTGCCAATGACACAGTCTTCTTGGCAGCGGGCTTACCGTATTCTACACAAAGGCACAGCAGAGCCAGGAATCAGTGGAACACACATTTATAGTATTACACAATATCTTTATGTATCTGTTACAGGTTTGTTCACATTGAAAATAATTTCTAAACTATTTTTCAGATACCGTCTGACATTTCCTAAATCAAAAATTTAATTTCATTATTATTATTTGAAATTCTTGTGGAACGAATTATGCAATAATATATAGTAAAATATAGTTCAACATGAAAATAAAGCAGCAGCTGGAATAACATCACTGATAACCAAAAAACACTAAAACTGGATTCTAAAACGTAGTTCAATAAACGAAATATTGATAACTCTCAAATTTAAAATTAACTAGGGTAATTTCATGTTCATAAAGATATACACAGATCACGTAGGAATGATACATGGTTCTTCTATTCATGACAAATCACGCAAATGTTGAATATTATACAATTTTAGAGTTAGAAGTAAGTGTAACTAAATTCTGCTTGCTAATGAATATAATTGGTAATACTCGTATTTTCTCAAATATGAGAGTATACAAGGGTAAAGACATACGCAGTGGGTACTACTAATAATAACAATATTAAATTATTATAACATTAATAAATATACAAAGTAGATGGTTAAAATATAAGGAAATTAATAGAAACATAACCGGGCCGTGTGAGTCATGCTTCGTACACTAATTGCCTTAATAGATATTTCGTATTTGGTGGCTCAGAAGTGAGTCACATGGTAAGGAAATCAGTGCTGGACTCGTTTCCAGGTTAGCAGCGTACTCCGCTTCACGGTTCCAGAATTCTTGTACTGCTAAATCAATCGTTTCGTTCCAATACAATATAAGATACTTATATAGACCTGCGATCGACGTCGATTACACACTCTACGTCTCCTTCACTGCATCATACGTCTCAAAACTCCGTGATACCATTATTCCAACATCACACAAGTGGGAAGTCCTCATATTATTAACACCACATTATCGAACTAAAATATATTAACCATCTACCCCCATACCTCAAAATTCCTAATTCGTTCTCTATTTCAGCGGATGAATTGTGCAATAATCGTTCCTTGAAAATCAGAACTACTAAGAAATCGGTCCATTTAAATACTCTTTCAGAAAGAAATACTTGTCACAGCACTAGGCAAACAACCTCTTCATCCACGATTTACTTATTCCGAGAATTCAATTGTGTATTTTAGTTCGTATTTTAATTATTCTTAATCTTGTCAGGCAAAATAAACCTCTAAATAGATTCATTACGATGCAACGCAGTGAGAATTATGACAATTTTTACCCCAATCATATAATTTTAAATAGGATATTCTGTAATATAAACGCATTTTTTAAAACGTCTCCCACTTATTCCGTTTAAATACTGGAGGACCGTGACAGACAGTCAGAAAGATGGGCAACTGCAACGGGCCTCCCACGTAGGGAATGAGTTCCTAAAAACCCAAGACAAATATCTGAAGAATATTTTTTTTACAGGAAGACTTCGTATGCAGCGAAAAAATAACTTTATAGAAGAATGAACAATATTAAAAAAATTATTGGAAAATAGCTGACTAAGCTCTGGGACAATTTTGATAATAAAGCTTGATGGTTATTTGCTTGTTGTTATTAGTGCGAATATAATTGATTATTATATTCCTAGGTCAGCCTCGTGTGTTAACTGCGGATTTGTACCGTGCTTATTCTTTAATTTTTTTCAAATCTGAAAGAGAAGAACATGGTCACGCTTAAAACACAAATAAAATAACACTTTTGCCTCCATAACACGCCAATAAAGAACCATTTCTGCTTAATACAATTTTATTCCATTCAATAACACTTCATTATATCATTGAAGGAGTGACGAATAATGCATTCTTGAACATGGATATAAAACTTTCTTCCACAAAGTCGCATCAACTTCGATTCAATAGAATTGTTATTTTGGTCTAAGAACTGTCATACACGTTCGTTAGATGATAAAATTTATCATTTGTTGCTATTACTGCTATAAAATACATACAAATTTTAAAGGATCTTCAGAAACAAAGGAATGTCTGTTTTCAATTATTCTCTAAAATGGTACGTACGACCGTTATTATAAATTTTAGGTTCAACCATAATTTGCTTTGCGAAATGTCTTAAGGAACGTATACTGTGTGCTGATAAAAACTTAGCCGTGTTCGTGTTTTGTAGTCAGAAGATCTCGAGAACCCTCTCCACAAGTTTTTACCAGGTGGCAATGACCAGCATCCTCTAGGCCTATTGAAAAGAAAGTTAACAGTTATTGAACTCTGTCGGGATACGGAATTTTATACTTTTACATAGGTTATTAAAATTTGAGAAGAGTTATTAAAAACAGACGTAAAATAAATACTAATAAATAAGTCAACTTTAAAAAAGTTTACACAAATTCTATCTCTACATAAGTCGAATGTTTAAATATCTAAATGAAAGCTGTCGGACTGATTCCGTCACTACAATAACAGGGTGGCGGCTAGTGAATTCAAATTTCAGCTCTATCAATTTATCTGGAAACATAATAATATAAGTCCCCATCATTCCTGCTTATGTTTTTATTCATATTCAAAATTCTTGGGATCTAAAATTGAATTAAAATTCTATTCCTTCAAAAAAAGTATCCTTCTCCGCATTGCAACACAGACTAAACTTACTGTCTCCGAATGAATGAAGATGTGAAAAGTGCAAGGAAAGATTTACTTAATAAAATTATACAGTAGCCATCTTGAATATTAAATAAAGAAGACTTGAGAACTAGAAAATCTATATCGAAAATCAAGCGGTTGAAAGCAGAAATCCACCAGAACTAATATGCTTTTTGAATTATCCTTACTAGTCTACCTCAAAACTGATAGATCTTTATCATCATCATTAATTTTACGAAAACACTTGATTCAGTTGTGCTGAATAGTTGCTACCATTCCAGTTAAATTATTAATCATTGACAGTTTGTCTGAATGCGGAACCTTTATTAAACCATCTGCTGGTTGCAGTTTTGTTGGAATATATTACGTGATAATTTTCTTCCCACTCGCTACCGTCGTGTATCAACGATTATCAACACTTCTCCACTCACCGGGTAGGATTTCTGTGGTTTCCCCAAATTACTCCATGCGAATGCCGAGTTGGGGGATAGTTCCTTCTAGTGGACATGGCCGAATTCATTCCCGTTTCTAGTCCCCACTCCTTTCCCATTTCTAATGACCACGACGATGAAGAGGCGTCAAGCCATAAGGAAAAAAAAAATACATATGTTTATATTACTAATATCTATGACGTATTTTATTGTACCATTATAACATAATAAATCTAAAAGGATTTTTTTTTAGTTTCTATAGAAACGTAGTTATGAAAGTGGAAGAGAACTATTTTAAATTAATTATGTATTGTTCACATACTGGACCTGACACCTGTTGCTTACTTCACCACTCTTATGTTGCCAATTCTACCACGACCGCGGTCCCTCAAACCTACTAACAAGATACTAAAAAAATGATCATTTACGTAGTCCGTAAGCAAATGACGATCTTTTTGATGCAAACTGGAAATGAATAGATTATTGTAAGAACAATGCTGACTTATCCTCACTTGCTTGAATTTTGTCTGGTGATAGAAATATTCGCGGCTTTTAAAAAGTAGGGCTTATCGTTTAGACTCTCTCATAACCTTAAATGCTAAGAATAAGGAATCTAGTCTTGTAATATTTTGCCTGTGGACCACCTGAACCACTGCAATCCAACCAACAATTGTAGTGATCTGTCCACCTCAGCTGATCACATCAAAACACCACGTGTAGAACACCTCTTCAGACTGTTAACTGCGTAGTCAGCAATACATTATTCTTGTCTAGTTGAAGTCATCGTTATGTTGAACTGAATTCTGTCATTGATTTTACCCTTTAGATATTTAAAGAAATCGCTCTACTAATTTCATATGAACTTCGGTTGATGTGTTGCTGACGTCATAATGGGAAGGAAATCGGCCATGGCCTTTTGAAGAAAGCATCTCGGCATTCGCCTGGAGTGATTTCGGGAAACCATCGAAAACCCTAATCTAGATGCCCGGAAGGGAATTGAAACCGGCGTCCTCCCGAATACGAGGCCAGAGGTCTTAACCTTTGTATACTGGGGAATTCATGAAGACATTGTAACTGACGTTAAATTTGTAAAAAAAGAAGTGATAGATGGTAGGTGAGAGATAGAGTCACTTGTACTTCAGTAGTTATTTGCAATGTGAACAAACTTGTACCAGATATTAAGAGAGAGTGTCATACAGCGAATTTATTTGTATACCTACTATTCGTGGCTTTGCTGTGCCTTTCTGCAGAACTTTGAAGAAATTAATACAAAAACCTCTCTTTACAGCCCATTATACAACTACTTGGATTTAATTAATTGAAACATCTTCTTGATGTTTGCACAAGAAAAGGTGAGCAACTGATGTTTATTGTTGAAAAGAGGCCATATTACATTATAATAATAAAACTAGTGCAGCCTTTCCAAACCTTTTTCAACGTCAGACTCGTTAGAGAATTGCCACGAACCGCTTACTAATACAGTAGAACCTCGATAACTCACACCTCGGTAACTTAAAAAAATAATATGTTCCCTTCCCATCAGAGCCCAAAACCTCTATAACTTAAAATACGCAACCTCTATAACTTAAATAAGTAATCTCTGTATTGGCCCTGTAATATCCCGTGGTGACCGGAAGTTTATGCGTGTGAATTCCACGTTTCTTTGGCATCGGCGAGAGCCAGGTGACTCATTCCTGCGCTGAAAGACCGAACGATTTATGGCAGGCCGTAAAGTTAAAAGCTTTACGCATTCAATGACATTCAAAGGACAGTATAGGAACTGTGCCGAAATGAGGATTTCCTGGTACAGTAGAAAGTTGAAACTAGAGACACGATGCTTCGGAGAAAAAGTCAGGTTGCGGAAGACACCTCTGTTGGGAATCAGCGAATCAAACTGTGTTACGAACTTTTAGAAACCATATGGTTTTTTATGTTGCATGAGGAGCGCCAATCGAGATCATGGACAACCCTCCAAACGCTGTGACTCGCTGAAATTTCCCGCGTTTGCTAAAACTCGGGAGCCTGCAAGTTTTCAACGGAGCGAAGACGCGGGAGTGACGACATTCTGTTTCTGGCCAGCAGCACCGGCGCACCCCGGGAGATCGCCGGACAGGTTACTCCACTACCTGCGGGGAGCCAACTCGCCAAGTGACCCTGCACCCAGCTGATCTACGGTAAAGAACGCCGACGATGTATAGACACTCTTGCGTCATCCAACCCTAGGCAAAGCTCTGAGATGAGAATCATACTACAAATTGTTCAAAAGAAACTTTTAATATTCAGTTCTGTTCAATAAACCAATCAATTTTGTATTCAAAGAAAATAATAGGTGTTGTAAACCCTGCTTTCAATAACTTCCTTTCCAATGTACCAGTATATCATCTGATTAGAAGAAGATTTGTGTTTTTTAATGGTATTTTAAAATTACAATTGCTTTGATTAAAAGTATTTAAGAATTGGAATGTCGCTTTTCTCGGATAGAGAACACTTCCATTCTTGGCGCCTACCCGGGATTAATTTTGCAAATTAAATTATGAATTAATGCATCTCATTATTTTATTATAATTTTAATAACGTAACAAACAAGACGTTACAGCCCTTAGTAACTTAAAGAAATGTTTCCACAACCTCTATAACATAAAATTGTTTGTCAATGAGTCATTTGGAAAGAGTGTGCAAAACAAAAGGTTTCGGTATTTATTGCTTGCACGTGTTCACTAGTTAAATTGTTAACGTAAACAATGTACAGTACATATGTCACCTATTGTTTGCTTCTTCGAAATTCTTTAAAGCTTTCCGGCGGTTAGCCATAAGACAACGGCTTACTTGGATCATAAGTTTTTTATCATTGTCCTGGAAACATCGCTTTACCTACTGTGTGATAAAACTGGCTTAAAATGAGTTCAAAAAGAAAACTAACAACACTCACATACGCTGATAAATTAAAAGCTATAGAAGCAGTGAAAAATGGATTGAAAAGGAAAGAAGTTGCGGCTCAGTTTGGGATACATGAGAGTACATTATCAATCATCATTAAAAAAGAAGCTGAAATCTTGAAGAAACAAGAATCAGGAGAAAGTCATCAATGTAAAAGACGAAAAATTGCCGAATTCCCTAATTTAGAACAATTTTTGTTTACGTCGAAACAAAAACATTAGTGTTAGTGGACTCATACTGAAAGAAAAAGCTGAAGAGTTCGCTAATTCGCTGAAAATCAAAAATTTTAAAGCCAGCAACGGCTGGTTAGAGAATTTTAAGAAACGACATGATTTAGCCTTTAAAAAAATGTGCGGCGAAAGTGCGATCGTAAGCAAATCAGTCTGCCAAGAACGGAAATCTGAATCACATAATTTAGTGAATGATTATGATCCCAATGATGTTTTTAACGCTGACGAAACGGGTCTATTTTTCAAATGTCTTCCCGACAAAACATTAACATTCAAAAATGAAAAATGTAATGGAGGAAAGCACAGCAAAGAACGACTTACGATTCTACTTTGTGCAAATTCTACGGGCACAGAAACACTGAAACCTTTAATTATAGGCGAGTCAACAAAACCTCGGTGCTTTGCAGGCCTAAAATCACTACCCATGGATTATGAAGCCAATAAAAAAGCATGGATGACAGCCGAACTTTTTAAAAAATGGCTGATTAACATAGATTAGCAAATGGTAACTTCAAATAGAAAAAGTATTCTGTTTATCGACAACTGCACAGCACACGGGGACATACCACCATTAAAGGCAGTCAAAGTACAATTTCTTCCACCAAACACAACATCATAACTTCAACCTTTGGATCAGGGTATAATTAAAAAATTTAAAACATTACACAGAAAAGAAGTTGTTAGAAAAATGATAGCTGATATGGAGCAAAATACGATTTCTTCTATCAATGTTCTTCAAGCAATGAGGATGGTGGACAAAGCTTGGCGAAACGTAACACCCCTTGCAGTAAAAAACTGCTTTAGAACCTGTGGTTTTTTTTCAGAACCTCAAGAAATCATTGAAGAGGAAGATAATAATGTGCTTGAAGAATGGAATAAGCACATGTCTGGGTCAAACATTACTTTTGAATACTTCGTTACTTGCGATGATGAAGTAGTCACAGCATGGACGTTAACAGAGGAAGAAATATTGGAATCAGTAAACAATTGCATTGAAAGTGATGAAGACAATGACTTTAACGACGAGCCACAAACTTCATCTACGAGCGTATCAATCAACGAAGCAAAAAGAGCTTTAACAACTGTACGATCATTTATAGAGCAGGGTAGCAACATAAAAGATAATGTATTCTCCTCTCTATTTGTCATTGAAAATCAAATCGATTTAGAAACTGTGAATTGTTTAAAACAAAAGAAATTACAGACTTTTTTAAGTAGACTAAACCTTTAATTGTTGTTATATTTTTATGTAACATGTGCAATGTGAATAAATAAATACGATTATTTAAATTTCTGTATTTTATTGAACCAATCCTTCTGACGCATTCGAGTAAAAATAGGAACAAGGGTACATACATACATATGTACATACCTACCTCTATATTAACCTATCCCTAACAAAGACCCTTGATAACTTAAAACCTCTATAACTTAAAATATTTTGTGTTTCTCTTGGACTTTAACTTATCGAGGTTCTACTGTAGTAATAATAATGATGATTGGATATTGACTACTACAGAGCTGTCATCTGATAGCTCGACTCACATGACACACATTGTGGCCAGTATTCGCGCGTTCTTACGCCTCCATTTATGTTTCCGTAATTATTATTTTTATTTTGTTGGCGGACGCGCTAGGATAGGTCCGTCGACCCCCGTGGGAGGGGGGGGGGGGGGACCGTGGTCTAGTGCATTAAACAAAAGTTAATTAATTCAATTTGGTTGTCAATGGTGTCGTTGATACTTTCAGTGCAGTATTAGGACTGGAGTTCTAAATTTACAATTGATGGTCCTAAGCAATCATTTAGAGACTTAAGTAATATTTGGTATCTGTTTGAGTGGGCATGTTACCAGCTTCTGAATGCAAGAACTTCAAATAACGCAAACGTTCAGGTCGTATATATAATCGTAAAGACAATGAGTGTGTTAAACTCTTTTCTTAGTGCTTCCGACTTTCTCCGTTACCAGATAGATGTGAAACTGTTTTGAACTCAGCTGTCTTCAAGCTCCAAATTCGAGACTGTAGTTTGAATCCTGGATGTAACCGCGACGCTTCCTGTGTTACATATATCTTGAACAACAATAGGAGGGCTACGCCTATTCAGAATCAGAAATTCCTATTGTTCCAAGGAAATGATGATGTTGCCAGGAAACTACTCAACATAGTCTCCAGTTTACTAGTATTTGTGAAAATTTTTGTAAAGCACGTTGTAACATCTGACGTAATTTTTTTTAGTGTAACTTGTGACTAACTTATGTGGAAAATGAATTATTTGCAGGATAAAATCCTGTTGTTTTGGCCTCTTGTCGCTGAAATATGACGGTATTCTCATCACATACGGTTTGTTGACTTCTACATTAATACCGGTTTCACCAAAATTAGTGATACGCGGACGCTACAAATTAATTGAAGCAGAAAATTTTGAATCATGGGTTCACATCTCTGGCACAGAAAATGATGTTATTGAACAAAAATTCACAGTGTCAATACATAATGACATAACTAATATCCTACTGTTTTATGGAATACATACAGACAACAGTATGATTTTATCCCATGGTTCCTTTTATCTTCTTTAATAGATTTGTTGATTTGTTTGACATAATTAACTACAGGTGTGAAAAATATTTTCATTCAAATTATTGGGGAAGCACTAGTGTTGCTAATAAGGTTTTTTTTATTATCATATATCATTACCATAAGTATTTAAGTAGGAAACGTTCATATGTTGATAGTTGCGTCGAAAATAAATATTATGAATATAGATTAATTCTTATAAGAAACTATAAATAATTATATGCTGAATATAGAGGTAGAAATTAGACTTTGTACTTTTTAATAATTTTCTTTGGTTGTTAAAACAACTAATCGTACATAATGATTATAGGCCTATAGAATGATTTATTTATGAATAATGCAGCACCATTAGAACCAGTAATATTGGTGATCCTCATGAAGACGAATACAAAATGAACGAGGTATGTAGGGATCGGCGCCATCTCCGCATTTTATCCTCCATTAATCCACAGAATACTACGAAGCTATGGTGGATAGCAAGTAGCAATAGCAGAATATCTTTGTATCCCAGTTAAAAATCAGTCAGTCATCATCAAAAACGAAGGTGCATCCTTATCAGGCAACCATCTCAACGAAAGGTTTAGTGAGATTAGAACACACAATGTTTGTTCTGGTTTTCTGTTGAACACCAAACTCTTTCTATTGTTTATAAATTTATTGATAAACAACCTCCTGGTCATATTTCAACATATATCTTTGATAGAAGCTATCTTTTAGGTACGGTGTGTTTTACCTGTGCCTCTAAACTACGAATACAGTAAACACAGAAAATCAACAAAGATAATCGGCCTCACCACTAAAACGTGTCGGTACATATTAATATTGCACGTGGCAACACGCTGTAGAGAAAGAAATCATGAAAGGGATACAAAAATGTACATTTGGCAACTAGATTCCAGGATATGTAATGAGTGCGTTACAGTTTCATGATGATGTCCTCAGATGAGAATGAAATATCTCGATATTGCTGAATCTCGTGAAAAAAAATAAAAAATACTGAAGCGATGTTCGTATACTAAACATAGATCTAAAAGGATAGTAGAAATGATGTCAATAGTAAGTTGTAAACTAAATACAAAAACAAAATCAGATATTACAGGACTGGAAACAGCATTCCCCTACTAAGGAAGTAGAATTGCAACTGATGAATAAGAACAGAAGATAGGAAAATCTGATTCCGTGACCAATCACATAATGAGCCAACAATTTAGGAATCACGTAAGAGGTACAGGTATTATAAGATGAGAAAAGCTGAATATTTAATAGCTATTAAATTCATTTAATTACAATTTTATTAATGCTTTTCGTGTCTTAATGAATTTATTTTACATAACTAATTCAATCTGTGGGTGCGTGGACTTCCGCGGTCGTTGTCACTGTTATCTTGGCTGTCCGGGATGAACTGCGTCAATTTATCAAAACCTAACGTTTCGGCCATCATTTTGCGGCCTTCTTCAGAGGACTGTCAAGGTTAGGATTGCTGTCGCTTATATATAGCTCCCGGAAAGCGCGCTAACCGTTTGGAGTGACGTCACTCAAGCTACCGCCGCCAGCGTGGCCTGTCCAATGGGGGCTTGCGTCCCGCGTTTTCCTAAGCAGGCATGACCATATTTGGTCAAATTGTAGCCCGCCATCCGCGTTCATATTATTTGGTCTCTTTTAATTTCCAACGCTTCTCTGATACGCCTGGGCCACCATCTGCTTTCATGAACCAGTACACTAAATAAAATTGTGTGCCCACTGTCGGCCGAATGTTGTGCTACAGCTGGCAGCGGGCGTGTACCAAATACCCTGTAGCTGTGGCCAAGTGTATATGGGCGAGACTGGACGGACGGTCAAGGAAAGGCTGTGTGAAACATAAGACATCTTAAAAATAACGACGTCAGCAAATCAGCTGTAGCACAACATTCAGCCGACAGTGGGCACGCAATTTTATTTAGTGACACTAGTGTACTTGTTCATGAAAGCAGATGGTGGCCCAGGCGTATCAGAGAAGCGCTGGAAATTAAAAAGAGACCAGATAATATGAACGCGGACGGCGAGCTACAGCTTGACTAAATATGGTCATGCCTGCTTAGGAAAACGCGGGACGCAAGCCCCCATTGGACAGGCCACGCTGGCGGCGGTAACTTGAGTGACGTCACTCAAAACCGTTAGCGCGCTTTCCGGGAACTATATATAGGCGACAGCGATCCCAGCCATGACAGTTCTCTGAAGAAGTCCGCAATATGATGGCCGAAACGTTAGGTTTTGATAAATTGACGCGGTTCAACCCGGACAACCAAGATAACATAATTCAATCTGTGTTGACAAGATTGAGGTTGATACTTTTTGAGTATTAAGAATGTAGTTCTAATTTTAGGTCCGAAGAAACCATTTTGTGAATGAAGTGACGTTACGTATATGCTGGCATGTGCGTGCTATTAACCATTAAATAACCAGAGATTCTGAGAACATTTACTTTCTCACCATATATGGTAGATTGAGTAAAAATAATTTTTCTTTAACGATTTCCACTTTCTCACCTTCATGATGTGGTCTTAACAGATGTACACCAATTATGATGTGATTTTAACTGAAATGCTTTACACTTTATGTAAATTTTGGTTTGTATCATGAGTGTAAGTGCGATACTTTCTTTGTTACAGAGGTTGTGAAGAACAATGGGAATGCTAAACCTGTCTGGAATCAGCAATTAATTCTGGAGAACAGATGACGCTGTTGCCTAGAAACAATTCTGCTTTATATCCGGTTACGAAACTTGGACAAAATGTTTTGTTTATCAGCTGGAAACAACTGGTGCAATGTGCGTTTGGGACTGCAACGGCTCTGAAGAATTTATTTTGTAATTTAAATCCAGCATGAGCACCTGCTGTTTTGGGCTTTTGTCCGTGAAAACTGGTTCAGCGGTGCTCGCGTGCTGTCTGTTGAGCTTTTCGCTGACAGCTTTGTTAACAGAATGTTTGGAACCATGGTGCCACAACATCTTTGACTCAGAATATGATGTTATTGGTTCAAGGGCGTTCATTGCGTGGGTACTGATTGACGTAATCACTAATATCGTACTGCTTTATGGAATATGCACTGAGAGCGCCAAGTATTTTATCCCATGGCTCACTTTTTCGTTCATAAACAATGCTTTCGATGTGTTCGACATAGTGGACTACGGATATTATTCCAATGACGAAAACATTTTCTTCCAAATTATCAGCAAAGTAATCGCGTTGCAAATATGGATATATTTCTTCCTTGTAATATACAGTTATTGTAAGGATTTAGGGGGGTATCGTCTAGGTATTCCAAGTTTTTTGGGGAACTACTTTTATGGTAATTGATTAATTAACCATTAGGGGGCGTTCATAAATTACGTGAGGTGAAATAGGGGGGGGGGGGGGGTCCGGCGAAATCTCACCAAATCTCACCAGGGGGGAGGGGGGGGGGTCTACGGAAATCTCACGTGAGATTTTGCGAAAAATTTGGGGACAGTAGAGCCAAAAAAAAGGTCTACAATTTGCGCCTAAGTCGATTTTAGGAGGATATTTCGTGAAAAAAAAGGTCTACAAAAGTTTCGAGAGCGATTTCTAAGGGGGGTTCTCACGGATCTGATCTCACCAGAGGGGGGGGGGGGGGCCGGCCAGATCTCACGAAATCTCACGAAGGGGGAGGGGGGGGTCCAGAAATCCGGAAAAAACACCTCACGTAATTTGTGGATGCCCCCTTATGTGCTGAATAAAATGTAAAACTTTTATTGTTGTTTATTCTTTATAATTTTACTTTGTTATTAAAACTTGTTGCAAATGGCTAATACAATATGAATAATTTAGCCAATCCAGAAAATAATATTGGTGTTTCCCTTGAAGAAAAGTACACAACGAATGCGCAATGTAAAGCTCATAGTCTTCATATGAAAATCGGTAAAATGCTGACAAGATTATGCTTATAACATGTAATAGTAGCAGAATATTATATTCTAGAGTTTATTGTGAATCTTCGACGGCGAAAATTATACAGACAGCCTTCTGAACGAGAGGTTTAGTATGGTCGGAATCCACACTGTTGTCTGGTGTGCTGTGGGCCTCAAATTCTTTCTGTCAGAAAAGAATTACTCTAAGTTATTTCTGAGGAGTCTCGTGGTTTTACGATCTTGTTAGGCGTTGCTCTCTGTGCTTATTAACTACAGCTACTTTTCAGTTAGAAATTGACGAGAGATAATCGGGTTTAAATGGTATTAGGAAAGACCTGTCATTACTAAAATTTACCTTTGATTGTTGGCGCGTGTTAGTAGTATATGGTAGAGGAAGGAACATTTAGTAATACAGTAAGAGGCCTCAAAATTATTTATCAACATTTAACTATTCATTAAAATGTTTGTACGTATTAATATCTTTGATTATAATTAGTTGGGATTATGAATGACATGGGCATTGGAAATGAAAATCTCTTTGACACATTTTTACATTTACTGTTTATTAACTCTTTTTGAAAGAAATGAAGCTACATTTATTATTCTAGATGTGAGCTTCCCACTTCACCAGTCATTAGTAGATGACACTATGGATACTCGTATAATTTTATTCTAATGTATATAAGTGTATTTAAGATAAGGTCATAGCTTAAGTCGTTTGTTTAGCGTAAAGTAGCAAATTTTTTTTATATCTGCTTAACGTCTCTCTAACAGCGAGGTCTTTACAGACAGGAAAGGATGGGGGGCAAGGAATGGGAAGGAATTCGGCCATAGCCTTTTGAAGGAAGCATCCTGGAATTTGCCTGGAGTGATTTGGGAAATCATGTAAAACCCAAATCTGGATGCCCGGACGGGGATTCGAACCGCCGTCCTCCCGAATGCGAGGCCAGAACGCTAGCCGTTGCACCACCACCTCGGTGTGGCAATTTTAAGCTTTCTGTAGTATTTAGGTTTTAAGAGGTTGGTACCAGTGTGGAACCAGAGATACGAGTTATGCCGCTGGCAAGGAGGGAGAGTGTTGTATTTTAATAGTGTGAGAACGTGTTCGTTAAGTTTGTGAAAAGAGCAGAAACTAACGCGAGGCCATGAGTGTGCCAGTGACATATTATTTCTATGGAGGAGAAATGATGTTAAATCTGTGACGCCGCCTCTAAACTCACGGCTAATACTGCGCATGCGCGGTGGTGGCAGCGGCCATATTGCGAATCCATACAAATGCAAAGTTCACATTGTATTTGATGCTGTAATTATTTAATTTTCTGTGTCTAAGTATTTTATAATGCCATCTTGTGCCATCTGGGAATTTTGATGAAGCAAACGATGTTGTTACCCCAAATGCAGTTTGCGATTCAAATACGCGTGTGTGGATGTGTCTACATAATTTTTGATTCTGTAGCGGCAATTTAGTGGAGATTGTGGTTAGGTCTAAATGCAGTCTGTACCAGAATGGTTTTGTTGTTGCATATATAAGGGACAAAGAATTTATCTATTATTGTTAGTAATTTCACGAGAACCATGTTAATGACAAAACGTGTATCACGATGTAAACTAATTCCAGCTATTCCCAACTAAGCTTACGATGTATGGTAACAAGATAACTATTTTTATTCTGGTCTAAGCCGCATTTTAACCTAACCACAAGTGGTAGTAATAAAACTGAAATATGCATTCTGCATGTCCACCATGTAATTCATTGTGGCTTTGGCAGAATTAATTTTTGGTCCAGGCCGCATATCAACCCAATCCCCTCAGTTTGGAGACGGTATATCCCGAGAACCAAGCAAGATATCGAAAAAATCTATTCTTTATTTTCGATTTTTCTCGTCGTGTTACATAAGAATCGATCATCAAATTTGACTTTTGCGAAATTTTTCTCCTGCATTTTAACTCAAGACATCTCACTTTTGATACAGTATATCTCGATAAATAGGCGAAATATCGAAAAAATTTATTCTTTATTTTTTATTTGTCTCGTCTTTTTAAATAAGAATTTGTTGTTCTGAATTTCTACCAAAAACATCTCACATTTGAGACAGAATATCTCGGAAACCACCGCCGTGAGCAGCAGTCATCGACTTTCTTATGTGTTTAATCTAAAGTGTGGTAGATAGACTTTGTTTTTATCTTTGAATTTTCTGTGTAGGCAGTGAGTCAGCAGTCGAGCAACCGCCGCCGTGAGCAGCAGTCATCGACTTTCTTGTGTGTTTAATCTAAAGTGTGTTAGTTAGACTTTGTTTTTATCTTTGAATTTTCTGTGTAGGCAGTGAGTCAGCAGTCGAGCAACCGCCGCCGTGAGCAGCAGTCATCGACTTTCTTGTGTGTTTAATCTAAAGTGTGGTAGATAGACTTTGTTTTTATCTTTGAATTTTCTGTGTAGGCAGTGAGTCAGCAGTCATCGACTTTCTTGTGTGTTTAATCTAAAGTGTGGTAGATAGACTTTGTTTTTATCTTTGAATTTTCTGTGTAGGCAGTGAGTCAGCAGTCGAGCAACCGCCGCCGTGAGCAGCAGTCATCGACTTTCTTGTGTGTTTAATCTAAAGTGTGTTAGTTAGACTTTGTTTTTATCTTTGAATTTTCTGTGTAGGCAGTGAGTCAGCAGTCGAGCAACCGCCGCCGTGAGCAGCAGTCATCGACTTTCTTGTGTGTTTAATCTAAAGTGTGTTAGTTAGACTTTGTTTTTATCTTTGAATTTTCTGTGTAGGCAGTGAGTCAGCAGTCGAGCAACCGCCGCCGTGAGCAGCAGTCATCGACTTTCTTGTGTGTTTAATCTAAAGTGTGGTAGATAGACTTTGTTTTTATCTTTGAATTTTCTGTGTAGGCAGTGAGTCAGCAGTGCAGCAGTAGCCAACTTTCGTGTGTGATTTAAATTGTGCTAGTTTTTGTCGTTATATTTGAATATTTCCTGTTCAGGTAGTGTTCCAGTCAGTTGAGCCTCCGCAGCCGTAGCAGCAGTAGCCAACTTTTGTGTGTGATTTAAATTGTGCTAGTTTTTGTCGTTATCTTTGAATATTTCCTGTTTAGGTAGTGTTCCAGTCAGTTGAGCCTCCGCAGCCGTAGCAGCAGTAGCCACGAGCCTTAGCAGCCGTTAGTACCGGTCGCCGATTTTTGTGTATTTATTTGTAGTTCGGTTTTTGTCTGTTTCAGGTGTCATGACTTGTGCAAAGTGTTCTGGTAGGCGTCTGGTTCTCGAGGAGATTCTTAATACTATGGCGTCTCTTCAAGCGCAGGTATGGAGCATCCTAGACGAGGAGCGGCAGTGCGTCGAAGAAATTCCGCAGCCAACTGCAGTGGAACCGGCAAGTTTTGATTTTGAGGTTCCAGTTGCAGAAAACATCTGGCATCGTGTGGATCGGAGAAAGGCGTCGAAATTCCCAATTAGCCGAAGGGAAAATGATACCTTGCCCCTAAGTAACGCGTTTTCTGTGTTGCAGGAAGTTGTAGATTCAAACGCGAATGGCCCAGAAGAGCAGCAGGGAAGATTTACCCGCAGACCCCGAGCCTTGCCAGGAAAAGGTTTACTGGTGATTGGCAGCTCCAACGTGCGACGGCTGGAGAAACCGCTACGGGAATTAGCCACGAAGAACGGTGCAGATCCTCATACTAACGTTCATTCCGTTTCTCTTTCAGGAGCAACCGTACCACGTGTCATGGAGGCCATTCCAAGAGCGATTAGGGAATCGAACTGCCGTCAGTTAAGAGTAGCTGCGCACGTCGGCACTAATGACTCGTGTCGTGTTTCTGTTCCAGATATAGTTAAATCCATGGACAAGATGGGCCGAAAGGCGTATGAAGCCGCCCGGGAAAATTCAGTTTCATTACAGTTCTCAATTTGCAGTGTGGTGCCGCGTGTCGATTGTGGGGAGGCTGTGTGGTGGAAGATCTTTAATTTAAATAATAATTTGCAGGAGCTGTGTCGCAAAAACAACTGGGGCTTCGTCGACCTTCGTCCGATGATAGCTGCCAGCTGGGACGCATTTGACAGGTCGGGCGTCCACTACACACCTAGAATGGCGTCCAAGGTGGCTGCTAAAATTTGGAACCGCCTTGATATGAATTATTTTTTAGGAACAGTGTGAGGCCCGAGGATCCTTCATTTCACCGAAGAGGATGTGCTGATAACTTAGAAGCTGGTCCCGGTAGTGATGGCGCGAATAATTTTAATATTACAGCTCCAATTACTTCACCCGTTTACCGTCAGAGTGCGAGTATGAAAAATGCTATTTCAGACACAAATAACAATACGAAGCAGCTAAGGATAATGGTACTAAATTGTCGGAGTATTAGAGGGAAAGTAGCGGATTTTCACGCCTCAGTTGCGACTAATGATGTCGATATAATACTAGGAACCGAGAGCTGGTTGACGCCCGAAGTTGAATCTAGCGAAGTATTTGGCCCTCATTTCAATGTTTTTCGGAAGGACAGAACTGTCTCAATGGGTGGGGGTGTGTTCGTGGCCGTAAGTAAAACCGTTAATTGCTCTGTCGTAACTGAAACTGGAAAATTTTTGCGAGTTAATATGGGTCAAGGTAAAAATTGGCAAAAATTTAAAGTTCATACTCGGGTCATTTTATCGACCTCCGGATTCTGATCTGGCTAACGCGGAATACTTCAGAGAGTCACTTAATAACATTTACAAAAAATTTCAAGGACATATATTGATCGTGGGTGGTGACTTTAACCTACCGTCGGTTAGGTGGGACACATACACGTTCAGGTTGGGTGGAAGAGATAGGTTAATAACCGAAACGTTCCTAGAATCATTTGCAGAAAGATCTCTTGAACAGATGGTCGAAGAGCCAACGCGGTGCGACAAAGATTCCTCGTCCATTCTGGATCTTTTTCTAATTAGCAATCCTGATATTGTAGATAAAGTTTGTATAGAAGACGGTATAAGTGATCACAAGGCGGTTGTGGTAACGTTAAACTGTAGTCTGAGTCTGAAGCATGACAAAGAGAAACTCGTGTTTTGCTTCGATAAGGCAAACGATGCGGGTATGGTTGATCACTTTGCGAAGAATTTTGAAACGTACATGCTAAATACAAATGTTGAGGAACTTTGGTTTAATTTAAAAGAACTAATATGGACCGGTTTAAACCAGTTTGTTCCTAAGAAGTGTATTAAGGTCAGTAATAACTTCCCTTGGTTGAATAGGGAAGTGAAACGTTTGCTCAGGAGGCAAAGGCGTTTACATGCCGCGGTGAAAAAATCGGGGGACTCATCTAATCGTGCTAAATTAGTCCAGTTGCGTGCGGAAGTGCGGAAGTGCGTAAGGCAATGCGCGATGCGTTTAAAGAATTCCAAGCCAGGAATTTATCCGAAGATCTCATTACTAATCCAAAAAAGTTCTGGTCGTATATCAAAGTAATAAGAGGCTCTCGTAAGGTTATGCCGTCGCTGATTAAAGAAAATGGTGAATTATCAGAAACAAGCGTAGAGAAAGCAGAAATTTTGAATGATATATTTAAAAAGGCTTTTACGATAGAAAACTCAGAGGAGATACCGATATTTAACAATCGTACCGACAAAATTATGAATGATCTCGCTCTTGATGTTGAGGGAATAACTAAACTGCTTATGAATGTAAAAACCAATAAGGCTCCCGGACCAGACGGTATTCCTACAAGATTCTACTCAAGATACGCAAAGGAAATTGCACCGTATTTGATGAAATTGTATACCGTCTCTCTGGATCAAGGAAAAATACCAGCCGAATGGAAGACCGCTATCGTAACTCCAGTGTTTAAAAATGGGAATGTTAATGATCCTCAGAATTATAGGCCGATCTCGTTAACTTCAATATTTTGCAGGATTTTAGAACATATCATCTATTCAAATGTCATGCGGTTCTTGGATGAAGGTGAGCTTTTAAATCCAAATCAACATGGATTCAGAAAAGGCCGATGCTGCGAAACACAACTTGCACTTCTAATTCACGACTTGTGCCGAATTATAGATGAGCAATCCCAGGTTGATTTGGTTCTATTAGACTTTAAAAAAGCTTTCGATACTGTGCCTCACACTAGGTTACTTATGAAACTTCGCGGTTACGGCATATCTAGACAAATATGCGACTGGGTTGCAGACTTCCTGAAGGGCAGAACACAGTGTGTAGTTCTCGACGGTGAGCGTTCATCACTTACTGAAGTGGGGTCTGGAGTTCCCCAGGGAAGCGTGTTAGGGCCACTGTTGTTTCTCATATACATCAATGATCTATGCGACATAATAGGGGGGATGAAAAGATTATTTGCCGATGATGCTATAATTTATCGCGAAATCAAAACCCAGGACGACTGCGCTTTGTTACAAGACGATATTATGAAAATAATTGCGTGGTGTAAAGATTGGCAGTTGGAGTTAAACGCTAAAAAGTGCCAAGTCATGCGTGTAAGTAAAAAGGTGACACCATTTAACTATGAATATACGATTAATGGCACTGTCCTTAGAACGGTAAATTCCGCTAAATACCTAGGGCTAACAATTCGTAATAATTTGTCGTGGAATGAGCATATCGAGAATGTAATGGGAAAAGCAAATCGTATGCTCCGATTTCTAGGTCGTAATTTAAATCAATGCACTCAGGAAGTTAAATCGATTGTATACAAGTCACTAGTACGTCCTCACTTAGAGTATTGTTGTTCTGTATGGGGTCCCCATCAAAAGGGGTTAATGGAGGCTTTAGAGAAGGTCCAAAGAAGAGCCGCCCGATTCGTGACAGGGTATATATAGTTGGAGGGAAAGCGTAAGTGCGATGTTGAAGGAGTTAGGTTGGGAAAGACCTGGAACACCGAAGGCGTTGCTCTCGACGGAAGCTAATTGAAAAATTCAAGACAGATGTATTTCGGAATGACAGTCAGCAAATATTGCTACCAGCAACATTCATATCTCGAAATGACCATGAAAACAAGATAAGAGAATTCAGGGCCAGAACCGATTCATTTCTGTACTCATTTTTCCCACGAGCGATTAGGGAATGGAATAGAAAGGATTTACCGGGCGAGTAAACTTAAAATCCGACAGGAGTAGCTTTCGATAAAGCACTCCAGCCATCCTGATCTGGGTTTTCCATGGTTTTCCCAGATCACTCCACGCGAATGCGGGGATGGTTCCTCACAATAGCCCATGGGCACCTCCTGCCATATCCCTTAAAACCCTTCCAAACCATAACCCTTTTCGATAGGTGCAATGCACCCTCCGCCACACACTTTTAGTGAATCGCGGAGTAATAATAATAATAATAATAATAATAATAATAAAACTAGGCAGGATATCAAAAATTTTTATTCTTCATTTTTTGTCTCACCGAGTTACATAATAATCCATCACCAGATTGCAGCGTTACGTTTATCCTAGAGTCCCCTTGAGGTTTTTGTACATATACCCCGTGTCTGTATGCATGCGGCCTAGCTCCCCCCCCCCCCCACTCCTCCTCCACCCTGCGTCAATTCAATGTGTAGTGAAGGTCTATTGCGTCGTCTCCATATATTTCTTTCCTCCATGGGAGGGAGAGTGTTGTATTTTAATAGCGCGAGAACGTGTTCGTTAAGTTTGTGAAAAGAGCAGAAACTCAGGCGAGGCCATGAGTGTGCCAGAGACATATTATTTCTGTTTAGTTTTATAGCGAATGAAGAGGGTCATGGGAGTGTACAAGTCGTATATTGGTGATGAGGCATGGAAAGATATTGGTTTAGGTATGAAAAGTAGTGCATGGAAGGGAACAGATGACCATGACCACAAGCTGGCACTCGATTTCATGCACAAGGGTGTAGGAAGAGTCTTTTTTTTGGGTAATGGTGTCAGGTATTGGAATAAGTTACCAAGAGAAATGATGAATAATTTACCGAAAATATTGAAAGAATTTAAAGTTAAAATTTGTAGAGGGCATATATAGGTTGGTGCAAGAAATGGAGAAGATGGGTATGTAGGTAAATTACCACCGGAGAGGGCGCTCCATTTCAATTTTAATTAAATTAAATCAGTGTAATCGTGGCTGAGTGCAGACTGTTATTCTTGCAGACAATAACAATACAGTCGGTTAAAGTACATATGTTGCAGTGTTTGTGTTTGACAATAATTACCCATACTTTAGTTTCAGAAAATTAACTCTTAAAGGTATCAAGGTAGGTGGAAGTATCCACAACAGTAATAACGAACTAGGGCTGTAAGGCATTTATCAGCGTGCTACCATTTTCTACTTGGGCTGAGATTATTTGAAGCAGCATTAGAACAGTAATTTTTTCCGGAACTCATAAACAGATCATTTTTACATATTGATCAACAATAATTAACGATTCATAATTGGAAAGCAAGTAGGTACCTCGCAAAGGCTAGCAGTAACTGAAAATAACCAATACAAGTGAAAATTTCACAACAATGTGTTTACAATGAATATCAAATTGAATAAACCCTAGGGCGCTCACCAGCTTGACTATGATTTGTTATTGCGATGCATTTTACCGTCAAGTGTTGAGCTAAGCTAGTGACTCGGCCGTATGACGTCGTCCAGTGAGAGCCGCTACCTGGGCGCTTTGTGCTCGAGGTAATTCCACCTCCAGAATCCCCTTCTCGGACCCAGTTTTAATAGCAGGTCTTAATACGGTCCGCACCATATAAATGTATCACACAGCTCTCGATTATCTCATTGTTAGTTGTGACTTGTAAATTTATAGTAGTTTGGTGGACTCAAACTTCACAAGATATTGAAGAGCTCTAATTTCGCCAAAATATTAATTTGTCCAGATCGTATCACAAAGGCGTATTTATGTCCCATCCTAGGTAGCAGAACACAATTTTTGAACAAGACTGATTGCCGGTGAACAGATCTTTCAGTCATGAAATGAGAAAGTAGATATGTAGGAAAATCGCCACTGGGGCAATACGCCCTCTCAGTGCGAAACTGGTCTCGAATAACCTCACTCAGGAGCAGAAAGACATACGGTAAATCATCTGCACAGACTTGAAATGGAACTTTATCCACTAGAAAGCCCAGATGATCTCGTTTGCATCGGCCTCTCAGAACGCAACCACAGAAAACTAACCATTCATCCCCTAAGCAAAGGAGATGGAAAGGAAACGGGAGTGCCAAAGCGTATTGAATTTAGTCAATCGATGTTGGAACTTTAAAACCGACCGTGGTGGGTGAGTGATTAACGCTCTGGCGTCGCATTCGGGAGAACGGTGGTCCGAATCCCCTTCCGGGCATCCAGATTTGGGTTTTCCACGATCTCCACAAATCACTCCAGGCGAATGCCGGGATGCTTCCTTCAAAAAAGGCCATGGCCGAATTCCTTCCCGTTCCTTGTCCCCAGTTCCATCCCGCCTCTAGTGACATCGACGTCGACCAGACGTAAAGCAATAATTAAAAAACCGAGATATTTCAATGAATGATTTCTTTGATGTCTTAGAGTCAGAAGTTTGGTTATTTGCTTATTATATGATGTTTTGTAACACTATTAAAATGGTAAAGGTTTGTGAGTAGCTGCGGTGAGATCTGGATCGGATATCTGTAACGTGGAATGAAGATAAATTAAAACAAGGTATTGCTTTGGCCGTAGACATGAAAATTTGCTCAACAATTCTATCGCAACAGAAATATGCCGTATGTTTTCATTTTATCTGATACACTTGCAGTCGACATTTCGATGGCATAACCTAGCATGCTAGGTCATCTGTTACCTCCCTGTAAAAATATTACAGTGAAAGGTGAAACATCCAATCATTGTAAAATCTAAACTCCAATCAGTAAAACATCAAAACAAAAATAAGAAGACATCATTAAAATAGTAAAATCAGTTAACTGAGGTCTGTATTCCACAATGATTAGGTTTTTCGGGATGAATGATCAACGAATGATAGTAATAAGACAGCAAGCATAAGAAAGGGCTCCAGTTTCAGTCCACACTTTTCGCTGCAATGCACCAGAATGACCTTACTTTAGTCTCCAGAATACCAGAGTGAGTATGAGCTCTTTCTTCTCTCCACCATACGAGGATCACCACTTTCTGTCCTCTCTCACGTCTCCAAGTTGTTTTCCCACGTCGTTCCTTCTTTCGTGAATCACAGCTTCACATTCCAGCAGAATTTCCTATTAATAGTCCGTGAGAGCAAGGTCACTCACCCTCGTACTCCTATTATTTCTACCCTCGTGCCACATTACGGTTCATGAATGTTGTTATTGTCATACAAAGATATTTAACCATAGCGAATGATGAAAACTTTGCCATGTAACGCACGTATGTCTCTCTTTTAATCCTGCACCACTTTCGACGAAAAGCCGCTGTAAATTTAAGTGGAAGCACAGTGTTGATTAAATTTTCGTCACTCTGGATTTGGAAAGATGGTGGTGCCTCATTCATAATTATCAGATTTTTAACCGAACGTTAGAATTAAATTCTAGTACGTGTCAGTAGTCCGTGTCGTGAAAGTGTAAAGGATGCTGTTGATGGTGTTTCGTTCCTCGGAGTAGCCTCTAATGCAGCGCCTCCCGCACATACTAACTGCCTTCTTTTATCTCCCATTCAGGACGAAAACAACACACTACATTGTTTATAAGCACCGTCATAGTCAAATACACGTGCAGTCACAGTGAGGGAGGTAATGATAAACCACGACAGTCCACCTCCACGGGAAGGTGCTACGACATGATCCTTGGTTACCGCCTGCGCTCCTACATCTTATCGGCCTGTCTGTTGTGATACTCAGAAGTCAGCTGATTGTCACGGACGGTGTGCGGTATATTTAAGGGTATATCATTTGAAATGTATCCTAAACTGCAGAGTATCTGCACACATTACATTTTGGAGTACTGTGTAAATTTACTGTTACACGTAAAGGTAGTCGAGAGGTTTTGTGAAATTTGCTAAAAACGTCATCATCGAAAACGAAGCACTGTTACCGTTTGTTTGACGGCCCTTTCGCTACGAACACACCACTTGAATCTACTGTAAATATACGTAGTATTTAAGCATATTCTAACTGTCAGAACGTAGCATTATAAGAAAGACTTTGACAATTTGTTATACTGGAAGAACCACCAGAAATGTTTCGGCACTAGTGCTGATAACATTACAGCAAAGACAATGAACTTCAACCTTTTCAATCGTATCTTGCGCGAATTATTTCCCCCACATCTGTAAAATCAGCGTGCAGAAAATATTAAACCTGTATGAGACCGTTCGTGGTGGGTGAGCGATAACACAATTCCCTCGCATTCGGGAGGACGCGGGCTCCAATACTGTCTTGCCATCCAGATTTGGGTTTACATGGTTTCCCAAAATCATAGCTGGAAAATGGCGTGAAGGTTCGTTCAAAATGGAGATAGCCGAATTCCCTCCCATTCCTTCCCCGCCTCTAATGATTTAGAAAGAAATAAGCAAAAAAAAAAAAAAAAAAAACAATATCAGATATTTAACACTGAAATTATCTATCGTTCCTTTGTACTTAGGTACTTGCAGTTCCACAAATGTCTACTTCATACGGCATGTGAGTCACACTAAAATCGTCAGATGCTTCAGTGGAAGCCACAAGATAATTCTAGCATTCACGTCTAAAAAAACACGAGTCTAGAGAGTGGCTCAGTCTGTGAATGCTGTCGACATCTCGCTGCCGAAGCAGCAGTCTCATTTCCGGCCAATACTTGTGAAAGGCAACATCAGCAAGACCTTGTGATGTGATACGAATAAATTTTAATGGAACCAGTGAAAAACGCTGGAAGAGGTGTGTTCTTTAAGGTAACGAGGTTTCTTTCGCTAAGTTTTTCCAACGTCTGAATGATGTAAACTTCATTTTATTATTATTATTATTTTCATTTCCTTTTCAGTTTTAAATTGCGTTATATACTTTATATACTTTCCAGTTAAAAGATTTTCTGTTAGAATATCGCAATAAACTATATTTTTACTTAAACACATAGTTCATAACAAAGTCGTATGTTACATTATTTAGTGACCGCATTTGTTATAGTTTTTGAAGAGAATGTTTATTTTTCTGTCAGTGAAGATGGAATACACATACCGACTAGCTCTCTCAGTGCGTGTTTGTGAACAAGCCAGTGGGCAAGGCTGTGGCCTGACATTCAAAATGACTCCCCGTCCGGCCATACAGATTATGGTATTCCATAGTTACCGAAATCATTCCAAGCGAATACCGGGATGGTTTCTTCGAAGAGCCATTGTTGAACTCCTTTCAGTTCCTTGCTCTGAATCCTTGCTTATATGAAATGACCTCGACATCGACGTGGCGTAAGGCCCGGAATAAAACCAAAGAAATGTGTTCGTGCGCAAACTCTTCATGTCGTAGAGAAAAGATTGGAGCTTATCGCGTAATGCGATAGATCGTAACACTGTGCACAAACTAGCAGTTTATTATTGCTGTTACCGACTTTATGGGTGCCTTAAAATAAATTTGTGCTTACAAGTTTTAGGAAAACATTTATGAACGAGGAGTGTAAGTCAATGACAGCTGAAGTGGGTGCATCAAGTTGTTCTACGGATTTTAGGTACCATCGACTAGTGAATTAGGATTCATAACACTTGTTCAACATGGTTATTCTATTTTCTCTATATATATTACTTCAAGTAAATATTCTGTGCTTGCTTCATGTTTGTCGTTGAACGATAACAGCGTGAATTCAGCTGGTCGCGGAGTCTAAACGCAATCGGTATAACAAATGTCTCGCTCGCTGCGGAGTATCCATTGCGCGCTTCAGTTTCGGTATAATCCAGGAGTACTTTGTGTGGTTTCCTTCAGTGCTTCTTACTCTCATAATGTATTACAACTCCTCACGCCGTTGCAGTAGTCATTACATCTTAAAATATTGCAACGTTCCTGTTTTGTCCGCTATGCTCCAGCGCCGCTACTGATTATCGCTCCAGTGAAGATAGCTACACCATTACTGGTAGATGCTGATAACCTCATTTAGCGGCGCAGTTTCAATAAACGCCAGTATCGTTTTTGAAGGAATTTTTGAAGACTACAAAATTTTTGAAGTGCATTAGTCACCTGAAAAAATCGCCACAAAAACCGGTGTAACGGATGTAGTGCGTTACTGATTGGCCATACTTGCTGTACAATACAGAGAGTTATGTGGCGAGTTATTTATAATGATACACTCCTGGAAATTGAAATAAGAACACATTGACGCCGGTGTGTAAGACCCACCATACTTGCTCCGGACACTACGAGAGGGCTGTACAAGCAATGATCAAACGCACGGCACAGCGGACACACCAGGAACAGCAGTGTTGGCCGTCGAAGGGCGCTAGCTGCGCAGCGGTTGGGCACCGCCGCAGTCAGTGTCAGCCAGTTTGCCGTGGCATACGGAGCTCCATCTCAGTCTTTAACACTGGTAGCATGCCGCGACAGCGTGTACGTGAACCGTATGTGCAGTTGACGGACTTTGAGCGAGGGCGTATAGTGGGCATGCGGGAGGCCGGGTGGACGTACCGCCGAATTGCTCAACATGTGGGGCGCGAGGTCTCCACAGTACATCGATGTTGTCGCCAGTGGTCGGCGGAAGGTGCACGTGCCCGTCGACCTGGGTCCGGACAGCAGCGACGCACGGACGCACGCCAAGACCGTCGCATCCTACGCAGTGCCGTAGGGGACCGCACCGCCACTTCCCGGCAAATTAGGGACACTGTTGCTCCTGGGGTATCAGAGAGGACCATTCGCAACCGTCTCCATGAAGCTGGGCTACGGTCCCGCGCACCGTTAGGTCGTCTTCCGCTCACGCCCCAACATCGTGCAGCCCGCCTCCAGTGGTGTCGCGACAGGCGTGTATGGAGGGACGAATGGAGACGTGTCGTCTTCAGTGATGAGAGTCGCTTCTGCCTTGGTGCCAATGATGGTCGTATGCGTGTTTGGCGCCGTGCAGGTGAGCGCCACAATCAGGACTGCATACGACCGAGGCACACAGGGCCAACACCCGGCATCATGGTGTGGGGAGCGATCTCCTACACTGGCCGTACACCTCTGGTGATCGTCGAGGGGACACTGAACAGTGCACGGTACATTCAAACCGTCATCGAACCCATCGTTCTACCATTCCTAGACCGGCAAGGGAACATGCTGTTCCAACAGGACAATGCACGTCCACATGTATCCCGTGCCACCCAACGTGCTCTAGAAGGTGTAAGTCAACTACCCTGGCCAGCGAGATCTCCGGATCTGTCCCCCATTGAGCATGTTTGGGACTGGATGAAACGTCGTCTCACGCGGTCTGCACGTCCAGCACGAACGCTGGTCCAGCTGAGGCGCCAGGTGGAAATGGCTTGGCATGCCGTTCCACAGGACTACATCCAGCACCTCTACGATCGTCTCCATGGGAGAATTGCAGCCTGCATTGCTGCGAAAGGAGGATATACACGGTACTAGTGCCGACATTGTGCATGCTCTGTTGCCTGTGTCTATGTGCCTATGGTTCTGTCTGTGTGATCATGTGTTGTATCTGACCCCAGGAATGTGTATATAAAGTTTCCCATTCCTGGGACAATGAATTCACGGTGTTCTTATTTCAATTTCCAGGAGTGTATTTTGAATACCATTTCGGAATATTATATTTACATTTAATTGTGTTACTTTTATTAATTCAATATAATCAACATTATTTAAATAACTGACCCAGTTATCTTTGTACGGTCACGCATATATAGACGGAGGAAATAAATACGTGCAACGGATTTAGCATAGACTAGACCGCAACGAGCCCGCCTCGTTGGCTCAGTTGGCTGTAGCACCGTAATGGTGTGCGGCGATGACACGGAGTTAGCTGGTTCCACTCCTGGTTATGAAAGAAATCTCAGAACATTGCCGAGAAGGTAGGAGAAGATTCGGCACACAATTCCTAACCACCAGATTGAGCACGGAAATGCTGAGTTAAATACCAAACCTCTCCGAACTGCGTATGTAGTGAGGGTATACGGCGCTGTTGATGATGGCTCATCTATAGTATGGCTACAGAACTGATTCCGATGCGCGATAAACAAAACGATACTACAGTATATGAGAATAAGCTTTTTTTATTTTTATAAACATAACCTGAAACACGTGTTGTAACATAAGTAATTTCTATTGTGTACATAAATAAAACGTTTAGCAGTTAAGTACCTATAAGCAGTTTTACTTGAGTATGTAAACAAAATGTTCAGCAGTTACGTACCTAGTAACAGTTTTCTCTCAAGTACCTAAATAAAACGTTTAGCAGTTAAGTGCCTAGTAGCAGTTTCTCCTGTGTGCCTAAGTATAATGTTCTGCAATTAAGAACCTAGTAGTAGTTTCTCTTTTGTACCTAACTACAATGTTCTGCAGTTAAGTACCTAGTAGTAGCTTCTCTTGTGTAACCGAACAGAACTTTCTGCAGTTAAATACCTAGTAGTAGTTTATCTTGTGTGCTTAAATATAATGTTCGGCATTTAAGAACCTGGTAGTAGATTCTCTTGTGCGCCCAAGTAAAAAGTTCTGCAGTTAAGTACCTAGTAACAGTTTTCTCTTGTGTACCTAACTAAAATGTTCAGCAGTTAAGTGCCTAGTAGTTGTTTCTCTTGTGTACCTAAATAGAATGTTCTGTAGTTAAGTGCCTAGTAGAAGTTTCTATTGTGTAGCTAAAAAGAATTATCTGCAGTTAAGTATCTAGTAGCAATTTCTCCTGTGTGCCTAAATATAATGTTCTGCAGTTAATTACCTAGTAGTAGTTTCTCTTTTGTACCTAACTAGAATGTTCTGCAGTTAAGTGCATAGTAGTAGTTTCTCTTGTGTGCCTAAATATAATGTTCTGCAGTTAAGAACCTATTAGTAGTTTCTATTTTGTACCTAACTAGAATGTTCTGCAGTTAAGTACCTAGTAGTAGTTTCTCTTGTGTGCTTAAATAGAATGTTCGGCCATTAAGTTCTGGTAGTATTTTCTCTTGTGTGCCTAAATAAAATGTTCTGTAGTTAAGTACCTAGTAATAGTTTCTTTTGTGTGCCTAAATAGAATGTTCGGCAGTTTAGTACCTGGTAGTATATTCTCTTGTGTGCCTAAATAAAATGTTCTGCAGTTAAGTATCTAGTAGCAGTTTCTCATGTGTACCCAAGCAGAATGTTCTGCAGTTAAGTACCTAGTAGTAGCTTCTCTTGTGTACCTAAATAAAATGTTAAGTTATAAAATACATGTACCGTTTCACTGGCTGTTGGGCTAAAGAGAGGCATGTTCACTTGCGGTAGTATCTCCGATTACTACGTACCCGCAGTTTTTCTCCTTAAGAGTCGTGGGTAGGCCTCACACGGCGCGGGCCTGGCCAGTCGCGTTAAGCAGGTTTGCTTAGCTCGGCGGTTGGCTGATGAAAGATTCTTTGCTCGACAGTAGGGGAGGCTGGCGGTTGCGAGCGACATCGATCCGCCTTAAAGTTTTAATTGCGACAGACAGGGCGCTCTGAGCTGAGCCGTGAGTGCGCACTCCTTACCAGCACAGCACTCACTCACTCGCTGCTACTAGTGTACATGCCAACTCGCACCAGGGCAGCATTACGGCAATTTATTATCATGCACTTGTATTTAAAGCCTTTGGGGTTTTTTTCTTCTAAAATTCTGCCCCATTTAATTAAGTATCGTAAGGGTCGTTCCTCATAAAACACATAAAATGATTTGATTTACTGCAAATGTATTGTTAATATAAATATCAGACATAATTAATAGTGAGTTATACTCAAAGATTTGTACTTATCAGCTTAGAACTTCGACGATCGGTAGATTAGCAAGAAATAACGAGGAAAGACAAGAGGGCAAAAACAGGTGAAAGAAAATGGAATATTTGCGTGACGAACATGAAATTTGATGGAAATGTGATCGGCTGTGTCTGATAGGATTTGAGGTATTATGTTTTGTAAAAATTGGGTTAATATTTAATGAATTTACTCAATATATCAGAGTTTTAAACAAAACTGTATGTGGAAGTGATTGATGAACTAATCTTCAATAGTCAAGAATGAAAGCGATATCAAATAAACAGCATGAAAGATAAATGTATCTCTTTCAGGTGTACAAGGATAGAGTATTCAAAATATAGAGCAGAGCCTGCGTTCTTCATAATTCCATTAGATATAGCGCGTAATGTACTCAGGGGGTAAGGAAAATACAATATGAAATGGTAAACTAAAATATATTTAGTATCGTGTAAAATTAGAGCAGGAAATAGAAGCGAGGTTACAGTAAAACCGATAAAAACTATCTGTTCCTCTACTACGCAAAACGCAAGCCAACTCTTGAGAAAGCGACAAAAAGCTGTCAATTTTAATGCCACATTCGATGGATGAATATGTTACCGTGAAATTACCTCTCGAAGCATTATCAAATAAAACTACTACGACTATAGTTTCGATATTGAAAACAAAGTTCTAAATTCTAACAAACTGCTCATTCAACTGTGCGTGTTAAAATACTCCGCTTCCAACAAACCATTTCAGTGTCATCGCGGCTGTTTATCTCTGCTGAAACCTGATTTAGGAAGACAAAAAGACGGAATTACCGTCATATTGAAAAAATACTCAGAACGAATAAAATGAACCCAAAAAAGGTTAGCATAGATTAAAATGTCCGTCTTTAAATTTATTAGAAATTCTCACTAATTTGTTGGTTTGGATATTAAATTAGAGGCAAAAAGTGAAAACAGTTAAAATTTCAAAACGAAAAAACACATGAGAATCACCATTGAAAAGAGTAATTGTTACAAAATATATTGCTGTCAAAATTTAGAATTTAAAATGGAAGCAACATTTTACAAGTGTGCCTGAAATGAAAAGCTTAATTTTTTAAGTATTGTTTAGTGTGTTGCATCAGTTACAACAGCTTGTGGTGTACGTCTGTATCAGAAAGCACCGTATTTCTCCCCACTGCTTCTTTGGGTGATACAAGCATGTGGATATCACTTGGGGTAAGAACTGGTGAGTATGCCGGTTCAGGAAGACATTCAGACTGCAGGTGTGTCAATGTCTAAACTGTTTTAGTGACAGTATGATGTAATACCCCTCAGACTGATTTGACTGCAAGCCGAAGATGATGTTTTTAGTAGATCTGAGTAAGTTGTGATCCCCGATGACGCCTTTATCGTACCAGAAAAATAACCAGCGTGTCATTCTCTGCTGATGGTAGTATTCGCAGGTGATCAAAGGCGCCATTTCTTGATCGCTACCTTCGTTTTCGGTCGGCGGAAGTGAATGTATTTCCCGCAGTAACGATTACTGCGAGTAAGTGGGTCTCGATCAGAGCGCCGCAGAAGTTCTTACTAAGCGTCAGCATGTCGCTCTTTCAGTTACCGTGGCGCCCATCTTTCAGACACTGGAGCAGCACATCGTGCACACCCTGAAATCGCATTTAATACCATTCAGCAATTTCCCTTATTGCTTCAACTGCTGCAATACACGTCAAGTGAGAAATATATTGCTGCGAAAGTCACACAATTTGCAAACGTAGACTTGCGGCTGTGATAAACATCACTAACCTGAAACTTAATTCTCCGTTCAATTTAGATATATTTCACACACACACTACCCAGAACCGAATAAAAGGATACTGCTCTTCTGTAGTGGAACATCCATAACTACTATGGCGGTGTCAGTGCATCTACACTATGCCGCCACGTATATTCAATTGTACACGCTGTAAGTAGCACGCTTAGTAATAATGGTGCGTAATTTAGATTTTTATCAAAAATTTAAAACCGTGGGTAATAGGTGAACGGTAATACTGTCGCCTCGAATGCGGGAGGACACAGGTTCGATTCCCCATCCGGCCATCCGGCCATCGGTTTTCTACGGTTTCCCGAAATCACAGCAAGTGAATGCTGGAATGGTTCCTTGATAACGCCGTGCACGAAATCCTTCCCCTTCCTTGGCCCCAGTCCTTTCGAGGTTTAAAGCCATAAACAAAAATTTACGTTTTTCATTTGACTTTCCCACTGAATTTTAAAAGCGAATGGGCCTTAGTTTCTTAGTAAAGTGCAGTGTAACCATTGCTACTCTATTAGTGTATCATTCTAAGTTAGTATGAAAGGAAGAAGAACTGATGAGTTTGTACAAACGGTCCGAGCTTTACTACTGCATATTGCAGCCAACACGGAAGAGAAATTTGATCATTCGCGAGCTTGAGATGGCGTAGAAGCAGTCACACCTATGCGTCGCTTGCAGTAGGAGGAGGTATGGGAGGGAGTGTAGTTTGGTCTGCGGGGCGGTGCAGGTGGCGCTAACGCAGTCCGGTCCCGCTGCTGCGCAGCCGGCGCTTGTTGCGGCCGGCCCGCATTACCGCCCCTAATTACCCAAGTTACCTGACTGCACTGCAACTTGCCGCAAGTCGGCGCCTGTCGATAGCCGGCCCGCCACACAGCGTAAATAATACCGCCAAACTACAGCCAGTCAACACAGTACACCAGCTCCAATAGCGCCCTCGTAATCAACTTTTAATTATAACTTACTATAAACCAGCTGTCTCTTACTGATTACCATGATTTGATATTCCACCGTACGTTTTACAAAAGACTTGTTACGCTCACTTCATTACAACGTATCTTGCAATTCACTCAATCAATTTGGGAGCAAAGTTACCCGCCAAAGAAAAACATTGCAAATGTTATATTTATTATAATCCTCTAGCGCAGCGGTTTCCAATTTCTTTTTGGCCACGGAACCGTAATTGATCACAAATTTTTTGGCGGATCCCCATTTTTATAACCGTAAGCTGGAAAACCAGTCTCGCGTCGGTAAGTCATCACAAACTGAAGCAGAACCATGATTGCCTTCTAACGGCGCGGTTAGGATCCTTTTCAACGAATATTTTATCTAATTCTCTGATGGAACATGGAACCCTGGGGTTCTGTGGACTACCATTTAGGAACCACTGCTCCATGTTGTCCCGCATGATGGTGTTGTATAAACACGACGTTTCGACAGCTAGCTCTGCTGTCTTCATCAGGTGTCAGGTCTAGGCGGTGAGAGCCAGATTGCGACAGTTAGAAGAGTCCTGACACCTGATGAAGACAGCAGAGCTAGCTGTCCAAACGTCGTGTTTATACAACACCATCCGGTGGCACACCCCACAGGATTGTATTGCATCAGTACGCCGGAAAACTCTCCCCTCACACGTTACATTTATTGTCTAGCCCGTTTCTCACTGTAGTCCACTATTAAATATCCCTCAAGGACACAGTTTCCCAAATATTAGACGAGTCAACTGTCCTACGCTTTCTAAGCACTAACAGTTTTTAAAATGATATTGGTCGTGAAATAGTATTTTATACACCAGAAGGTAGAGAGAAAAAAATTGTACCACTTAAATAGGGTATTATGCACTAAAGGCAACTGCCCATTGTATTCAGACGTCCTCCACGAGTTGTAACATCACAAAACACCGAGGGACAGTTTGAACGTAAACCTTTCACACGACTCACGAGAGTACAAATGAAAGCCCTAAAACTATAAGGCAGATTCATACGTTTCTTCCGCGCTGCTACCGCCACCTGCATTTTCGCATGTTCATATCTCCTTAAGTTCGTCACTTCTGTGCATTTCGTCGTTCAAATGTTTCTTTAAAATAAAACTTAAAATTTAAATAGTTCATTACTACAACATTAATAGTGATGTGAGCTGATCAAATATTTAATTGTATGATTTTCCTTTTAAAAAATAATAATAGTAGTGTAACGGATGGGACTGGTGCTTCTAATGCAACACACCTAGTTGCATAGTATTTTTAGGCGGAGTGCTGAATGTACCATTGAACCTTCGTGCAATCAACTACAGCAGAAATATATACCAGCCAAACAAAATACATTTTTGAAACACCCATGCCTTACCCCAGCAACCACCGTAGTGTAATGCCGGCGGGTTAGCAACCACGTGTTCAGGTATAGTGATATTGAATGTTTGTAAGAAGTTTAAAAACTTTCCGTTTCGGAACCTCATGATTTAGAAGCCCAGCTGTAGTTCTTTTTTATTTAACACTGTGTGAGCAATTACGTATGGACAGCATATGGGGGAAAATTTAAACATCTCCCCAATCAGTTCATTATCAATTTATTATGAATTATGATTATGATTATCAATAAGCGGCACCGATTTCCTAATATCCGCTCATCTTCTTAGTATGATACGTTTCTTTCCCTAGATTCACATCTGTTCCTCCCTCTTCACCTTATCTATCTTTACTGTCTCCGGATGTTGAGGCTGTGTCCAGGTATACTGTCTATTCAGTTACTACACGCCATTGCAAAAAAACGACAATCTGTTTGGCAGCTATGATTGCACCACGGACCGAGTTCACCGGAGTAGCTCATGACTTGTACTCGAAGGTTACTTCCATGATTAATAAAAGTTCTTAACAGCATCAAGAGTATAAGAGTGGAAGCTTTCTCAGCGTTGTATATAGATAAAATGTTCCCGGGAAACTAGCCGAGTGAGAACGTTTGTATATAATGACGTTTCGGCGGTCATATACTCTGCCGCCATCTGCTGCCTGCAGGTAACGGGGTTGCTTTCATATCGCGCGGAACCGTTAAATACTGGCGGGATTGTTGGCGCTGGTTGTTGGCGTTGACTGTAGACGGGGCAGAGAGAGAGGCTATTCACTATCCGATGTAATATCATTTTCTGAATCAATGGTCTTCGGGCTTCACTCAATTGAAAACCAGCATCTCTATTTACTAGATTACCCGACATACGGATTTCATCAGCTTCTGAAAAAATGTTGTCCCAGTATTAACCTCTCATGCGAACGTCGTGCTATACAAACATTCTCACTCGGCTAGTTTCATCTATAGCAGGGGTGGCCAACCCAAATGATCTTGCGGGCCACTTTGGAAATGCATCGTAACTTCGCGGGCCGCATATATAATTATTTATACCCATATTTCGTTTAGACCCACAATAGACATTTTTTCTGGAATGAAAAATTGAAACATATTATGTTATTATTATTGTGTTTACTACCATTCTTACATGTAATCATGGATAATATAATAATAATGATAATAAACGCTTTTTGTAAAGAAATATGTAACACTAAAAATGAAATATATCCGGCCCGTGGGTTGGCCACCCCTGATCTATAGCATGAAGAGTATTGCAATCTAAGGATTTGTACGTGAGATGTATGAACGATTGGTTTTTTTCCAATCATTCCAGAGTGTCTGAGTGCTGTATATTATTCAGAAACTACTAAAACATCAAATTCAGTATTGTTATTAGGAGAAATACAGCAATTGATGATAGAATGGCACGGTGGTTGATGTGGTCCAACCACATAATTCGCTCCGTTGTTGATATAGGAATATCAGTTAGTGCCTGCCTGGCATTTGCGTTGCGTCCAATCAACCTAGGCGACTGGGTTACAAAACTTAACGGCTGGAAAAGCAAACACACTCAGATACATTGGTAATAGAGCGCGGTTCCTGAGAGACAAAAACTTTGGTGCAGAGCATTTTACTTACGAAAATCCCGATCAAGATCCTAGTTTGTTTTATGTACACAGGCTGTAAGAACAGGAGGCGATGATGCAGCACCTGAACTAATATTATGAATGCGAAAGTAACTCTGTCCCTTTGTCTGTTTGTTAAGTTTTCACAACTGTATGGCTAAACCGATCTTGATGAAATTTGACAAGTAAATACTATGTATCATTAGAAAGCTCAAAGACTTTTCGGGATAAATAACATATTTTGTTTTAAAATTTTGAAAACTAACCCAACGGTGACAGACAGATGGATAGCGTGTGTAAGTCCCTGTAATGTTATATCGGTCACTCAGGCATTGTTTCTCTCGCAGTCAGTTTGTGGGACACCTTTCACGTAACTTACTGCATTCTATATCCAACACGAACAAAGTCCACGAGTACGAAGTAGCCGATGGTAGCTGTAAGTAAAAGAAATACAAAATTTAATTTAAAAAAATACGATGAACAATATAGTGAAGAGGAGCTGAAAAGAAATACCACAGCACAAACGAATAAGCAAAAAGAAGAGAGAAAGAGACGGGACAGGGCAGGCACGGAGTACCATTAAACAATTGCGTAGCGCCGGTGCCGGGAGCCGCTCCAATTCAATTACCTTTGTCGTTCATTAAATGAGTGATGCTAATTGCGTCGCAACAGCGGCAAGAAACGCGGCGCGGCGCGCTATCAGCAGCATGCGTGTCTGCAGCGCTCCATTAGGAAATGAGCGCCAACAATTAACAGATTGCAAACAAACAAGCCGCCCGTCCGTCCGTCCGTTTGACCTCCCACCCAAAGCTTCTTTTTGTAGAAAAGGAAGTTTCTAAAATATATTATCCCCTTTGCTTTGATGTGCTTATAAACGTCTTATAAAATCCCGCCGTTTGAAATATAAAAGCGCTTTTTCTCCTTCTGCCGGAAACGACCCTTCGCCTGTCACTTTTTCTCTTAACGGGCCGGAGGACATCTTGTTAATTAACAAATTTTAATTAACGTAATTCGATAGCAGCAATTTTATAAACGAAGTGCGCATGAAAGCTGAGCTCTGGCTGGAAAGGACCTCGGCGTAGAAATGAATGTTTTCCTCTTTTTATGCGATAAAGTGTGCAGGGCAGAGCGCAAGTAGAGCAACTGGACCTCCCGCCTGTGATCTCCTCTCGCACCACTTCTCTCCATTCATGGCAGCTGCTTGCTGTGCTCTACCGTTAAAATGATCACGTTGGCACGACTCATAAAACCCACTTCCAACCAATTTTTCTTATTACTATTTGCCAATAATTTCGAGACTACAGTAAGGACACCCGTTTTTCTGTATGTCAGTGCAACCACTTTGTGGTCATACTGGATGTTCCTCTAGCTACTTACTAGTAACATCTACGAGAGTCCTATTCGCTTGAGTGACACTACTGTGCAGTAAGAAAGAAACTACTACAAGAGGTCTAGAATACCCTGTAACTTAAGTCTTCCAGGTTATCGTCTAGTTCAGAGTTTTCTTACCACGTCCCCCTTTCCCGAGGCCCCCTCACGCTCCCAGTCCACCTTCCCAATTTTATTATTAAGAATGTAATAAAAGTAAATACGAATCGAATATATTTATTTTTTATTTCTTATAAAATTATAAATTTTCTGAAAAAAGTAAAAAATTAACCAGTTTAAATTTACAAAAAAGAAGTAACAAAGAAAAAATAAATCAGAGGAAAGAACTTACACCACTTTTTACAAGTTTTGGTTGGACATTGGAAAGTGCCCAGAGTAAATCATTGGTAGTATCAAGTTTGCTTCGATTTTTATATATATTTGTAACAAAACCTACATAACCTACATTAAGAAATCCGTCAAGTATATGCCGCAGTATTAAAATGTTTCATTTATATTTCCTCCTTTCTGGCCATAAGATAAGAACAAAACAAATGTCTTGTGTATGTCGAGTTAAAAGTTATTTCTTTTAGGTTAACCATACTGATGTAGATTATTAATGAATTGTGTCCTTAAAAAATGTGCTATGTTCCTAATGCAACTAAAACTATTCAAATGGATCGAAGATGATTTTTTGTAGTGTAACAATAAGAAATTCGTGGGAAGCGTATAATAACTGAACATCAAAATTTTACAAGAGCTGACGTTTTTTAAAGTAAACAGTGTTTTTTTTTTTGTCTTCATAATTCCTGCAGTTTTTTTCCATTTTAATTGTATGTACTATTGTTAAATATGTAGCGAACTATTCTTAGAATCATGAATGATGATATAATAGGCATGAAAGAAAAGAAAGTTGTGAAATAGTAGTTACAAATATTTATCACGATCGAAGCATAATCTGCATCTGCGGGGATTTTATTTAGTGTGCATATAACTTACAAATTTTCACATCTGTTTGCAAATTATTCCAGCATAAGAAGATCTCCTGCCGATGAATCAACAGTGTAATTTAACTGAAAAAATTGCCCATTATGTTTCAGTTATTTTAGTAAAAAAATCTTTCAGAATGTGTAAGGCACTGTTATCGTTTTGGCCGCTAAGGCCAAGTTTGTAATAAGCACGATGCGATAGACACTCCTCGCGTGCATCGAACAAGTTATTTGGGCCTTGTGCAAGCGACAAGTAAGCGTCCCGCGGCGGCTAGCACAGGCCTGTGAGCGTACTGCTGGCAGTGCAAGTGATCGTTATGTGAGCTGGAGAGCTTACCACTCTGTCTTGATATCAAGAAATGTCTAGTCATGTGTTTCAAAAACTTCTAGTTTTGTACTTCATTTAATTCTTCAATCTCTTTCTTAAATTCTTCTTTACAGTGTGTAACGTAACAGGTTTATAGCCCTTTTTATATTTCTTGTTTCCACGGGATTCATTCGACCACTGCCACATCCTCGCAGGATTCAGGCAAGAGAACCTCCGCACTTCCATTACAACCTTCGGCACCAGAAAGGAGGTGACAGTATCAGCGCCACGCTCCTGGCGTTCTTTACCTTCCCGCGGAATTTCCTTGACGCTACTTATTGGATAGCAGGCTGAGTAAGCCTGGAGAACAGGCTTACTCAGAGAATATTCAGTTTCCAGGAAAGGACCTATTCCTTGTAGGGAATCGAACCCCGGCTATCCGGGCCGCAGTCAGACTCCCTACCGTCTGAGCTCTATTTCTTTTTTATACAATTTATAAAGGTATTTTGCCTGTAAATTTGGAGTTTGGTATTTGTGTCAAAAAATCAGTGGAATTGGTAAGACTGTAAATGGTTTACGAAAATCACGATAGGAGTAAACCGTCTGAAAACAGAAAAGTAGGCATGGAGACGGCTTTTTAATTTGTGTGGTGAACATTGACGAACTTACAAATGAACTAGGAAGTGATGGTTTATGCGTTTACTATAGTGAATGTTAGAACATAGAGTAAGAATCATATCAATAAATCTCTTTTCTTGACATAATTTGTGCGACGCAAATAATTTCAAGTGCCCTGGTAATATCAAATAAACGTGCCATTGTTAATATTTCCAATCCGATATAAGGCATATCCTTGTTCTTCCGCATCGTATCGATCATTCACTATTACGATCATTCACTTATTACGGTCTTTTGGTCATGAACGTTTCTTGTCATTGGATGACATTAGCAACAACTCTTCTCCCAGTCAAACTCAAAAAGCACATAAATAGGTCAACTAGTACTAAATCAAATTTTAGGGCTACATATTGTAATTCTACAAAACCTTATATTTTTTTAGTAACTTCAAGCATTTTAAAGGTGGTATGTGTTGTTTTTACCAGAGACATCGTATTAGGTGAAACATACGTCGATGCCTAGCGCCACATCATGTGCGTAGAGTCGGACTGACTGAGATGTAGTTCGTAACTTCCTTCTTTCATCGCCCAACAGAGGTGAAGTAACCGTTTCTGTATCACTAAGAAGGTTCTTAATTTATTTAGTCTGTAGCTGCAATCATGATTTGATAGTATTTGGAAGTGACGCTAATGTTCGCATCGCCGTTTGGATGCGTTCACAACGACAACGACAGTAGCAAGCAGAATAACGCATATATAAGTTGTTCTCTTGATATTATCTCGAAAAGTTTGTTCGTCAGCCGACAAAGTGCGTGATAGCGGGTACTTTTTACCATAATATTCTCTATACTAACAGAAAAAAATGATTATGATGAGTATATCTGCTACTCCACATTTTCTATACTGTTATTACAAACATATATATTTATTGGAGGAGAAATGTTTCGTTAGAGTAAGAAATGATAATAATTTGATACATGTGAGGCAAAAAAAATGTGCTATTCCATGAACGTGGGTGTTTTTTGTGGGTGTATAGGGCCTATCGTATGGATTCAGGTCAGTAAAGGTAGTGGAAGCTAAGTACAAGATGTAAGTTGGGAATGAAACCATTGGAAGGAAGAGATTTAATTTAATTTAACTGCAATGGAGCACAGGCTCCGGTGGCAATTTTCATACTCCCCCATCTTTCCCCTATCCTGCACCCACCTGCATTTGCCCTCTAAAAATTTTAACTTTAAAATCTTTTAACGTTTTAGGTAAGTTATTCATCATTTCCCTTGGTAACTCATTCCAATCCCTGACACCCTTACCTAAAAAAGAGAATATTCCCACGCCCTTGTGCCTGAAATCGAGTGCCAGCTTGTGGGTATGGTCATCTTTTCCCTTCCATGCACTACTTTTCATACCTATTGCAATATCTTTCCATGCCTCATCGCCAGTTACGTCCTGTACACTCCCATGACCCTCCTCATCCTCCTCATATGTTGCAATAAATCCCATTCCAGCTCCTTTATCACATCTGTCACTGATTGCATTCTGCGGCAATTACCAGAAACAAATGTGGTCAACGGCATTCATTTTATACGAATAGGAGTGTGAAATTGTAAACAGATATAAAGTGGAAGAAATTTTAATTCCAGAAAATAACGCGTTTACGCTTACAAGTGGAGAAAGATATGTTTGCTTAAATATAATGTAGCTGACGATTGATTTTTTGAATGGTAGTAACTAAAGCTAGCATTAAAATCTTTGGTAAGCCTACGTACTTATGTTATTCCTGAGACTGAGCTTGAGAGTTACCGGCAGTAGTAGGTGGTCCTCCGTCTACGCAAGGTGTCTCAAGTGGCGATAGCGTAGTAGCGCCTCTCCCCTCCCCTTGCTACTACGTGCGAGACCGCAGCCGCCTGATAGGTGTGCAGCCCCACAACACGCACAGCGCTCTCGCAGATTACGAGAGACCGCACGCAGCCCCACGTAGCAGTCCACAGCGGCGACACGGCCACCACCAGCGGCTAGGCATCCGACCATCACGCATTCGTATTTACTGGATACTAAGTGCCAGGCAACAATAAAATCACAGATTTGTTACATATTACTCGTTGAATGTTTTGCTATACTAACGCCTCCGTCGTTCTCAATTCGATACGATATGAACAAAAACGATTAATTAATTTCGAAATTTTTCTATACATCTGTTGCACTAAGATGAGGAAGCCTTTCTCAGCATGACACAGACTCATAATCCTCATAACCCTATCTTTTAACCTTCTTGTGCGCAATTGTTGAATCGTCTTTCATTTTTATACTTGCTACCCCTATTAACAATATGTAAAAAATCAGCGATGTATTTGCTGTACAAAGATACAGTAACTATTGTAGTTAAAACTCCCAGTTTTTTCAGCATAGCCTTGAAATAATCAGCTACCATAAGAGTATACAGCACGTCCAACGAATTTATATCCCCCTAATGAATGAAGCTTTGTTGGCTAATGAAACCTTTTCAAGCAAAACTTGTTGATTGTAAATGTAGAATTTACATTTTTACATGTTGTTCCGTCATCTGATCACAGCAACGTTTTTGAAGGCACACTTCGAAAAGAATTACACACTCTCATAGGCACTGCTCCATCTCATCTAACTACTGAATCATTCTCAATTCCTATTGGAAAGTATATTATAGCAAATTTTTTGTGATTATTATAATGTTGCTAATTTTAAATTTTAGCATGTAGTTCGTTTTATTTGGACTCTGTGCGTTACTCTACAGAAAAACACATCGCTTCAGAAATACAGTTATTAAAATGACTAAACATTTACCCATTGAGATACAAACAGTAATAAGTCTTCATTATTATTTTCTTCAGCAAGTGTTTGAAATATATTGTGTCATATCGTTTCGTGACTGCAACATTTGCAGTTTTCTCCATACAAGGCACTCACGCACCTATAGGTTCTGTTACCGATAGAACACCTCAAACTTTAATCATGTAGCTTTCCTATTTTTACAAAAACAGATAGTTCTCGCTCCAGCTTCTCAACAGATTATCAACTCTTAAACTTGATTCCCTTTCCTCAATAATTGCAACTTGTTGGTGCGTTGTGTATCATGGAGGTTGATCGTAGTGTGGGACATAACGTTTGTTTTAGAAATGGGTGTTTGGGTAAACGCTTCGCAACTCGCTGCAGTTTTAAATTATGAAATAAATCATTTCGTTTCAATTATAGCGGTTTCATTCATTTAATACCCTTGAATCATACAGCAGGTAAAATTTGGTTTTCGCCTGTTTGTTTAGGTTTGTAGCAAATGTTTTAAAAAGTGAATATGAATCACTGATTTATAAAAAGAAGTGATAACTTTTGTAGAATTTTCTTCTAATATGTTGTTGTGCCCTGTCTACCTTAAAGTGGGTATTGTTTTACTAAAAAGCTCAGCCAATGACACATCTACGACTGTAGTGGCTGATCAGCCTACCCCAAGTCTGAATTTCAGAGTCAACTCGCTTTAACTACGCTTATCACTGTGTTTAACACATGTTCACTTTTATCCTCTGGCGAAAGCAATATTTACGACACTAGTTCAGATCCAGTGTCTGGTTTATCACCCGTCCTGATCACGGTTATTACGCGTGGTTTTCTTGAAAAGCTACATTGTCGACAAAATGAAGCTGTGCAGTTACAACCCCATCATTAATGTCTTCACAGCAGAATAATACAACCAGAGTCCGCTAGAGAGAACATAAAATTAAAGAGTTGTTCTATTTAGAATTTCAAAAATAGTATTGGAGAAGGATTTATGTCAGTCGCAAACACAGTAAGAGACGTTAACACAAATATTGGTGCAACAAAAATAACAATTGTTATTAAACAATAGTTAATTTGTGCATGTATATGACTACATTGTGTACAACAACTGTATTCATGTATTGTTTCCGGATTGCGGGCATCATATTGAGTGTACTAAGTAACGGGTTGAGCCAACACGGTAGTCTATTAGGTGGGATAGTATCGGCGTTCTTTCAGTGTTTGCTGGTAGGATGGACAGTTATCTAAACGAGTTAAAAATTATAGTGTTTTTTTTTCCTTACGACTTACGCCTCGTCGCCGTCGAGGTCATCAGAGCCGAGAAGAAAGGGGCCAGGAAATAGTCCATGGCCTCTTTAAAGGAAGCATCCTGGTATTCGCCTGGAGTGATTTGGGGAAACCATGGAAAACCCATATCTGGAGGCCCGAACTGGGATTCAAACCCGCGTTCTCCCAAATAGTATTGTAGTTTATTCAAAGGACGAGTACGTCAGTAGCCTCGCAAATTCGGGAGAACTGTCCAATGGTATAGATATCATCACTACTTAATGAAAGATATAATTTGCATGCATTTTCTAAACCTGAAGTCGTTCCATTAGATAATACGTAGTCTATCTGAAGCATGAGATGTAATGGAAAATTATGTCAAAGTTTGTAGCGAGGATTTTGATGAGGAGTTTCCAGGGATTCTTTTATTCGCAAGGCACGTTCAGTTATTATGAAGCACGTGCCTGGAGCAGTTTTTGCGTTGCTCGATTACTGTCTCGTCGAGAAATCGCTCGGTTGCCTGGTGTATTGCATAATAAAACTGCCTGACTATCCCAGCTCTTGTGAGGAAACATTCAAACTGGCAGTTGCAACAGAGCCGCCGGTTTTAGTGTTAGTCGATCACAACAGCACTCTCGTAATGCTGTTGTTGAGACACTTCCTGAGACTGAATGTCCGCTCGTCGATAACTCGTCGCTCCTACCTTCGGCTTTGCCAACTTCACCGCACAAAAAGGCAAGCCGCGGGGAGCCACGCCGCGACTCTAATTAAAACGTCATCTGCAATTAAAAGGGAGCGCTGCAGGCGGGATCTTAAATCTGAGCGGCGCAGCGCGCGCGGCTCGGCAAATATTGTTAGAGCGAGCAGCCCCGGGACGGGAACAACAAAACCGATCACGGCGCTCCACCCTACAACATGACTGGTGTCTCACTATCATACTTCCAATGTGGCTTTAGGCACTATCACACTGATTAAGTATTTCTACTAAAGCAACTCGTTGGAAAACGTCTTAAGCCGTTCGCAGTCGTTTCAATATGTGATGAATTGCATTGATGATGTACCGTGAAAGGAACAGATGTTGAGACAAATGGTCATTAGCAGCTTCTAATGACTTTTCAGTTCTCTAAAAAAAAAAAAAAAAAAAAAAAAAAAAAAAAAAAAAAAAAAAAAAACACTTCAAAATAACCCAGCACTTGGATGTGCTTAGTTCAGATACAGTTTAACTCTGAAAGGTATTATTACACATGTTTTCTCTATTCTCAGACGTTTCTGTGCTAGCAAAAATCATTCCTTCAAGTTTTTTTTGTCGAAAAGCTGAACCCAATTCGCCGAGTTTCTTTATCACTGCAAGCTAATACACTCAGAGGCCTTATGATTTGCGCAAATCTTCACTTTTTATCCTCTTACTTCATTATAAGAAGGCATATCGTGAAGAAGGACTCGTTTCAATTAGGATACCGTTGTGAGTGCAGAGCGTGGGCTGCGTAGGCTGCTGTCAATTACTTATTTTCTTTGAAGCTGGGACCTGTTGGGTGAGTGTAATCGATTTACCTCTAACTATGTACTACACACTGATCCACCTGATTTATGTATAATGTTTATTTACAATGGCTAGAATTGTTTTAGCAACGTTGTATTCATTATGTGCACCTAGTGAAGCCCGCCGTATTTTTACTGCAGTGGTTGAACTCCACCAGTAAATATGAATTTCATCTCTGATCAACGTTAATCACGGAAGGACAATTGGGGGGGGGGGGGGGGATAATGTGTGAATAACAGATAGTAGTGGAAGTAACTTTTGAGTGTTTCTCAACCTATGGTCCGCGAACATGTGTCAAAGGCAAAATATTGAAAATTTAAATCTAACTGAATTGAAGATATCATAACAAGAAATAAATTACAAAAATTGTTCATATATAAATAATACAATACTCAGTTTGTATAAAGCTACAACAGAGTATAAGCTCTACATCAAACTTTCTAAAAGTCTCGAATATTTCAACGACCAGCAAAAATCTGATATTTCCAGTAACGACTCAGTTGTCACTATAGTCTGTTCAGTAAACACGTTTGCAGTTGGCATCATAGAGAGCGGAAGACCTTTAAGGATTAAGTTCATAACCTTTTTATAAGGTCCTTATTGTCGGTGCCCATAACAACTGGTAAGGTTGGCTAATAATGTACACATACAGATGGTAAAAAATTAAGTCAATTTAAGTTAGTGGTCGGAACAATTGTTTTTTTAAGTTTTTTTACTTATGGCTTTATGCGCCGTCGACGTCGAGGACATTAGAGGTGGGATGAGATTGGGAACAAGAAGCGGGAAGGAATCTGGCAGTGACCTTTTGAAGGAAGCATCCCGTTATTTGCCTGGAGTGATTTGGGGAAACCATGCCCGGGCGAGGATTCGAACCGGCGTCCTCCCGAATGCAAGGCCAAAGCGTTACCACTCATCCACCTCGCTCGGTTTTAACATTTTAGTGGTCTTCGAGGTGAAAGAGGTTGAGAAACGCTCAACTATTTGAACAAAACAGACGTAACAAGTATGTTTCTCATAGGAAAGCGAGACATCCAATTAAGGTGTTATAGTTAACATAAATTATATATATAGTCAATTGCTACTTGCTCATTTCAGTTCATATGAAGCTTTATGTATTCCGAGATTCGTATTGGTATTCGGGAGCCCCGCGGCAAAGGCATTTATTCGACGATCACGAAGCGTTCTGCTGTGTGTGGAGTGGCACCTGTTAATGCGATTTGGGAGGCATGTGTCGTATCACGGGCCTCCCCTCCCCTCGGCCAGCGCCACTGTGGCGTGGTCACCCCTGCCGGCCGGGATTCATCTCCTCCACCGCAAAGTATTAAATAAATCTCTTTAAAGCTGATTACGCGGCTTTCCGCCCTTTTAACACGCCGCAGGGCGCCGGCAGCGGAAAAATTACTCCGCAGCGCAGCGCAGCGGGCAGCCGCCGAGAGGCGAGAGGCGGCACTTGTTGGCCGCCCCCACACACACACACACACACACACGCACACGCACACGCACCGAGTATCAACCATTACTACTGCACTCAGTCGGGATTAGTGCTACCCACACTATACGGTAAAACTGTGTAAAACATTGGCTGTACGGGAAACTTAAATCGAGAAGAGTCACTGCAAAAAACACTAAAAATGATAGTAGAGATACCTAAACCGTAAAATTTGGAGTTTTCGTCTGTCTGCCTGATTTTTTTTTATTCGGGCTTTACGATTCGTCGACGTCGAGGTCATTAGAGGCAAGAAAGGAGTGGGGACTAGGAACGGGAACAAATTTGGCTATGGCCTTTTGAAGGAACTATCCCGGCATTTGCCTCGAGTTATTTGGGAAAACTATGGAAAACCTAAATCTGGATTGCCGGAGTGGGATTGGAACCCGCGTCCCCAGAATGCGAGACAAGATGTCTGTCCGTGAATCACGCTAAAACTATTGAACGTATGTTAACGAAATTCCATCTAATGATAACTTTTAACACCGGGTAACGTATAGGATCCATATTAGTTTCAAAGTTCCCCTTGATATAGGTGTCAAAATTTTGAAACCTTTTCACAATCTGTGCGTGCATCTCGCAAAATCTAATGAATCATTTTAGACTAGACTTCGCGTAGTGATACCTTGTGTCATCAGTTAACATGTAGGATACATTTTATCCTGCTTAGATCTGTGTTTCGTCCATAGTACACTGGTTAAAACACTAAAAAAAAAAAAAAATTAATATGTGTGCTTAGATGAAGCAAAAACCAACCATTTCAACGAAACTGCACGTGGTAATAGGTTATGTAATGTTAGTGATAGCTTTCGTCATTTAATATTGTCTTGCGCATGACTTTTCGCACTAGAAATACTTACGACAATTAACGCTCAATGTGAGGTGAAGGAGTGTTTAAATCGTATAAACTGTAGCAAACATAATTTTCGAATCAGTTAGGAATTATAATCATGGTTTATATACATACAAAATAAAGTAATCTGTTCATGTATAAATCAGGCAGCACAAAATATTGATACCAAAGAAAGTAGGTGTCTATAGATAATCATCAATCATAAACTATTCGGAATTATTGGCATTTAGAAATGGTGGTAGAAATAAATGATGGGCATATACGTGTTTAAAACATTTACATACAATTTAAACTGTTGAATGAGGGGAGGACATCTTCTCTGCTTTCGCGTACCCAGCCAACATTTCTGTCTTAGTTTATCTCTCTGTTTGCAGCACATTTCTCAAACCGCATGGACGCAGTAGCGTGAACAGCAAGTTATTAAAATGTAAGAAAATCTTAGTACATAGAAATGTGATATCTGTTTACCGAGAACTAATCAGTATGTTTGTTGTATCGTCTTAATCGTTGTGGATTTTCGGTTAAGCATATAAGATATGGTAGTTGACTACCAACTTTAATCAGCGTTAATGCTATGTGATCAGATGATATACACAACGCAGCGAAATTTCTTTGTAGACTACATTGATCACTGATATCTTTTCTAAGGAATAAGTGAGAACTGTAAAGAAGACAAAGATTAGAATATTTGAAACATATAATTAAGTACGTAAGTTTTAAGGGGTATGTTGACACGAAGACGCTATCGTAAGATAGGAAATTACGGTGGATTGCATCAAACCAGTCGAGAGACTGTTGACAGCAAAAAAAAAATAATAATAATAATAATAATCATTGGCTGCTATCAGTTCCGGAAGGTATGATGGAAGTTTCCGGGCTGAACGTATTACTCGTTTTGTGGTGTTTACAGGTACAGACACAAACCAAATTGTGACCAATCAACCTATTGACTACGGATTTTCTTTGTTAATTCTTACAAGCAATAGAGAAGCTTTTCGTTAGCTAGAATTTGTACGAATGTTAAGTGTGTAAATGGATCAGAACAAATGTTTGGCGGCTTCGAATTACAGTGCGAGCCTTGAGGTGTTCTCCCCTAAACTAAATAATATACTTCTCTATCTTTTTAATGAACAAACCGTCCATAAAAGTTTACCTACTTAAAATTTTAATAATGTAAATGTAATGACTTAATGACCAACGACAACAATGAAAAGTGTCCATACGAGTAGTGGCCGTGACTGGCGGTTTAAGAGGATTCCCACCACGCACACTGCTAAATATCTTTGCCTCTCCTGGCCCCCGGCGTCGCGAATATTATAATGTACTTAATAACAAAATGACGTCAAAAAAGCTAACGTCACTGTCTGCTACTTAAGTTTACATCATTTTAGTTATCATCGCAATAGAACAGAAGGATATTATTCGTTTACTTAGATAATAACGTTTGGTGTTGTGTAATACTTAATTCACGTTCCGTTTGCAAGCTATCTACAGTAAGCTACACTGCTCTGTAATCCTTTATCAATTAGAAGGAGGTACACTATAAGAAATAATCTTTACTGTACAGTGAAAGCTTTTACTTGTTTGAAATGATGTGGAACCAATTTTTTAAAATGAGCAATGGAATAAGACTTTCAGAATGCTAAAATAATTTCCAAATGTGCAAAGTGCAGATACTCATTGTGGGTGAGCTTTGTAAAACATGTATGATGTCAGTTATTTCACGGATACAGCGCACTTTTGCCGGAGGAGACATACGCAACAATATTAGTTTAAGACACAAGTCTTCTAGCAGACGCTGGAAGGTCGCTGCCCGTTTTGTCTTCACTTGGGTGGTCGCATGTCCTGACGAGTGTCGAGTTTCAGGCTGCCCTCACTGAATGCCGCAAGGTTGGAGACTAGAGCGCGGGACTGGCCAACCACAGCGCTCTCTCTGAGGTGTCGCCTTGTGTTTGGTGGATTGAAACAGACAGGTATGATGTCACTGATGTTACACATGTGAAGAAACAGTAACGGCATACTGAACGGCCAGGCACTTTCACAATAACTCAACTTCAAACCTGGAGCTAACGTGCCAAACAATAAAAACGTCTCATGGATGTTTATTTCATTTCGACCTTTCCGCTAAGGGAATTCATCTTACTCTTTCGTGGAAGTAAGCTTTTCAGCATTTCACAAAATGAAATTGTGGCCACAATGACTAGTACACACATTTACGGCATTAAAAAAGTGTCTGGTATCATATGTCGTTTCTGATATACATGCTACACATTCCATTAACGTTTTATTTACATCTTTACACGGAGAATAATGAGGCTGGAAATTTTTTGGTGTTATGATTCATCTGGGTTCAAGATATATATATATATGTATATCTTTAAGCTGTTCTCACGTCTTGAGGGTTGGTGAAATGAATACAAAGTTTACTGGCTTTATATATATATATATATATACATATATATATATATATATAAAGACGTGAGAACAGTTTAAAGATTTCAGAAATGTGGAGCAGTAAAAGACAGACTCAATACTTAACGCAAGTCGCCAAAACGTGGCTGTCGCAACGCAGACGATTGAAGCGGTTCTCAACGATGCAGACTCTCTGCTCACCTCACTAGCGAAACAACTGTTTTGATATCGCTCATTCATACTGTCAAAAACAATCTAAATTTACTCGGCACATATTCTTTGGCGTTAAGAATCGCTGAACTTCCACATGTAACCTGTATTGAATGTCTCTTCGAAAGACGCGATGATGCCTACATTTTAAGAGCTAGCAGAACATACATTTTGATTAGTAGGTTTCTTTGCTGATTATTCTACCTGTTGGCTGGGAGTGAAGACTTTTGCGCTCTGCAGCCACCCCTTGACACCTAGACATGGTACACTGCAGTTAGTACCAAATAAAAACTCTTAATTTTGTTGAACACATGTATATTCTTGAACCAAGTGACTTATTGTTCACCAAGGGATTCTACACTAAATACACTCATCTCCTCTCAACGTTCTCATACCTTAAGGGTATCCGTTTACTTCTGGTATAAAAAAATAGTAAACCGCAGGTGGTTCGACAACAAGAAAGAGCGGTTCTAATAATATTACCAGCTTCGTATCATAATTGTATTTTGTCTTTAATTCGTGGAGTTGAAGTGAAGCGGAATGTGGTGGCTGGCATGGTGGAGGGGGGCTCGCGATTATCTCTTACTTCCTGCGCGTCCCCTCGCCACCGTTGTCACTCTTCGCATGAGTCACCGCCTGTACACATCGACCAGCTCTCAAGCGGGACTCGCGACTTGGACCACCATCGAGCACCACAGTCCTTCCCCCACATAGGAAAATAAGCGTTACAAACAACAACCACTTCGCAAACTGGATTCGATCAATTTCGTTCTAAGATGAACACTGGTTCCGAATCAAAGAGACTAAAGTTGACATTGTCCCACCTATATACCTGAAAATAAGCCGTATTGCCTATCCGCAGACGTAGTTCGCAGCTCTTTTATTTTAGGTGTTTTATAGGAACACAAACCAAACAACACCATTCATACATCAGGTAGTTTTTAGGCGCAGTCAGGAGATTTTTTTTTTTTTCAATCGGCCGCTGTCAAAATACAAATGTGATCCACCAGACCCGATGGCTACCGTCCAGTCATACGGTACTTTGCAATAGCTACATCCGCCCGAACACTCTGCAATTCAAAAAATTGTAGGTGGGAGAGGGTACTTTGCGCCAAAACTAACCATAGTTCTGTGCATCCCAAATGGCACGAAGGAAGAAAGAACTCATATAAATAACAATACGGCATCTTGTTTCTATAATCTTATGTGTCCTGTCATTGCGGTCCAAGTAGACTGGTGGATGAAGTATTTTATTGCCCTCGAAAATGAAAGTGGGTGTTCACATGTTCACCAATATTTCAAATGAAACCAATATCGTCTGTCTGCTAGACAATCCCAGACCAATCCATGTATCAATTGTGTGACGCTTTCGTAAGGACGATAGCACGCAGTCGCTAATCGAGCGTCTACTTTCTCTATATTGTCATTCCATTGCGAAATTGATGCGAAAAGGCAGAACGGAAGTCCAAATACGGACGTATGATACTTTTTACGCTGTCTTCCCTGTTCATATTCCCAGTTTTCAAAATTCTGCTTATGAAACGCAGTTTTGAAACCCCTAGCTATGACTGAAATTATATGCAGGTCCCATGTCATTTTGCTTTGTACAGCTACTTCCAAGTACTTCAGGTATTCGGTCATATCAATAACTGAAGTGTTTACTTCGTACCCCTTAATTAAGATCTCTAACCAAAGTTGTTGAAAGCTTTATACACTGGCATTGCCCCGTAAAGTGTTACATAAATGGGAACATCTAGTCAATGTCCATGTCTTCATTGCTTGCTGTTGCCGTCCGTATTGGGAGGTAAGCAGCAATCCGGTCAGCAAGTCTTGGAGGTTTGTTTGGGACGCTGTTACTTGAGTTTGATGTGGCGGACAGTGACCAGTGGGAGACAGAATGCGACTGGCAGGAAGGTTTCGGGTGTGTTGCGGCGCCGTGTGTGGTGCGCCGCAGTCGGACAAAGCGAGTCCGCCGCAGCGCCGACAAAGGCATTCCGCGCACACCGCGACCGCCACAATTTACGTCCGGCCGATAGGAATGCCTTTATTAGTATTTTAATCAAGGAGCGGCCAGGTCTCTCGCCGCTTAGTCTCTCAATTACCAAGCCTTTGAGAGGCAGCAACAACAGCAGCCCATTTCGTCCTCCGAGGATCAAATATTGGCTGGAAACCACCAAACTCCGTCAAGAGACGCGTCTGGCAGTTCGCCACTCTGTTCCACACAGGGCACTGTGGTGTACAGACATCACCGCACGGGTATTTCATCGCTCTCAAGACGTTTGCTACCAAAATTCAAACAAGTAGATCACCACTCACAGACGATTCTTTGTCCGTGCTGAAAGTAAGCCCTCTCCGCAGGCTCAGTAGGCTGAGGCACCGTGAAGGTGTCCGGTGCTCACGGGGGCTAGCTGCTTCGAGTCTCCCAGTCGTGGAAGAAGTTTTCATCATCGAGACTTGGTAGGTAGGTAGGGTAGCAGAGGTGGTGGTGCACAAATCCTAATCACCAGATTGTGTGCAAGGTCCTGGATTAAGTCCTAAACCTCTCCGCAACGCTTTTAGAGAGAGACTTTACGACTCTTTTGATTGTGATTCGTCCGTAGGAAGAACCCTCGGAATAGTAAGCAGGCTCTACGTTTCACCCTCTTCAATTATGTACTACACAAACAACATTCTACACTGAACACACATACCACCACGGTCATCTACACCCGCAATAACACACACAGGGGAAAACAGCCGCAAATCAATTAAAGTTTCACGGGAGTCCAGCCGGATGGAGTCATAAAACGACAACGTTTCGACAACCTGCTCGGTTGTCTTCATCAGGTCTATATAGATGTTGCTTCTAGGAAATCACAAACAGACTGACTTCGCTGACACTTCCTTCGCTGCCGCGAAGGAAGTGTCAGCGAAGTCAGTCTGTTTGTGATTTCCTAGAAGCAACATCTATATAGACCTGATGAAGACAACCGAGCAGGTTGTCGAAACGTTGTCGTTTTATCACTCCATCCGGCTGGACTCCCGTGAAACTTTCATTGAATCAATACGCCGGGAAAGTCTCCATTTACATAGCCGCAAATCACTCCAGATCATCTTCCCAAATGAGTTCCCATGTGGGGATGCATCCTACATGTGATCCGCCTACCCCCGAAACCGGGCATAGCCTATTCATTTATTACTTTATGTCTTGTCAACGTCGATGTCTTTAGAGGAGGGAAACGACTGGGGGCAACTAACGGAAAGAAAATTCTACCATGACTCTTTCGAAGAAAGTATTCTGGCATTCTCCTGGAGTGATATGGGAAAATCTAAGAAAACAAAAACCTGAATGCCCGGACATGGATTCGAATCCGCGTCCTCGCTAATGCGAGGCCAGAGCTTTAACGCCTACCCACCGCTCTCAGTCGAGCATGGCATCACAAGAATAATAATGAAAGTAAACGTTTTCACTACAGTCAGTCCTTCGTCATTTACAAATTCCTCGTAGTAGCATATCTTTCCTTTCACATAAACCCTTATATCTGTTATCTATCATCCAGCTTGTTTTCAGTTATTGGGATTCCAAATTCATGACAACAATTAAATAATTCATTATACTCTGAGAACATTATCACAATATCCACGCTAATCTATAACTTTGGATGGTAACCTGTTCCCTTCTTTTTCAGTGCTCATGAAAAATAATGGCGTCATACACAAGTTTGCAACGCTTTCAGTTGATTATTTCATTTATCAACTCAACTTTTTAACAGTAGTTAATTTTTATCAACGGTTTTAAACGAAACTCTGAAAATAGGATGATGTATTTAATGCCCCTTCACTTGGTAGATGCAAACTGAACGCCCTGCAAAGTTACCGGTATCCAACTACAACAAGACTTTGAAATTCTCTTTCTACAAAGATCAAATTGAAAAAAAAAAATAATAATTGTACGAAAAGTTATCCAGCGCAGATATAGGAGTATCCAAACATATCCATCATACAAAATATGTATACAGAAAACTAAAAAAACTAATATTTTGGTGAAGAACCATTGCAATGTAGTTGAGATATTGAGAATTTTTCTTTAATATGGCTTTACACCTCGTTGACGTTGTAGCAGAATGACCAAAAATGGGTCATTCCGTACATTTTTATATATATATTTTTGCATATTTATATATATAAAAAGAATAGAGAGAAATTATCGGAAAGAGTTGTCAGTGTGTGTGTGGCACGTGAGCCAGACGCGCCAGAAGGTCGCGGCAGCCTGGCGGCGGCCAGGGACAATGGACACCAGTTACCCTTCTCACGCAGTCGGTCAGGCGTATAATCCCTTAGCTCCGGGGAAACGGTAAACCAAGGTGAACAAACTACCCGAGCCCAAGTTTTACGAACGGGGAATTTCGGAGGTCACAGGTGACGGAAATGTCCGAGGCTATCCCGAGTTCACCCGAGTCGAGGAAGACAAGGTTCGCCTATCGTGACAGCCGAAGGGAGGAGCTTAAAAATGGCAGAACCAATCGACAGAGACGTTCCTTTGCATTTTGTAACGATGGTGTATTTTTTTTCATGTACACCACGAGTGTAAGAGGAGGCTTTTTCCGGCGGACGCTGGAGAGAGGACTTGGTTCCGAGCCTTCAGAGGAGAAGGAGCGGATCTGCCGAAGCTGGAGATCGCTCTTGGCTTCGAACCTGAGGGTTAATAAGCGTGTTGTACAGTGAGGTCACTGTGCACGCATCCATTACGCTTGCACGGACGTGGTGCTTTGTCCGCTATAGCCAAGGGGCTATAGTACTTCCGCCGTCGCGGGAAATACATCGCCGTCACGGTAATCATCCTACAAGTGCAGAGTGGTACTTTTATTCGGTCATTGAGTACAGCCCTGTAACGGCCACTGAATGATTAGGAGTTCTCGCACCCCCAAATATTGAGCTAGCTGGGGCAGACTTTTTTAAAGCCACACTTGGTGGATAATATAAATTATCCTGGCGCCCGGCATTTGAGATTGAATACAGTTGATGCCAATACTGTGTTTGATTTATGGTTCCCGATCATTGTGACGGGAGCTTTCATTTAAACAAATCAAGTGTGTAGCTTCCTTGCTTGCCAATTGACATTGGGAGTTTGTTTCAAGATTAATTTAAAGGTGGTTGTATTTTGATGCTTTTGTTTATTTGTTAATATGTGTTGGCAATTGTAAGAAGAGGCTTTGCATAGTTCTTTTTTATCATATTTCAATGTGTCAATGTTAACGATAAATAAGCCTCGCCTGTACGCCATTTGAGTACCAAATAA
>JARYHS010013630.1:121497396-121512817 GCA_031002005.1 Vandiemenella viatica | reverse complement strand
GAGAAAAGTCAGGATAGGTCCATCATCCGCGTTTGGATCCGCGTTCGGCTGAAAAGTTTTTTCCAGGTGATCTGCCAATGTTACTCTTTTCTTCATCCGTGACGTAACATGTCAGTGTCTAGCTTTAACGGGGGCATCGGGGGTACTTCTTAGTACTCGTTTGGTTGCGTGCCACAGACTTGTGTCACCGGGATGTAAATTCAATAAGTACGACTGGTATCGTGAGGTCGAAGCTGTCGAGTCGATGTTTGACAATGCGTTGTAAGACGATTTAATTCTGTGCGTTGCAAGGGTGTCCGTTCCCTCTGCCACATGTGCGATGCGAGTATTATGTTTCTCGTATTTAGACGGGCCAATGTCTGCTGGTAGATATTCTTTATGATTTGGGGTGAGCGAAATTTCTGTTTGTTGCTTGCGTGTACAGCAACTTGTATTGTGTTTGTAAAAGTCTGAACTGCGCTGTCAATGTCCGCAGGTTCAGATAGTTTCATATTAGTCTAGTTATTCTCAAGATGAAGCTGAAATTTCTTCCAGTCAATGCGTCCGTAATTAGCTTTGGGGCAACTGATTGTAGGATGGTGCTGATTGAAATTTCATGACGACCGGGCAATGATCAGAATTCATTTCGGTTAGAACATCCAGTTCAAAAGGAATAGTATAGTTTTGTAGAGTGATGTCGAGGATATCAGGCTGTACCAATTGGATTTTGGGAGTAGAAGGTTGGATTTTGGGGGCCGTTATCTGCACAGCTGCTCTATCCGTTGCAGCGAGAAGTCTTCTGCCATTAGGAGTTGTTGTACGACATCCCCATAGTGTGTGTTTGGCGTTTAAATCCAAGCATTATTGTTGGTGTATTAGATATAAGAGGCAATGTGGTAATTTTGAAGGGGGTAGTTGGTGGCTTGTAGGCTGCAATTACTATGATACGACCAGAGTCGCGTGTTCTTACCCTAATACCATTGTTTCAATGCCAATTTGTTGAGGTAAGGGATCTACAACCCAGTAGGCTACGCAGTATACATTTGTATTCAAACTGCAGCCTCGAGCAAGAAGTCAACTGAGTTCATAACAGTATCACTAACGTTATCCATTTTCTAAGATCTCAGCTTGCTAGGGGAAAATCAAATCACCAAAACAAAAGTATTTAATATAGTCTTTTACTTTGTCGAATGTTTATATCTCACCAAAAATCTTCGTTCTTAGAAATGCTAATCATAGTATAGAGAGTGACCTGAAGAGGAAGCACGACTCACTAAGCTGGAGCTCATGCAAGTCGCCATGACCCGCTGCAATTGAACCACGCTCCGAGGCGGGTAAATGTGAGACAAAGGTGTGCTTGGAAACAGCATTACTTCTGCCTGGGGGTCGTGCCTGTAGAGACATTGGTAGGTGGGGTTTTCACTAGACATGGCCTACACCTAAATATGAGAGGCAAAGGAATACTTTCTGAGTTGTTCGCTAGGGCTGTGAGGGAGCACCTTCCAGTGGTGATGGGGTCGGGACTGTGCCTTCTATAGATCAAGGCTGCTGGTCAGGGGGTAATCATAGGGATACTAAGTGTAGATCCATAGTTAGAAAAATCACTAATACCAAATAAATAGAGAGCTTTGATACAATAAAGAGCGTGGGCATATCTGGGAAGGCAAAATGTAGTGCTGAAAATATCACAAAGTCGTGAGTGATAACTGTGATAAGAGGTGTTACTGGTAAACTGTAAAATATAATGAACAAAGAATGGAGTTTGAAAACCTAAAGAGATACATGACCTCAGGTAGTTATAGGGGTAGAGTCCTGGTTAAAGAAGGAGTATTAGACAATGAGGTTTTTCCCGATGGTTAAAGAGTTTACCGCAGAGATAGGGGAGCAACTGGGGAGGGGTATTCATATGGTTAGCAGAGACTACTACAGTTCACTGGTGTTTAGAGATCATGGCCATGAGTTACTTAGGGTAGACTTCGGGGAAGTAAAAAAGAAAAGTCAGGGTAAAAGGGTAAGTAGTGGTTAATGAATGATAAAGATGAGACTCTTGGAGAGAAACTAAATTCATATCAGAGTTCAGAAGTGAGCATAGAATGGTTATTATTGCGGGGATTTGAACTTATCAGGTGTCAACTTGGTAGGAAATAAGATTAATAACAAGGAACAGAGATTTGCGAATACCTTAGTAAGTGAAGGAGGCTTACACATGTGGCTGAGCAAAAGACAAGGGGACCAAACATGTTGGATATTTTCCTAATAAAGCCGGTTGATAACCTAATCGGGTGTCAAGTAACTGAAGGAATAAGTGATGATAATGCAGTTGTGATGGATATGAGCGGATCCAGTAAACCAGTGGCCAAAATTGAAGGGGAAATAGATACAATTATAAAAAGGCACAAATCTTGGATCTGAAAAGATATTTCAGGGTTAATTTTATCAAAAGGAAGAATGGCACAAGTTCAGTGGAGACAAAGTGGGAAGAGTTCAAGGAAATAATAAAAAAAAAGGGGTAAAGAAATGTTTATTCCAAAACAGATTATAAAGAGAAGTACAGAACCTTCATAGTATTTAAAGGGAAGTGAGGAGGTTAAAGAGATTGGTGAGACGAGAACATAACAGAGTTATGAAACAGGAAGGCAGTAGGGAAGTCACGAAACAACTAACCAAGGAATTAATAATGTCAAAGGAACTGGCTAAGGATGATTTTATGAAGAATATTATTGGTGCAGGGTCCTCTGACTGATGCATCTAGAAATTTCTATAGCTATACCAGGAACTAAGGGGAAGAGAGGGATTGAGACAGTTATGTATAAGGTTGGAGAAGAAGTAACTGAGGATTTGAAAAAGGCGGAGTTAATAAGTAACTGGTTCATTGAGACCATTAGGAACAATAATTCGAGTGTAATATCTGAAACGAGCCTATCCACACAGTTGGAGGTGAGAAAATTAGAATATTTGAAATTAAATATGAAGATATCATGAAGGAACAAATGAATCTAAAAAAAAAGAGTAAACGGGCCTGTGTTGATAATATTACTACAGATGTCTTAAAGATAGTAGGATGGGACATTGTACCTTACCTTGAAACATTATTTAAATTGAGTCTGGGGCTTGTTGTTTACCAGAGGACTGGAAAAGTGCGATAGTGATACCGGTCCCATAAAGGAAGGGTGGCAAACAGGTTGAAAACTGTATGCCAATCAGCTTGACAATGGAGGGAAATTAATGGAGAGATTAATATGAAATCTATGTCTATGAGAAAGTGGTTTTCAAGCGGCAACATGGCTTTACACAAGGATATTCATGCGAATCTCAGTTAGTAGGCTATATGCAAGAATTTCTAATGAAATGGACAGGGGAGATCAAATTGATAGTGTAGCACTAGATCTTTCAAAGGCCTTTGACACAGTGAGCCATAAAATGGTGCTAAATAAGGTAAAAACTATGGAGTTTATAAAAAGGTGATTTGCTGGGTAGCAGAATTCCTAAAAGGTACAAAGCAAACGTTAGGGTAGGAAATGCAGTATCAAAAGAAGTAGAGGTCAACATGGAGTCCACAGGGTAGTGTATTGGAAAAATTGTTATTCGTAATTCTAATGAATGACTGTGTTAATGGTTTACTGCCAGGAGTTAGATTGTTTGCAGATGAATAATATTATATAAAAGGATTAAAACAATCGAAGGCTGTAAACAGTTGCAGGGTGATCTAGATAGAATAACTAGCTGCGTGAGTAAATGAAGATAAAGGCAACTTATTAGGTACACAGATAAGAAGCTAAAGGTTGATTATGATTATAAAGTGGGAAAGACTACTTATTGAAGACTCGAAATGTAAATGCCTTGGTACAACATATGATAGCAACTTAACGGGGCAGGACACATTGGACAGATGTAGGGTTAGGGTTCAAAATCCTTCACCTGTTGGAAAGAGTGATGAGGGGATGCACTAGAGAAGTAAGGGAATTGGAGTACAAAACTTTGGTCAGACCACTTCTGAAATACGGTGGTGTAGTTTGGGATCCACATTTTGGATATCAAATACAGGAGTTAGAGGGAGTGCAGAGGAGGCTGCCAGATTTGTCTTTGGAAATTACCGCAAAACACAATCGGTAACTAATATGATAAAGAGCTGGAGTGAGATTCATTGGAGAATAGAAGGGGTGAAGAGAATCATGGGAATGTACAAAGCCTATACTTGTGATGAAGCATGAAATATGTTGATGGAAAGGGTAAGGTGATCATGGCCACAAGCTGGCACTTGATTTCAGGCATAAGGGCGTGGGAAAATTTTCTTTCGCAGGAAAGGGTGTGAGTGACTGGAATAAATTGCAAGAGAAGTAATGAATAATTTACCGGAAACACTGTAGGAATTTAAAGTAAAAATTAGTAGAGGGCAAAAGTAGGTTGGAAGAGGAAAGGAGAAAGTGGGGTGTGTATGGAGATTGCCACCGAGCGGACGCAATTTTATCAATTACTGGCTGGGGTGCCCTCCTTAGCCCAGGGAGTTGATATGAGATTGTGTGGTAGTTGGAATAAAAGGATAAACTTTAAAATATGAGAATACCATTGTTCCAATGTCGTCAATGTTGCCGTCATTTATGATCGCATCTCGAGGTGGATGTACTCTTCCGGTGTCGTTTCTTCTGATTCAGTCTTATGTAAAGCATCCGTTCCGTTTCTGTTTTTGCATACATATCTACCAGGAATTCTTGGAATAACGGCGAGTGTGGAGAATGTGATTGTATGTTTCATTGTCTCTGATCACTAAGCGGTAAGCATAGAACTCGTGAAGGTAACCTTTTTTTTTTTCTACGTCTGTTCAGGTTGGATTTGTTTCACATTAAATGATATTCGTACTCTCCCCGCAGTGGATATTGAAGGGCCATCATACGAACGATGTGTGTCTGCAACCCTCTTCGCTGTACAATTATGTCACGGCTTGTGTTTTCACTGTCCACAATTACGATGGCGACTTCGTCTATCTGAGGGCATTAAATCGACGTTCGTCTTCTCCAAGTGGTCTTTTGTCGGCTCGATTATAACTTTATAGTCATCAGAAATCATTCGGTCTAGTGTTGTTTTGAATATGTAATCAGTTGACTGTATTCGTGTAAGATCCTCTGTGCATCTTGTATTGTTTCCAGTCTCAGTCCACTGATATTTGTGATCGTTGACTAACTTCACTTTCTTCATTTCCGATTAAATATACTTGCAGAAATTTATGGTCTTCGTTGCGTAGTAATGATCCCATTTTCTGATAGATTTGTCCTTGGATGGAAAAACCATAATCTATTTCATATCTGTTAATGTCGATCGAAGCGTGACTCCGAAAGAAGTAATTTGGAAGCTGGCGTTGTACGATTTTATATTTTGAAGAAAGCGTTTCGATTCTGGAGTTTCCCGGTAAGGTAATGTAGAAATTCGTGCGGAGGTGCTTCCAGTGGTGGTATTTGAATTTTTCTATTCATGCAACAGAATCCTGGTGTTTCTCCACTGAATTTTTATCGCGTTGCCGTATTGGCAGATGTTAACCTTTTTTTTTTCGATTACGACGTGTTTGTGTTTGTTTATATCTTTTGTCTGGTCGTAGTGGAATGCTTCATTTGTAAAATGTACGGTACTGTTTACTTACCCTTTTCCGCGCTTCTCGTAGGGTGATATTTTCATGGGTGGCTGCGTTCGCAGTCTATTATTATAGGATTGAGTCTCGATTTCTCGCGGTGCTCATTCTCGTTCCTTGGGAACGTATACGTACCTCGCGCTCTTCGACTGTTTCGTTTTTTCGCTGTTCTTTTTATTTCGCCATTTTCCTTCAGAACTGGCGAGATCTCCTCCTCTTTTAATGTTACGCCTTGTATAAAATATAAATCAAGTCAACCTTTTATTAACAAATACACTAAGCTTTATGATGAACAGCACCTCCTTCAGGTAAAAACGGGAATCTTCTTCACTGTTTTATTGTTATTTACTCTTTGAACTTTTTGGAATTTTCGCTTCTTTTTCGGTTATTCCTTTCGTCACTGATAAGAAAATGACGTTTTGCCCCACGACGGATCTTGCTTTATATACCCCCACCAATGGGTAGTCCACCCATGCAACAAAAGGCTTTGAATGGTCCACATTGTTCCAGCACATCCCACAACATTCGAATACTCTCGAATGTTCTGGATGTTTCTAGAAATTTCTAGAGGTGAACTTCCAGCCCTTATATCTTCAACAACACGACATTCAGGTTAAAACGGAACCTCTTCATGGATAAGGGATAGATGGCTACCACAACATATGTCGCGTTGGAACCGGGACAGGTGTGAATTCGAAGGTTACTTGTCAATGAACACAGCACTTAAACTGAGAACAGGTTTATTGAGAACTCAAACATACACGCAGCACTGACTGCCTCTTGGGCAGAATGCTCTTCTATTTATACACAGATAGAACGTACTAGAGATTACAAGAGTAGTTAACAAATGAAATGTGTAGAAGTTACAAGTGACCTTAGGAAACATGTAGAATCTTCTGGAAATAATAAACAGAATTAAATAATTTTTGTCAGTGGGCGGGATTGAACCGGCGACCTTCGGTACCGCAATTCGTGACGCTACCCGCTGCGCCATGCTGGCAGACGGTACACTGGCGTTCATGCGGCATTGCTCCCTCTCCTGAGGAAAACAGCGTCCCGCTGTTAGATTTCTTTTGGGGCACGCTGAAGTGTCCTGGATCTTGATCTTGTCGTGGGTCCTCTGTATGGCAGTTCTGGAGGGCCCCTCCTGTTTGTACTATTATCTTCCTGTCCGACTTCCTCAGTATCCAAACCGTCCTCAGAGTCCTTGAACAAGAAGCTGGTTGTGCCTAGCTGCTCGTCAGGATTGTAGTAAGGCTTCATGCGGAGGACGTGAACAATGTCCCTTCGCTTTCGTCGTTTCGAAGACGGCTCATAATCCTCGACTTCGTATGTGACGTCTGACCGGCGGCGTATGACACGATACGGACCAAAGTACCGCTTCAGTAACTTTTCTGATAGCCCAACCTTCCGGACAGGGGTAAAAATCCATACGAGATCTCCTGGGTTGTACGCAACAGGTCGGTGCTTGCCGTCATACCGCTGACGGTCCTCTCCTGGGTGGCCAGTGTTCGTATGCGAGCCAGCTGTCTTGCTTCTTCGACCCTGGTAATGAGCTGTTTTATATAGTCATCCTGAGTGTCGTCCGGCTGGAATGGGAACAGCGTATCCATTGTGGTCTCAGCTTCACGGCCATGGAGCAGAAAAAACGGAGTGAAGCCTGTCGTATCTTGCCTTGCTGTATTATAAGCAAATGTGACCACTGGCAGTATTGTATCCCAATCCTTCTGCTCAACATCCACATACATCGACAGCATATCGGCTAATGTCTTGTTGAAGCGTTCTGTGAGACCGTTTGTCTGAGGGTGGTATGCAGTTGTCATCCTGTGGACAACGTCGCATCTTGACATGACCTCTGATACTAGTCTTGACTGGAATACCTTTCCACGATCGGATATCATCACACGTGGTGCTCCATGCTTCAAAATAATGTCTTCTACTAGAAATTTTGCAACCTCTGGAGCTTCTGCAGTCGGCACAGGTTTGGTGACAGCGTAGCGCGTGAGGTAGTCGGTGCAGACTATTATCCATCGGTTACCGGTTGTCGACTTCGGGAACCTCCCCAAAAGGTCGATCCCAATTCGGTGGAATGGAACTGCTGCAGGTGGAATTGGTACTAGATGACCTGGAGGTAATTGCGGCACATGTTTCCGTCGCTGGCACTCTTTACAGTGACTCACATAATGCTTGACAGATCGGTAGAGACCCTTCCAGTAATACCTGCGTCTGATTCGGTCCAGGGTCTTCACAAATCCCAGATGACCGGATATTGGAGCGTCGTGGAATACTTGAGAATAGCTGGCTGAGATGAGCTGGAACGACCAGAAGCCACTTGGGGCCTAGTGGATCGTAGTTGTTCTTATACAATGTCCCATCTATCAATTGAAACCCTCCTTTGGCCGGTTCTCCTTTCTCCAAGGCGTCCTATGGTTCTTAATAACTCTGAATCTTCCCTCTGTTCAGCTGCAACGTCACCTAATTCAGCGAGGGCTGAAATTCCATTCATGCTGTTGTGTTCTATTAAAGGATTCCTTGAAAGGCTGTCGGCATCCTTGTGTTTGCGTCCGTTTTTGAATACCACCGTGACGTCGTACTCTTGAAGTCTAAGTGCCCATCTTGCTAGTCGACCTGATGGATCCTTCAAGCTGGTTAGCCACATAAAGAATGGTGGTCTGTTACGACGGTGAAAGGTTTGCCGAATAAATACGGACGAAACTTGTTGATAGCCCAGACAACTGCGAGGCATTCTTTCTCGGTTGTAGAGTAGTTTATCTCGGGCTTAGAGAATACTCTTGATGCATAGGCTATCACCTTCTCAGCACCTTCCTGAATTTGCACAAGCACTGCACGATCCCATAACCGCTGGCGTCAGTGTGAAGTTCAGTTTCTGCATTCTCGTCGTATAAGGCTAGAACTGGTGCGGAAGTTAGAGCCTCCTTAAGTGCCTGGAAAGATCTTTCTTTAGTTTCATCCCAGTAAAACTTGGCGTCTCCCTGCAAAAGTTCTTGCAGTGGACGTGCCATGTTACAGAATCCTTTTATGAAACGCCGGAAGTATGAGCACAGCCCAAGAAAGCTTCTCACATCACGAATGTGCTGAGGAGTTGGAAATTCCATGACTGCCCTTACTTTATCTGGATCAGCGCGGACGCCATCTCCGTTGACCAGGTGCCCCAGGATTTTTATCTCTCTGGCGACGAAGAGGCACTTCTTCGGATTGAGGCGGAGTCCTGCAGTCTGAACACACTTCAGCACCGTTGACAGGCGACTCAGATGTTCTTCAAATGTTTTCGAGAAAACAACAATGTCATCTAAATAACAAAGACACGTCGTCCACTTAAGGTGTCGAAGTAAGTTGTCCATCATTGCGTTCGAATGTGGCCGGAGCGTTGCATAATCCGAATGGCATTACTTTGAATTCATAGAGGCCATCAGGTGTAATAAAAGCCGTCTTTTCTCTGTCAGCTTCGTCAACCTCGATTTGCCAGTAGCCTGTCTGCATGTCCATGGTTGAGAAGTATGTAGCTCCTTTCAAGCAGTCTAAGGCGTCGTCGATGCGCGGCAGTGGGTAGACATCTTTCTTTGTGATTTTGTTCAGCCGCCGATAGTCGACACAGAATCGCCACGTACCATCCTTCTTCTTTACGAGGACCACCGGAGATGACCAAGGACTCTCCGAAGGTTGAATAATGTCATTATGCAACATCTTCTCCACTTCCTCTCGAATTATTCGCCTTTCGACTGGTGACAATCGGTACGAGCGCTGGCTAATGGGCGGATGATCCCCAGTATTGATACGATGCTTTATCGTGGGCCGTTTCGTCTGACCTTTTTTTTGCTGGGGTGTGAATACACCAGAGAATTGGCGTAGTATAGCTAACACCCGGTGGTGTTGTTCCTTGGTCAGGCCGGACCCTATTGGCAGTTCCATAGTTGTTTCCTCCAGCGTGTTGTCGGTACTAGTAACAGAGCATGGATCTTCGTTAATGACGTTGAGCTCGCCCTCCTGGACTGGTTCAGCTGTCCCTATGCACATTCCCTTGGGATAATTTGTGACTGCTCGTGACAGTTGGTGATCCAAATGTCTCCTCGACCACCGATAATGCTTATGATAGCCGCTGGTATGTAGATTTCTTTCGTGAGCCTAATAAACTTTCTACTATCGACAAGCACTTCAAGGTTGCGGTCGTCCGTGTTTTTGACTGGGACTCTTCTCATTGCGAACGGCGGGATTGTCACGTTGTCAACGGCGAATAACTTCCCAGAAGATTCTGTGTTACGTGTACCCGTCGCAACGACTTCTTCAATTTGCAGCTCAGACGTTCCACAGTCAATGACAGCTTGGGATGCCTTAAGGAAGTCCCATCCAAGGATGACATTATGACTACATTCTGTTAAAATGACAAATTCAACTGGCTGGGTCCTGTTGTTGATGGTTATTCTCGCGACACAAGCTCCAGCTGGCTGGACGTACTTTCCATTTGCGACCTTTAGCACAGTTGCCCCCGTATCACGGAACATTGTCTTCTTTAGTGTGCGACGATAATTGTCCGACAATACGGAGAAAGAAGCTCCTGAATCAACCAGCGCCCGGACAGGTTGGCCGTCGATTATAACGTTGATGAGATTTCCCGACATCTTAGTGACTGTCATCCATGGAGGATTTTCATCTGCGGCGGCCTCACCTCCGTAGATGGTCGCCTTGCTTAGTTTTCCTGCGTGCGGCGGCTAGGGGAGCGGCTGGTAGCTCTGTCCGGCGACGATGAACGGCAGCGGCGCGTCGGGGATCGACCTCGTCTAGGGTACGGCGATGGGCTTCTTCCCGTAGGTCGACCGAACTCGTCAGCGGGTGGCTGCCTGGGGTAGAACTGTTCGGATGGCGGACGTCTTGCGGCAAAATAATCGTCAAATACTCGTCTTCTCTCTCTGCAGTAGCGTATGACATGTCCAGGGCGCCCACAGTGGAAACATACTGGCGCGTTGTCTTCTGTCCTCCAGACGTCCGTTCGTCTGCGGGACGTCATAGGTGCCGGAGGATTTGGTTGTGGCCGTGTCGGCCGGTTCCTAGGCTGCCGTTTGGCAGCTGCAGCATACGTCATATCAGGGCGAGGCCATTCTTCACGTCGAGTGCGATTGGCTCGGCAGACAGGAGCTATTGTCTGAAATACCTCTTTTTCCGCCGCGTCGGCTCCTTCATGACCCACTGGGCTTACATTCATGGCCATGATCTGATGCTCACTCGGTTCAAGAGTCCCAGCTGCCATGAACTGTTGTAATTCTTCTCTCACAATTTGTCGTATGAGAGACGCAAAGTCGTGCTGGTCTTCCACAACTGCCATAGGGACTACGTTGGGAAGTCTGTCATACTTCTTTCGCCCAACCCTCCTTTGTTGCATCTCCTCAATCCGCTGGCACCACTTGATGAACTCTTCCGTTGTAGCGACGTCTTTTATCAGAAGAGCTTGGTACATGTCTTCTGCAATACCTTTCATTAGGTGCGTGATTTTGTCGGCTTCAGTCATATTAGGGTTGACTACGTTGCATAGGGCCAAAACATCCTGTATGTAAGATTGCGTCGGCTCCCCATGTCGTTGGGCCCGGTTCTTCAGTTGTTCTTCCGCCGAGCGGATTTGTCGCTGGTGGTCCCCAAACGTTTTCTTAAGTTCCGTCTGGAACATTTCCCAGTTATTCAGTTTTTCTTCGTTGTTCTCGAACCACTGCTGGGCGGTTCCGTCCAGATAGAAATAAACATTTGCCAAGCACATGGTATGATCCCACCTGTTGTACTTGGCGACTCGGTCGAACCCTTTTAGCCATTTGTTAGGATCCTGTCCAGCGTCTCCAGAGAACACCGATGGGTGTCGAATGTGCAGCTGGCTTGCCGCCATGGGTTTCCTAATGACGCGGACTTTCGGAAGGACGTACTGAGTATATCCTTTGTAGTCCGGTTCCAGTCCGTGTAGGCGGCGACTTTTACGTTGCCTAATCGGAGCCACGACGATGCAGCTGTTGCACAGGGTACCCGGCGCCTCCACCAAACTATGTCGCGTTGGAACCGGGACAGGTGTGAATTCGAAGGTTACTTGTCAATGAACACAGCACTTAAACTGAGAACAGGTTTATTGAGAACTCAAACATACACGCAGCACTGACTGCCTCTTGGGCAGAATGCTCTTCTATTTATACACAGATAGAACGTACTAGAGATTACAAGAGTAGTTAACAAGTGAAATGTGTAGAAGTTACAAGTGACCTTAGGAAACATGTAGAATCTTCTGGAAATAATAAACAGAATTAAATAATTTTTGTCAGTGGGCGGGATTGAACCGGCGACCTTCGGTACCGCAATTCGTGACGCTACCCGCTGCGCCATGCTGGCAGACGGTACACTGGCGTTCATGCGGCAATATTATAGTACGGAAAAATGCCCTTCGGCACTGAATCGAATCGAATGCCTGATAAGTGGGTTTAAACAGACATAGATAGCATAGTAACCGGTCCCTTTCCTGTTATAATTATTGAGCACAATATTTTTTTTATATTTAATTATTTAAATTGTTTTTTCATATTAGTCTTGATGCATTAAGTGTTTAGAATACGATGAATTTGTACAAGCTTTAGAAACAGTTCAGTAATTTTCTACGTTGTATGTCAAGCCTCTTGAATAAACATCATGTTCTTCCTTACGTTTGACACTGTATGTCATGCCACAAACATTTATTTGTGTCTCAGAATAATACGATGACAGCAGGACGATTTAAGTTAGTGGTTCCCAAGGGTTTTCTTACCAGATTCCTCTTCTGTCAAAAGAAAAATTCCACAACCTCCACTACAACTTTGTTGTTTAAAGGTAAATGTCTACTTCTTACTACAAACAATCACTTCTGAGAGGAAACTCACTATGTATGTGATGTCAAAATAAATGTATTCAACACTAAAAGGGGACGAAGGAAACAGTACCCACGTCGAAGCTGCATCAACGCCCCCTCATGGCTTTCCAAAATCGGTTCATTCGAATTCCTTCCCGTTTCTTGCTGCCTCTCGCTTCTAATGACCTTGACATCGTTGAAGCGTGAAGTTCGAATTAAAAACATTATTCTTCGAAAAATACTGTAATATTTTTATAGTGTATACTTAGTCGTTGAATGATTAATTTGGTACAGGCCTCTCAACTACTACTGCTGATAAATAAACTGATTCTTTGATTATTTCTATAATTACTTTAGTAGAGTACTGAATTTTACTCTTCAAAAAACTCCAATCTTCGGTAAGATGGCTGTACTTGTAACCTATGTTTACAAGTTCTAAACTCATTGTATAAATATACATGTATCTTATTTGAACATAGCGTTATTCGGTCCATGAATATTTTGGTGAAGTGCAGCACAACATATTACTAATAACGAAAACCTATATATCACATACTTAGAGTGACCCTTCACCTGAACTTTCTGCCTCTTTACAGAGAATTAGAGATATTAAATAAGAAAATACGAAAGCACATTCGTGAAACTTATAAGCTGATTTAATTTAGCGCAGAGTTTGACTCGGCGTCGGTTTCAGACGGCGGAATGAGGTCGCCTCGGTTTATTCCGACGTCTGTGGCTGTTGGTCTGCTGGTACAACTTTTATGTCTGGCACCGTGAAAGAAACGGAGAATGGCAGGAGGGGAGGGGGCGTGTTGGCGGCGTCGGTTATTCTTCACAAGTCTCGGAATCTCATTTAATACCTCGGGCCTCCGGAGGAGAGTTTTTTTTATTATTATTATTGAGCTGTCTGGCAGTCAAGACAGCCCGAGGTTTGTTACCCTGGAAAGGCCTTGGTTTATGTCCCCCGAAAATAAGAAAGTTGTGGCGCAATCCTGAGCCGCAAGTGGTCGACGTCGCAGGGAGTGACGACACAACCCCAGTGACGTCATAACTTCTGTGCGTCACCATTACCATTTGGATCCATCATTTATAAATACTGTAGTACGTACAATACGCAATATCCAGCGTTTGGTGAATACTGTTGATCGGTTGCCCTTATTTTGCATATAGCTCTACGCCTCGCCTACGTCGACATCATTGGAAGCGGAGAATGGTTGGATACAAGGGACCAGGAAGGAATTCAACCATGTACTTTTTGGGAAACCATCTCTGCATACGCCTCGACTGATTTGGGGAAACCATGGTAAACCCAAATCGGGATGGCCGGACGGGAATTCGAACCTACGTCCTCTCGAATACGGGACCAGAGAGTTACTGCTTACCCACCACGATCGGTAGATGTATTCCATTCATAGTAAATTCACGGGGAAGAGTAATCAGATGTTGTTTTGCAGTTGTCTTCCCCAATGTGAAAGTTCGTGTGACTGCATGTGCGGATGACTGTATTGGTGTGTGTGTTCATTGTTGTGTATTTTTTCACTATGGATGTAATATGAAAGTAGGGAGACGGTGAAACCCGGTGATGTCCTACAAACTCACTCTTACTTTTCGTGGAAAAAATTAATACAGAAAAGAAACAGTTCTGACCCTGATTTCTCTTATCTTATTTTCGCAGTCATTCCGAGCATGTTGGTGGTAGCATTATTTGTTTGCTGTCATTCCGAAATATGTCAGTCATGAATTTTTCAATTATCTTCCGTCGAGAGCAACGCCTTCGGTGTTCCATGTCTTCCCAACCTAACTCCTTCAACATCCGAATTACGCTTTCCCTCCAACTATATATGCCTATCACGAATCGGGCGAGTCTTCTTTGGACCTTCTCTAATGCCTCCATTAACCCCTTTTGATGGGGACCCTATACAGAACAACAATATTCTAAGTGAGGACACTCTAGTGACTTACATGCAATCGATTTAACTTCAAGAGTACATTGTTTTAAATTACGACCTACAAATCGGAGCATACGATTTGCTTTCCCAATTACATTCCCGATAAGCTCATTCCACGACAAATTAGTACGAATTGTTACCCCTACGTTTTTTTCGGAATCTACCATTCTAAGGACAGTACCATTAATTGTATATTCAGAGCTAAACGGTGTCACCTTTTTACTTACACGCATGACTTTTTAGCGTTTAACTCCAACTGCCAGTCTTTACACCACGCAATTATTTCATAATATAGTATTGTAACAAAGCGCAGTCGTCCTGGGTTTTGATTTCAAGATAAATAATAGCATCAATGGCAAATAATCTTTTCATCCCCCTTATTATGTCACACAAATGATTAATGTATAAGTATATGAGAAACAACAGAGGCCCTATCACGCTTCCCTGGGGAACCCCGGACCTCACCTCGGTAAGTGATGAACTCTCACCGTCGAGAACTACACACTGTGTTCTGCCCTTCAGAAAGTCTGAACCCAGTCGCATATTTGTCTAGATATGCCGTGACCACGAAGTTTCCTAAGTAACCTAGTGTGAGGCACAGTTTCGAAAGTTTTTTGTGGGTATGATGAAACTCCCTTGCAACTTCGTTGCTAGAAGATTGTTATTAATTACTAAGTCCTGTTGCGGAAGACATCTTAGAGAATTTGAAACTATTGTATTGACTTGCGAAGATTTGAAGCTAATTTTTCAGGTCACCAGGTGATTATAAACTTTCACGAAAGTATATAACTTACATCCTTATGCTTTTCAAAGACTGGTAGTTTCCAGAATAAAAACACACTCGATTAACGTTTTACTTTATTTCTTCGAAACACTCATGTAAACGTTTGTGTATAAGACATTAGACTTCTTTCATTTAAGGTTCATTTAAAGTACATTAATAAACAAATACTAGCACCGTCCGCTCGCTGTCTGGGGAACTTAAATAAGCGTCGTAGAAATTTC
>JARYHS010013630.1:121307561-121496396 GCA_031002005.1 Vandiemenella viatica | reverse complement strand
TAAACACTATAGGACAACTGAAAGCGGGAATCTTTTAATATCAGGCGTTGATATTTATCTCGCAGATAAATTTCATTAAACTACATGTGAAGAGCACAGTTTTACATATATAATAAGTTTGCAGTTGGAAAATACCAAAAGGAAGGAAAATTATTTCTGATCTAAATCTAAAATGGAAGTAATCAAATAAAGTACCATATGAAGACTTTGTGAAAATGGTCGATGAAGAAAAAAACTGTTGAAGAAAAAGAAGAGGTAGGATTATCGATTATCTATGAAGGCGTGAAGGTTGGGTTAAATCATTATTGGATGTTACAGATGGGTGGAAGGTCAGCAGACAAAGATTTGAACGCATAATCCAGATTTATGTTTTTTGTTAGCTCGTAGGATGTTCAGCCCTCGCAATAGAACGCCATGCTTAATTATAATAATAATAATTGATAAAATTGCGATGGAGCGTCCGCTCCGGTGGCAATCTCCCTACACACCCATCCTTCTCCATTCCTCGTCCAGCACACTTTTATCCTCAACTAATTTTTACTTTAAATTCTTTCAGTGTTCTCGGTAAATTATTCATCACTTCTCTTGGCAATTTATTCCATTCTCTTACACGCTTTCGTATAAAATAAAATTTTCTCACACCTTTATGCCTGAAATGAAGTGCCAGTTTGTGGTCATGGTCATCTTTAATCTTCCAAACACCTCTCTTCCCACCAATATCTTTCCACGCTTCATCACCAATATAGGCCATGTCCATTCCCATGACTCTCTTCGCCCTCCTTCTATCCTCCAATGAATGCAACTCCAGATTCTTTATCATATTTCTTACCGATTGTGTTTTGCGGTAATTTTTAAAGACAAATCTGGCAGCCCTTCTCTGCAGTCCCTCCAACTCTTGTATTTGACATCCAAAATGTTGGTCCCTAACTACCCCACCATATTCCAACAGTGGTCTGACCAGAGTTAGTATCCCAAGTCGCTTACTTCTCTAGTGCATTCCCTCGTCACTCTTTCCAACACGTGAAGGATTTTGAACCCTTTCCCTACTACCTGTTCAATGTGTCCTGCCCAGTTAAGTTTGTTATCAAATGTTATGCCGAGGTATTTACATTTCGAGTCTTCAATAAGTAGCTCAATTCCTACTTTATAATCATAATCAACCTTTAGTTTTTTATCTGTGTACCTAATAAGCTGGCTCTTCTTTGCATCTATCTTCATCCCATGTTGACTCACTCAGCTAGTTATCCTATCTAGATCACCCTGCAGCTGTTTACAGTCTTCTATTGTTTTGATACTTATATATATCATTATGTCATCTGCAAACAATCTAACTTCTGATCGTAAACCATTAACATAATCATTTATTAGAGTAATGAATAGCGATGGTCCCAATATAGTACCATGTTGGACTCCCATCTTCACTCCTACTTCTTTTGATACTGTATTTCCAACAATAACTTTTTGCTTTCTACCTTTTAGGAATTCTTCTACCCAGCAAATCACCTTTTTATAAACTCCAATAGTTTTTACCTTATTTAGCACCATTTTATGGCTCACTCTGTCAAAGGCCACCAATTTCTTTGTCATCCCATGTTCTAGTATACGATTTTAAATGTTTGCTCACCAATGCTACAGAACACTTTTTTTTTATTAGGGATGAAACAGAAATAATTCGATCTGTGAAAATTGCCCATGAAGTTCAAGGAATGTAACTTTATCCTATCGTCATAGTAATCAAATTCTTACATAAATTCAATGCTAATTGCATTAAAACCAGCCGAAAAAATGAGAACGTGATACGTTAAAATTTGTTTCTTAATTTCTTCCGGCTGTTTCTGAAAATCAGACGTATGCCCTTCTAACTTCATATTTTCCTTTTCCATTAGAAATATGATCAGAATATTGCCACATCTGATTTACTGCATGTTAATTTCCTTCCTTCCTTCCTACCTATTTCATTAACTTCGACTGTCTTCACCTGCAGCTCACCTTGAAGCTGTCCAGCTGTCGGCTGCTGAGTGTTGTCATTTCCAACACTCGCAGTGATCACCGTATATTCCTGTTCTTGTCTTTCTATTTCCTGTTGTACTTATCACTTGAAATTTATGAGACCAATATCCTTTTTAATTTTAGCACTTAAATCACCAATTAATATTTATTTAAATTATGCAGTATTACAGGTAAAATTTCATTTTCTTCAGAAAAAAGCCTCACTGTTGTCTTTTAATTATGACCATTAAACTTCAATGTATCCCAATGTTTTCGAGTTTTTATCAAAACTAAATGATTTCATATCAAAACTAAAAAAAATCACTATTATCTTTTCTAATCTCACTTTTATAGTTTTATTAATTAATCACTGCAAGTTAACTCTCTTTCAATTAAGAATATTCCATTAAATGCAAATAATTTGTTATAATTTCCTGATTCTACTCAAAACATCACTCGTTATAACAAAATTGAGCGGCCAAACGCCTCCAGGTTTTGGTAAGTGACATATCTAAATTCCATATAAACTTAACTCATTTCACAACCCCATGGTTGGTTTTATCCTCCTGAAGTTGTCGGAGGTAGGACGGCCAGATCTTTCCTCTGGGACCTACAGTTTAACGAGGATTTCGAACCAGGGTGCGGCTTGGCGTAGCTCATATGATCAAACACAACTCTCAAAATTTCGCACCTGCCGGGATTTGAACCCGGGACAGGAGCAGCGTAAGCAAGCGCCTTAACCACTGAGCTACCAGACCGCTGTCAAATCCCAAATAGCTGTTACTAAATATACGGTCGAAACTTTAACACAGTCAATGAACACTATTCTGATAGTACCTGTTTATTATAAATGACTGAAGCGATTTCACAAATTTCCTGCAGTTGTACTATTTGACATATTGTTACAAAACTTTACAGTCATATAGAAATACACAAAAAGTTCTTTGACATATTAAAACTGTTCTATATGTGTACCTTTAGTGATTCTGCATATGTTAAGTTCTTGCCATATTGCCGTCTGTGCAAAGCACGCGTGATACTATCTCGGCAGTTCTGGTGGGTTTGTTGAAAGAGGAGCCTTAATCTGTCAAACAACCCCACACACTACAATCACAAAAGTGCTTTTGAACAGATTCATAGGGTGTGGCAAGAAACTTTTTTTTTCTTGCTTTACGCCTGGACGACATCGATGTCAGTTTAGGTGAGAAAGGAATGGAGGCGAGAAACGGGAAGGAACTTAGCTATGGCGTTTTGAAAGAATCATGCCGGCATTAGCCTGGAAACTCAAATCTGGATGGCTGGGAAAGAACTTGATTACCAACTTAATATCTGCAGAGTTGGTAAGGAGAAGCATTCAGAGCACTTGTAACATATAAAAAAAAAGTGTTCAGTTTTTCTACGTAACTGTTAACTTTTATGACATTTTGTGAAATAATTTATGTATAGTAAATTTGTGAAATCGCTTCAGTTATTTATAATAACCCTGTAATTATTTATAAGTTCCCGTCACTCCATTCTTGAATTTCTCACTTCACCGAATCAATATTTTTTCTAAACTTTTCTGAAAATATTCCAATTAAGGCTTAATTACATACGAAATTCACATTTTTCATTGCACAAGCCTCTACTTGGCTCGATTATAACCTCTTCCCGATCTCGCGGGTAAGTTGCTAATGACTGAAGGATGGGTTGGACAATTCGCTAATGTTAATTCACTTTTGAACAGTACAAAAGTTATAAACATTGGTCCAAAATATTAAAAGAAATTATTTAAAATACTTGGGAGTAAATTTTGCTTAGTAATCTTCCCCCGAAAATATAATTTAATGCACATTAATCAATTAACCTTATAATACGCCCAATCATAATTATTTTACAACACAAAACAATCCGACTGTTTTTATACGAATAAGCTTTCCAGTTCGTATTTGCAATGTTGTAGATTCTATATGTGCACTGTGCACGGAAATGTAACTGAGGAAAACTTAAACATGGATAACAATTCATCGTTATTTTTGTCACAAAAAGGCGAGAGTTAAGAAATGGGGGAGGGGAGGGGGCGAGAAAAAATTCGATATTCCTGTTTTACGTATGAAAATGTGTTACTGATACTTAATGCCACTAGAGCCTCTCAACAGTCATCGATGAGACGCGATAAAACTGGTTTGTCGTCAAGAAAGTAGTCCGTGTCAGGAAACATTTCTCTGAAATAATGTTCGATGTACGCCGCCCCCCTTTCCCCTTCCATCTCCATTCTACGTCTACAGTTCACAGCAGTAATCGATTTAAATTGATAACCCCACACTCAGCACTGCACTGTAACAGCGAAACGAAAACAGACTAATGTTGAAAGGTGAAATAACTAGTAGGTTAAACTGCTAACTGAGTAAGATTAGTTTGTAAGGTGGATTGCTAAAGCATTTCCAACAAAACTGCTAGATACTTCTTGATATCCTTCAAACCACTGCGATATTTTTAAGAAGAAAATAAACGCAGAGAAAATATATTTATTTCTAACATAAAAATGAGCTGTATGCTTAATTGAGTTATCGTGAAGTTATCTTTGAGTTATCGTTAAACTTAGTCAAAATAGTCATCTTGTGCCACAGTTTATTTTTTCCACTTCTTCAAAAGCTTATTTTGGGTGTGAAGCCTGAGGTTGGGTAAAAATAATACTCGATGAGTACTATCCTCAGTGCGAACCAGTAACGTGGACAGAGCGTATCTGGGGTGCGGGCGGGCGGTATCGTGGATCTTAAAACGTGTGGGCGATGTTTTCCACCTGCCCCAGCCACGTAATTAGACGTGAGTGCTGGGGGGAAGCGGGCCGTTCGAAATCCGATACGGGTCCCAGCCGGCCAAACTTTGTCGCCCAAACAATCCGCAACTTTGACAAACTGAATAATGCGCCGGCCTCAGCACCGAGATTTACAAGCCGGCAATAAAATCAATAGACACGGAGCACGGTCTTGAGCCTTTGTGTATTTTTCGACGCAGAAAGTTGTTCTGTTTCTCGGCACCGAAACAGAGGGGAAAAATGCGTGTATTTTCCCCGGAAACGTTGTTATTAGAGTCAGCGATGCGTAAACCTCTCCTCGGAAATAATTACAGGTAATGCACAAGTTGTCTGGCAATTGTGTTAAGTTCCGAGACAAATTTTTTGTGTTCCGCCCTCGACGAGGGGACTATTGTTCGCAGGATTAACGCCCAGGCGACGCAATATGCTTCCAGGCCTGGCCGCCAGGGGCGTCCAACCGCCGCGCCGCGCGGGTCATTTCAGTCCCCTTCTTCCTTCTCTCGACCGACATTACACATGTGGTTCGTAGGACCGTTTTAGAACAATGTGTTTCTCCTGCTCTAGCTCCCTGTGTATTATTTTCAAAATGATTGTTGCAGATCCTTACTGCATCCGTCAGTTACAGAAAATAACAAGATTCGAGGACAATGATAACTACAGGATTCACATATAAAGACAACTTGTGCATTACCTGTACTTATTTCTAGTAAAATTCAGACTTCCAAACTACACTCTCATTACTTTCCAAATTTCTTCAATCTCCTATAAACTGTTAAGTAGAGCTGTAACAAACCGTATCTATTCTTTACGTAGTAACGAATACATCGCCTGACTCGAAGTTCCAAAACATTGCTCACAAATTCATTTCATTATTCGCATTTGTCGTATGTGTATCAGTTTGATTCGATAAACGAATAAATACAACGCATCATGTCAGAACTGAAACGACCAGCGATTAAATGAATCTAAACGAGAGCATGAACATTTAAACACCGTGCGACACGTATTTATGGGAATTTTGATATGAATTTGTTTAATTACAAAGGAAACTGAGTAAGTACAAACATCTTGCGCGCAAATAATTTTAATATAATCAATATTTTTTACTGTTAAATGTTAACATGTTTAACGAGGTAAGTAATTTTGACAGCATAAAGATTTATATTGTAGTTTTGCTTTTGTTTAACATTAAAATTTGGGGTTCATAATTGGTAAATAGAAAATTTGGATAATTTGAGATGGTTATTGCTTTTTTATTGATCATACCTTAGTGAGATTTTATTACTTTCAAACATTACGAAATGCGTATAGGCCTATTCCAAAATGCGATATTCTAAGTTCTGTTTTATTTTACGGTGCAAATTTTACCTACACTTACTTCACTAAATGAACAATTCACTTAAACTTTACAAAGTACGAGTGAAGTCATCCCGTAATCCGTATGCGACGCGACTCGATGCGATACTTTAAACTAGTGCTCGATTATGTCAATAGTAATATGTAACGAAACGATACGATAGTAACAAAATCGTCCCGTACGCGGTGCGACTCTGTGAGGTACACAACCTCACATTTGTGTGATTTTACATTAATTAAGCTATATTTTTAATTAATAAATTGTAATGGTGTGTATTAACCCGGAATTTTTAAGTTCAAAGGTCAAAGAATAACAAGATGAATAATGAGATCTCTGAAAAATAAAAGAAGAGTCAAGAGTGAGTTGTTGAAGAGAAGATTTGAATGGAGAGGACGAGTTTTTTTTTTTTTTTTTTTTTGTTTTAATGAATAAGTTTGAAAGAAGAGATGAAACAGTTTGGCTCACTAGAGAAGCCACAAGAATCCTGGCGCGATTATTAATAGTAAAATATTAGTCTGAGGGCAGAAGATTTAGGGTTATGGATAAAGATAATGTTATATGACTTGAGAAAATAGAATTGTTTGTTAAATAAAAAATATACAAGTGATGAGATAAGTAGAAAGTGTTTTGATTTGAGATTGAGATATATGTAGATATAGACAAAGGAATTAATTTGAGTTTGTGTGATAAGAATTGGAATAATAATAATTTTGATTTTTCAGCGTGAGTATCATATTAAAACCAGCGCCGTACAAAGAGGGGTTAAGGAAATCTCTATATACTGGTCTGGTGCTGGAAATAAGAGGCAATAAAGTATATAAATATATTTAAAGTATTATACAAAATAGAGACGGTACATATAAGTACGTTACAACTCGATACAATGGATCATGGAAACGCTTGATTGTATTAAAAGTAACGAGTAACAATACGATAGTAGCGAGTATTGATTAGTTTAGTGACGGATACACACGGGTAAACAATATCTCTTTGCTCTTACAACTCTACTATTACATTGTAACGAACATTATCATCGGAATCAATCGGAATGATCAATCAAACACGCAATCTTACTTTAAAATAAATTAATTTGAAGGTTGAACTGTGTGGTACTTAGTTTTATTATATTTCAGTCCATGAATCTTTCGACTGAGAGAAGCAAATTAGGTTTCGTTGACTGTGATTCTGTCTGGATGTGTGGGTGAATGGGATTCACGGAAAAACTAGCGATCGGGTTTTGATAGGGTTTAGAATATTGTTGAGCCCACAGTAAAGGGGGTACAATACGGTATGTATCACTGTGAAGTAAAAAAAATCTGAATTCTGAAAAATTTAAGAGTAATGTGTAAACGAGCTAGTATCCTTACTCGTATTTCGTTGTACTGTACAGCTCAAAGCCCAAGGGTACATAGAATATGTTCTCTATTGACATAAATTCGTAATATTTGGGAAACGTAGGGTAAAATTTTCCGCAAATAAGCATCCAATTTTAGATGAACGCGATTGATAGAAAACTGCTGTTCTGATTTAGTTACTTCTGACAGTCGAAATATTTCTCGTGGTTTCAGTATACCATTGGCACCGTATTAGTTTGTTCTGGCGGTGTGTTAACTGTCACGTAATCGGTTTAAGGCCGGTCGTCCACTGCAAGCGTATTTGAGCGACTAGCAGGTCTCGCGTAGTCGCGCGTATTGCTGCGACTGATCCCAACACACGGAACGTTACTAAACAGCGTCCACTGCAAGCGATCTGGAGAGACCCATTGTAGCCGACGGCAGGCGACGAGCGACTGACCCTACCGGAGTTGGATTAATCGCTTGTACCGCAGTTTTTATTCGTTTTACACATTAATATGGGTAGTGAGAATTAATCATTGCTATAAATGAGATAATACCGTTGTGATATATGAGAGACAAGCGGTACTAATCACTTGATATTCAGCAGAATCTTTGGGAAAAAAAGTTGCAGAAGAAATAGGTAGTAAAGATGGTAGGTAACTTTGACAAGTATAATTTATACTCTATTCTTACACTTTAATAATACTTTTTGAGATTGCGATATTTATGATTACTCTACAGTTACATTTAAATTACATGTATAAAGTATACCCAATAGCTGCATTATTACATCAAGTACACCTGCTAAAAAGTATCTACAAAATTCCTTTTTCTTGAAAGAATATTTGTATTCTTTAGAAAGTATTTCCGACAAGATTACAGAGTTCACGACTTGATGTAATAATTCCGTTCGCATCTATCGCAATCCAATCTTAAACTATTTTAAGAAGTTCAGTCGCATATTTCCTGATGCTGTGTGATTATGTAACTGTACTCGCATATTTGTGGCTTAACTAACTTTTCTTGCATGCTACCGTAGCGTAGAAGACTGCAAACATATTAGGTACACAGATAAGTAGTTAAAGGTGCTTTACGATTATAAACTGGGACAAAACTGTTTGTTGAAAGCTTGAAGTGTAAATAACTTGGCATAACATTTGATAATAAACTCAACTGGGCAGAACACACTGGGCAGGTAGTAGGAAAGGGTTACAATATCCTTCATTTACTGAAGAGGGTAATGAGAGACTGTACCAAAGAATATAGCGAAATGGATTACAAAACGTTAGCGGACCATTACTTTAATATGGTGGTGTAGTTTGGGACCCAAATTTTGGGTATCAAATACAGGAATTGGAACGAGTGCAAAGGATAGCAGCTAAATGTGTTTGTGTAAATTATTGCAGGACCCAGCCAGTAATTGATGTGATAAAGAGCCTGGATTGGGAGCTATTGGAAGACTGGAGGAGGGTGAAGAGAGTGCTGGGATTGTACAAGGAATAAGTTAGTGATGGGGCTTGGAAGGATATTGGTCGAAGAATTAGGAATAGTGCATGGACGGAAAAATATGACCGTGACCACAAGCTGGTACTAGATTTCACGCATAAGAGAGTAGGAAAATTTTCTTTTGTGGATACGAGCGTCAGGAGTTGCAATAAATTTTCAAGTGATGAATAATTTTTCAAAAACGCTGAAGGAATTTAAAATTAAAATTTGTAAATCACAAAAGTAGATAGGGGAGGAATTTAAACACACAAGGGATATAAAATTATAAAAAATACTAAGAAAGTGGTAATTATATGACTAGGGAAATTGCCACTTGATCATACGCTCCATCGCAATTAATCTTTAATTCAATTCAATATATTAATCATTCAAATACTAGGTATACTATTGATCCGAGGGAACTGAAAAGAAACGTGAAATCTCCAAAGGGCTTCTGGACAAGATAACTGGCAAGATACCGAATGTAATTAGGAACATGGCGTCAATTCTTCCAAACTTTGAGCACCAGTGCAATGAATCCGCAACACTCCAACCCATCCGTTCAGTCACCAACAATTGTACTCCAAACTACCATCTCTATCGAGACTAAGCGCAAACAAATGGATCATACCATTTCTGCAAACAGTTTCTTGAAATCGAAAGAGCAAAGTTACAATTATTAGTAGTGCCGCTTAGGGAGATAGTAATATTTATTTTTTGCAGTGTACTCCCAGTTCTGAAGAACGTTCCTCTTCATAGGGAACTGGCAATTTGGAATAAACTGTAGCAAGTTTTCATTAATAAGGACTCACCTTCAATATATCCACTCGAACCTTTTCCATATTCATCGCCCTGGTCCATCTGTGACGCGCTGAACAATAGATTACTAACCATCTGAACCTGATGACGCTGTTCACTCCAACCAGAGTAAAAAAAAAAAATTGTAGACCTCTGAAACGTGCGACAAAAAACACGGTGTTGGTCGAGTATTTGGTAAGGAATGTCAGCAGTTTTGTTTCTATTTTAGTTTAGTTAGTAAAATTTTAAGAAATTATTATTATTATTTTATGCAAATAGACCTATAAAGATCACGCGAAATGAAATTATTATTATTATTTGTTTTGGACTTTTCGCCTCGTCGACGTCGAGGTCATTAGAGAGGGAGTGGGGGTAAGAAACGGGAAGAAATCCGGCCATGGTCTTTTGAAGGAACCATCTCGGTATTCATCTGAAGTGATCCGGATGGTCGGACGAGGATTTGTAGGTGGAATATTCCTAGTTAATTCCGTTTTTCTAACACTGAAATAATCCAACACGAATGATTTCTACGACGCGTTTTCAGGCAGGGACTTTCCAAAAAATAAGTTGTGTCTGCATCCTTTTCACAAAATTTTGAAACTCTTAAAATATTCGCACCAAATCACTGGCACAACTGTTAGTCGCGGGGGTCGCGGTCGAGAACTGCTGCAACAATCACAGTCGCGCAACTCTGTCGGCTCTAGTGGAAGCCCTCAGTCGCTCCCTGTCGCCCCACTCAAAGTCGACTGTAGTTGCTAGAGTTGTTAGTCGCTCAAAAACGCTTGCAGTGGACGACCAGCCTAAAAGAGAGATCCGTACCTTAGCAGTCCACAGGAACAGCCAATCAGGCAAATGAGTATCAAGTTAACAGTTTTGAAGTGTCAACTGATATCATGATTTTGATGCATAAGTGTACTTCTGAGATGACTATTATACCGGGATCTGTGTGAATGACTTTTCCGATTCTTTAATCATGCTAATCATTGACACTACAAAATAAATACCTAGTAGTTTTAAAGGTTTCCTTGTCACCAGTATATATAATTGTCACTTTTCCTTAGAATTCAGTTACCATAAAAAAAATTGTATTCACTTTTCTTTCTCCGATATCGGATGAATTTGATAGGTCCACATATATTAGATACTAGATCCATTCGAGGGCTTAAATCCACTCTGTAAAATTACGTGAAAAATAATAATATTCACACTTCAATTCACCATCGATTTAGAACCGTATGTTCTAAATCTCTCAAGCAACCTCAATAAATTGCAATGTTTTAGTAAATATCAATTCAAAAAAAATTATTCCAGATTTGCAATCGGTCAACTAGTATCGACAACTTATCTTTTGTCGGCTTCGAGGCTATTAGAGGTGGGAAAGGACTGGGGGCAAGAATTGCGAATTGCGAAATTTATTATTATAAGAATATTTTTGTTAATATGTAATTATGGTTATAGGAACTTTGGATATTTAAGTTTCAAGGTCAGAGAGCGTCGAGCTAGACGAAAATAGATCTCTGTGGTTACGAGATAGTGTTGAAAAAAAGATGGCTTGAGCTGCACGAATAAAAATACATTCCAAAATCTTGTCTGGAGGAAAGCAAAATTGTAATTTAATATCGGAAAAGATAATCCCGAGGGCACAGGAAGAGTATAATTGTACCAATAAACAGTAACTGTTGTCTTGAAATATAAAAATGTTTACAAACAGGATACCAAAAGATACGTGGCTAGTAATTGTTATTATGAAAGTGTAATAAACTATTTCAGTTGATATTTGGAAAATAATTGATTTCATTTAAAAGATAGTTTACTTTCAGTTGTGGTATTTAACACAGTAATGGACATAGAGGATAAATAATGATCTTGTAGTACTGATCCGATACTGGAAATTGTAAAATGTAACTGTATTAATTTATAAATAAAGAGGAATCCTTATAAATGGGAAGGAATTCGACCATGGCATTTTTGAAGTAACCATTATGGCATTCGCCTTAAGTGATATGAGGAAACTATGGAAAACCCAAATCTGGGTGCTCGGACGAGGATTCGAATCCGCGTCCCGCCGAATGCGTGGCCACCACGCTCGGTGGTTCCGTCATTGTGGAGACTGCTCCGTTGCGTTCTAAGGAGGACCTCTAATCGACCTGAAAGGATCATAGTACTGTAGTGTTCCTGGTCGCACTTGGAATGCAGACTCGAGTCCAGGAGTTTCTGGCGCTATCAGTATTTTAGTAACGAATCAGAGTAATGGACATTGTTTCACTCCAAACAGTACTTCCCCTGATATATTTCAACTTTCCGTTTAGTTGGACGAAACCGACATTAAATAACGTCAGTTTCTGCCGAAAGTGCTGCTTACCACTGCCCTTTAATTATTTGTGCCTAACTACGAGTTAGGCAAATTCTGAAAAGACGGAAAATGAATGGGGCACGCGTGAATGGTTCTGCAATGACCAACGCCGTGTTACACGTAGGGGAACAAAGCAGCGCTCAGATTCATTGCTCGATTTCCGAAGACAACGCAGCCCACCCATCTACATCAGCAGTTCCAGAGCAGCAGCCATGTCAAACAGCCCATCACCAGCAGGTCACAGCCTACCTGCAGCATGATCTTCAACAGCAGCAACAACAATCAGCCCAGCAGCTCCATCTCCACCAGCAACAACATTTATACCACCAGCAACAGCAGCAGATGCTTCAATATCAGCAGCATCAACTCCAATCCTCACAACCAATGGGGATAACACAACATCCCACAACGCCCAACGCATTGCTGAACCAAATGTATGTACAGTTTAATGCAAGCGCCAATATGCCTTCGCCTCCCCAGTGCCCAAATAATACAAGCAGTGTCATGTCGCCCATGGATGTTATTAACGATCAAAAAGAACAAATAGTGAAAATAACTTGCAAGAACCTCCAAGGGCCTTATCTCCTGATAATGGACCACCAGAAATGAGATACGTTATTGATATACCGACGCAAAACAGATTCCAAATCTTGCATTGCGAAGAACCTGTAGAAGAGACAACCGAAATCACAGAAGTAGTTAAAACACCACCAATTTTTCTACACGACGTAAACAATCATCAAAGACTTACTCGAGATCTCAAAAATTTGCTACATAATGACTTTTCAACCGAACTAAAAGGAAAAGTGATTAAAATAAATACAACCCCTATTCAGGATTTTAGAACGCTAACAAAACATTTTGATACCATTAAACAGAAATACCACACTTTTCGTGCCCCAGACTCCAAACATCTATCAGTAATTGTGCGTAATTTACCATACTCACAAACAGATAACGAAATAAAAGAAGAACTAATCAGACTTAAGTTCCCAGTGAACAAAGTAACAAGACTTCTAAATAAAGATAAGAACCCTATGCCACTCTGCGCAGTTGAGCTTGAAGAAAATCTCGATTGTGCCAATATCTTTGAATTAGATAGACTGTTCCACTGCGTTGTTAAAGTAGAACCACGTAGAAAGTCAAAAGATATTCCTCAGTGTACAAATTGCCAGTTCTATGGGCACACAAAAAACTACTGTAAACTTGACCCTCGATGTGTCCGCTGTGATGGGAAACACCATTACTCCTCATGCAATCACCCGCGTACAGCAAAACCGGTATGTGTTAACTGCGGTGGGGAACATCCAGCAAACTTTAAGGGATGTAAATATTATGAAGAAATTAAACTTAAAAGTTTCAAGAAACCTTTACACTAAAACAAGCTTAACTCAGATAGACAGCTGACTGATATGCACACACCGCAAAATCTGGCCTCTCCGGGATTCCCGTCTTTACCAACAATTCTATCCCCTCTACGACATCCTAAACGCACAGCTGACCAAATAACGCAAAACAAAGATAAAACAAATTCACAGCATATTCAGCAAAATAACTTTCGTCCCTCTTACAGCAACATACTACAAGGAAACCGCAACGCATCACCTTACGACACAAACATACAACAAATCGAGCACAACACCGAGCAAGGTACCACCTGGACCAATTAATTCATGAACTAGTCTCTGGATTAATCTCTGCTTTTCTCCCCATGATAAAGGAGATTATTATGTCATCAGTAGCCAGTTTCCTCCAAAATGGCAAATAATACTGTCAATGTCTCTCAATTAACACTCCTAAATTGGAATGCAAACGTGGTACGGAATAAAAAATCTACGCTTGCAGAATTTATGAGTCGCCACAATGTTGATATTGCTTGTATAACCGAGACACATCGTACCTCTAACGATACTTTAAAAATCACTGGATATAAAATATACAGAACAGATCGTGACGCACCTATAGCCTCCGGCGGTGTAGCTATACTAATTAAAAACCGCATTAGTCATTACTCGATTTATATGCCCGCCAATGATCTCGAAACTGTCGGAATCCGAATACAAACTAAAACTAACTCCGAAATAACAATCATTGCCGCTTATAAACAACCAAATCGGAGGCTTACGCAACAACAACTTGTGACAATATTTGATCATAACCAGTCTATCATATTAATGGGGGACCTCAACAGTAAGCATTTAGCTTGGGGATGTCGGGCAACAACACCAAACGGCAGGAAACTGCTCGACGCTGCAGGTAACCTTGGTCTGCATATAGTCGCACCACACGGGCCAACTTACTTTTCTAATAATAGAAATGTTGTGCCTGACACACTTGATATTGCCCTAGCAAAAAAACACACCACTACCAATATATATGGAAGCAATTTCTGAGCTAGATTCAGATCATCTTCCGGTTTTAGCAAAATTTGGTACAAGCCCCGAAACAATAGAACAAACAAAAAGATACTACCCGGGCAGGTAAATTGGAATTTATTCGAACTTAATCTCAATCAGATACTATTACCATTGTCTAGGCAAGACACTAAAGACAGCATTGATGAAGGTGTACAACATCTAACAACTGCAATTCACCAAGCGGTAGAACTATCAATCAAGAAGCCTCAAACAAGAATGTTTAAGTCACTCCATGAAAGAATACCGCAACGAATCATTGACTTGATCAACTACAAAAACCAAACCCGCAGACAATGGCAAAGGCAGCGACTCCCGCACCTTCGCAGACTCCTAAACCAATTAATTAGACAGGTCAAACTAGAACTCGACTCATTTCGCTACGAAACATATCAAAATTATCTATCGGAATTAGATCCTGGTGATAGATCGCTATGGAAAACTACTAAACGAATTCTCAGGGAACCCACTGTCTTACCGCCCTTAAAATTGAACGACAAACACATATCTAGTGATTCAGAGAAGTGCGAAATTTTAGCAGATCATTTTGAAAATGTCTTCAAACCGAATCCTATAGTAGATCATGAGTTCAACAAAACAGTCGAAGATTCCAATCGGCATATGACCATTGGAGCGGAGAATTATGTCAAATTCACTACCCCAAGAGAACTGAGACAAATAATTAAAAATTTGCCCGTAAGAAAATCGCCAGGTCATGATAATATACCCAACATAGCGCTGAAGTCGTTACCCCCTAAGGCAATAAGTTATCTCACAGCACTCTTTAACAGCATTCTCTGTACTGGATATTTTCCAATAGCTTGGAAACATGCAAATATCATAGTTTTCAATAAACCTAATAAACCAGCTTCCCTACCTTCTAGCTATAGACCTATAAGCTTACTCCCAACCTTATCAAAATTACTGGAAAAGATAATACGGACGCGGTTAACTTCCTTCCTTGATGCTACCGGAACCATCCCACCACATCAATTTGGATTTCGCCCAATGCACTCAACCTCACACCAAATACTACGCCTGGTTGAAGACGTCACAAGGGGCTTTGAACTTAAACATCACACCCTGGCTGCTTTTCTGGATGTTGCCCAGGCATTTGACAAAGTATGGCATAGTGGACTTCTATATAAACTCAAAAATACAGGAATGCCTCTATATTTGTACAAAATCTTAGAAAGCTTTCTACAGAACCGAACCTTCAGTGTACTAGTGGGCACAAAAATATCCTCAACACGACCGGTAACAGCAGGAGTCCCACAAGGATCTGTTTTAGGGCCCACCCTATTCAACATATACACGTCGGACATTCCAACTCTCACAAATACCTCGACTGCAACGTATGCTGATGACACAGTAGTATACACTTCACACAACGATATCCACGACGCACGCAATTACCTACAGGATGCAATTGCACAACTAACCGAATGGTTAAATCACTGGCGAATATCTCTAAACCCCGGCAAATGTCAAGCCAAAATTTTTACACTGAGACGCCCACTAAACCCGCCAGAGATAAACATTATGGGAAATAACATTGCATGGAACCCACCTGACCAATCAATTAAGTACCTCGGTGTCGATCTTGACAGGCGGTTAACGTGGAACACACACATTAACAATAAAATAAACCAAGCCTATGCCAGATTGTACAAACTATACACAGTATTAAATAGAAAATCATCATTAAAAACAGAATGCTGCCTATTAATCTACAAAATGATATTACGACCGCTCATAACATACGCATGTCCAATATGGGGATGTGCTAGTCGTAGCAAGTTACAAAGAGTGCAAATATTCCAAAATAAAGTTCTTCGATTAACCGTGAACGCACCTTGGTACGTACGCAACAGTCAGCTGCACCGTGAATTAAATATTTCTTACATCAATGAATTCATAACGCAACAAACAAAAAATTTTATAAAACGAATTAATTCAGTACCTGGTGCTCGGTTTTATGAACTAGGAAAAAGAACAGGTCAAACTAGACTTAAAAAACGCCTTCCTCAAGACATTTATCTATCGAACAGTGACTTTGAAGACGAAATAAACCAGTAAACCATATATTGTGAAACAAGATTATCCTCAGCGTTTAAAATAAAAATATAAAAAAACTATATGTATTTCATGAACAAAAGTGTAGTTATCGTAAATCAACTTCATTACAACTGTATATTGTTCTACATATATATATGTTTAATACTAATAACTGTTCTTATTACTATTTTAATACTGTTGAGACTATTTTCACTATGTAGCAAAATATTTACTGTATCACTTTTATGTAGTTACTGAGGGGCTCTAATGGGCTGACCTCAACCATGTCAATAAGAATGCTATGATTTATAAAGACAACTTTATCCTGTAAAGCTAAATTTGCTGATCGGATAATAAACATGTAACAAAAAAAAGATTCATTGCTCAACAAGTTTTAGTTCAGATGAAAACACGTAAAGTTGTAATTGGAACAGTGCAGTGCTGACCTAGGATTAATGTATCGTTACTTACTAATCTGATTACCGCTAAGAACTAGGATGCAGTCCATTTCTGATTTGTTGACCAAACAAAAAATAACTACACAAGAGACATGAATACTGTATTTTGACATTCGTAACCTTAATTGAAATCGAAGGTCCCGTAATAACAAAAAAAAAAATTCCAAAGGAATTTAAAAACCAATGATACGCACTTCCGCAACACAGCTCATATCCTGTATCGCCACACAAGAATACATCGAAAACTGTATAACCGTACTATGAACAAACGCGTTTTGAACGGCGAAATCAATACGACGCTACACATTACATATGCGCGGACCAGTTATTTCACATCACAGGTAGGATCGGGGTGTCTACACTGGTCTCGATACAGGGAACAATAGTTGCAGGGTGTTGTTGCGAGACAGCGCGTGTAGTACCCGCCGCACCTGTTTCCAAGTCACACGCGCTGATATTTTTAAAACTGTAACCGACAATCTGATACTGATACTAGGAGGTGCGCTGTAGTGTAGTCAGTTATGTATACTGCATTCTATGTCAACCGACACCAGAATTACTTCCAACCTACGCTGGTCTCCAAAAACACAACTCCGCAATGTGGGGTGCGATTCCTTCCAAATATCTCATAAGTTTCGCCGATGTTATCGAACTTCCCTGATCTAGAAATATCGACGCAACTGGCTAACTATTGCAGCAGTATTGCGGAAATGTTTTATTCAGAAATCATACCCGGTTTTTGATCTTTCAGTCGTCCAATAAAATGAATAAAAATCATTTGTAAGGTTTACATTTTTTTTTTAAATTAAGTACTTATAGAGGATTTAGACAGGGAACTGGTAAGACATAAAGCACATACGCAAGCGAATGTTGGTTAAAGCCCATACTGAGAATTGGTTTCAATTATTATCTTTGCAGAGTTTCAAGTGACATACTTATCACAAAAACTAAGCAACCACTTACTAAATTGTAAACACTTAGTAGGATGAATGCAATTTCACTTTCAGTTTGTAATTAATTAGGTGATGGTTTGCCATTAATGTAGTAATCTGAGGAGTTTTTGGGACAATAGCAGGATGGTGACTGCAGATATAAGTGTGAACTTTAGGGCTTAGATGGTTTATGAATGCTGTGCTTCATCTTTGAAGATGAGTTTATGCGACTGGTTCGATTGTGGACCACAAATTTCGATCGCGGAAAGGTGGCAGCATGTTGTAAAAAAATCAGTCACGTATGGACGTTATCCTATCCCAAGTTGTTATGATTAAAAACATACTTTAAAAATTAAAAATAATATTAATTTTTCAGAGGAATGGTTATAGCCATAATAAGTGAAAATCACTCTTCAACCTTCTTAAACTCTTTACGATAAGGTTATTTGTGATATGAGCCTGTATGAAAATAAATAATCTCACCTTAATGAACTAATGACTTATATGAGCGCAAGAAACCAAAGCGGTCAGAAGTTAGTCGAAAGGTTAACATTTCAGAACGTTTTATTTTTACAAAAAATCGTCCTGTAAGGGCTACTTGTAGTGTAACCGCGCTGATAGCCGATTGTAAATTAAGGTATTCAACCCTGCGAATGTACTGCGACAATCTAAAGTCCACAAGTCGATACTGTGAATTTCCCTGGATCGATATTTATCACGTTTGGTTATTTAAAACACTGAGTATCGTATCAAACACGAAAATCCTTTACTCACAGTTCCGAAACATTCCGAGAATAGACACACACACACTACCCCGATGCCTAATTAATTGTTCTCCGTAATTAGCTTCAAAGCTTGTCGAAAAGCACGGGTTGAAGGGCGCTTTCTGGCAAGGCACTTCCTCGAAGTTGCTTCATCGTTATATAGCAGGTATGGGCAACCTTTCCTTAGCTGAGGACTTAATCAGGTCGCGGGCCGTAGGTAAGAAATAAGTAGGTAGTAGTGAATAAAAAGACGATAAAAATTCACACTTTTTTTATTTATTGGAATGACAATAGCATAATCAAACATACAAAAAGCAAATTAACCAAAACAGATAGAAAAATCACATGAAAATTAATGAGAGACTTGAGTTTGAAGCTTATTTTAAATTTTTTAATCTCTCGCGGGCCGGATTGAAGCTGGTGGTCGGCCGGATCCGGCCCGGGGGCCGGGGGTTGCCCATATATGTTATGTACGAGTAATGTTTAACGCAATTACTCGTTCCTTAAGCTGTGGCAAAAATGTTCGTTTCTTATTCTTCTCCAGGCTACTAATATTGCCACTGGAAAACACGAGAATACCTAAGTTACGGTGCGTAAAGTTAGTTTTAGTGTGGTCCCAGCCGCATAGATAACGATTAATATGGAACTAGTTTCATTAAAATGAAGTAATGATTTCATATCGTGGCGCTCATGAAAGTAACGTATTTTTTTTTAAAAAAAAAAACTTGAATAACTTATTCACTCTGCTGTTACGACAAATGGAAAAACTTGTGCTTGAAAATGAAAGCTTCAATCACACGTGCATTAGTTCATTCAGTGCATCGCGATGTAAACGTGATCCCCTATTTCTTAACTTGCGAGAACAGTGATCAGATAACGAAACGGAAACATCTGAATCGAAAGAATGTAAATAAATAAAATGGAACTAAAAAATAATTAATACGTTGATTTAAACGAAATTCATACTTTTCTTTCAGTGTTCTGTCAACTTTTTTCTTCGCAGTTGCTTATCTAAATAGAAATAACGCACATAATCTCGATTTCGCAGAAACATCTCTGGCCGCTGTTAATTTGCCAGCGAAGCCAATGATGTTGACGTAAACCTTACGCTCACGGTAACACAGTGACTACGTTTAGCCTTATCATATATTATTAGACTTGTTTGATGATTACTTAGTTGAATCATTTTTTTAATATTTTATACTATTGTACTTATGACTACGCCGTGAATGCCAATCATATCAAGTGAGGAAAAGCCGCTATACACGATCGCCAAAACAGTGGCAGAAAGAAGTCATCGAAACAGATGGACAACTCAAGTTTCCGTAGAAGGTGCAACATAAGGGTGTGGGAAGATTCTATTTTTTAGGTAAGGGTGTCAGGGATTGGAATAAGTTACTAAGAGAAAATATGAACAATTTTCCAAAATCGTTGAAAGAATTTAAAAGTTAAAATTTGTAGAGGGCAAATGTAGGGGGGTGCAGGAAACGGGGATGTTGGGTGTGTAGGGAAATTGCCGCTGGAGCGTGCAGTCCATTGCAATTTTAACTAAATATTATTATTATTAACACTGTTGACTGCTACGAGAGAGCTGGTACACTAACAAAGGGCCCTATTGTACTCCACGCATTAACAGACACCCTGTCAATACCTGCACATTTCATCGGCGCGGAGCACAAATTCCAATTGACAACCGACATCTCCGACATTTTTGGGAATATCAGTACGTTATAACTAATCGCAAATGTCCACGAACCAGTCGAACGTAGGAAATTTGTTCACCAGGAAATTCGCGCACAATTAGAGATGGATGGGTGCTACTATACCACTCGTTGGAGGAAAATACACCGAAATTACAAGAAACATTCTACCCTAGGCAACCAACCTGGCTCGCTGCTTAAGACTGTTAATATATTTGTGGGATTCATACATCGCATTTTATTAGCAGAAATTTCACTCGTGTTATACGGTTCTACTGTTAAATTGTGTCAAGTGTATCGTCATCGAAGTACTGATAACTAATACAGATTAAACTTCAGTACAATAACCCTGGTTCTCGGGCTAACGGTATGGCGGTGTCAGAAGGAAAGGTTGGCAAGATGTCGAAAAATGCTTAAGACGAAAACTTAGAAAATTTCACAGGCGACTGAACATTGGGGAAAAGCGCCAGACACATAAGCTGCGAAGAAGACAGCCCATAAAGAATACAGGTCCGTTTTTATAATTTACGCTGAAGGACTGGGAGACTTACACAGCTTCGGAATATTTCCCACGGTGTAACTATCAGAAGGATCTTACAAGAGAAGCAAAGCACGTGGAAACCAAAAGCAACCGAAGAGCCGAGAATGAGTTTTGTTGGATAGTTCATATGAAAAATTGTATAAGTTTTCTTTTGAACTATAACAACTCAGGAGATCAAATAGTGCGCAAAAAGGAAGAAAGTTCAACCATCCTGTTCTATAATAAGTTTGAATATATCTCGTACTGGTTATACAGTAAGTAATGTTCCCAACTGACATCTCTCAATATTGCATCCATTCCTGAACTTTCTAGGAAGTGCTGTTGATTAAGGTCCAGTCTCTCAACTCATCCTTTGCCGCTTGCCGGCGGAAATAGCTGAGTCAACACATCTCTCTTCAAGACATTATCAAATTATAGAAGTTTATATCAAACAGCTAACATTAAACAAGGAGTACTTTTCATTTAATTACTTTCTAACAAAACCAGAGACTGTAGGAGCTAAAGTGACTAATACATAAACTGACAGTTATGTCTGTTAATTTGCATGTGAAATACTACGCTGATCGTATGCACCGTCTGCCAACACAGCACGCGGCAACGTAACAGAAAACAACTTTTCGCCCAAATGGCGTTCTGCGGACGAGGAACATAGCCGTAACAAATAGATTTAGTGGGCAGACTCTGCAGCGTAGTTTTGTAGCTAACGCAGTCGTGTCGATAGCGTTTGAAGACAGACTAATTAGCTGAAGAGTTCTGCAACTGCACGTGGGTTCCCACGGTGTTAATACGTGTACAATGCGTTCCCACTTCACATTTTCATTCTTTTCAACAAAGTGCCTATATTTGGTGGACAGATTATGCTCCTTTCAGTAGCTTAGCATCATGCATCTGGATAACTTTAAAGATCTCCTGGGAAGGAAGCAGCTTTCACGCAGAAGTTCAGCCTTCAGACCTCTGAAGCAGAGGTGGAGCTTGAATTTTTTTTCACTTTCAACCATGTGCAGTGCGGTAACGCCAAAATGCGAGAAGTATATCTGGAATTGTCGTATGGGTGACTGGACACAGAATGATCAGCCTTGGTTTGTATGTCGCTTCCCGTTCACCTCAAGCAATATCCTCACAGCTCTCTAATTCAACTTCGCAGTGAAGAACTAAACCATAACCGTATAGCTCTCTTAAAAAAAATTTAATTACATCTAGCTTATATTTAACTCAACTTCCCTGAAAATTGAGCTAAATACTATTTTTCTGCATGTTCATTTCAGAAGTGCAGTGAGCAAGTATTATTTTACTTTTATAACTGCTTCCGTTATTAACTAATCAGCTCCTTAGTGATAATCGAACAGCAGTGAATGGTTATAGTGCATAAATCCTGGCAAGCAGAATACAGTCGATCATTCAAATTGTATAACGCACCGGCCTCGGCTCAGAGCTTTTCTAACTACAGCTTTTACAATTCGTCGACGTCAATAGGTCAATAGAGGCGTGAGGATAACGAGTTGCCAGGAAATGGTCCATTGCCTTTATGAAGTAACCATCCCGGTATCAGGCAGCAGTGATCTCGGAAAGCGATGGAAAATCGAAATCTGGGTGCCACCTCGCTTAATGATTATCCTTGTGGCGAAATCCTCAGAAAATTAGCAAAACAACCTGTTGGACAGTTCAAGAATCACGTAGTACAACTGAGCAATTGCACTCGATTTATGTCTGATGCGACGTAGGCCTACGTAAAACAAGAACAGTTTACGATTGTTGGCTTCTGGTGTTTTCTAATCGCAAGAAAGGAAGGAACTTCAGTTTCAGATATATCGGAACAAGTTATTCTAGTGGTTAATGGAAGAGATTAAACAACGTGTTTCGTTTGTTGCTGTCATTTACTTGGTACTGTGTGTGAGCTTCGCAAGTCTCAGCCACCCCCCACCGAGTAGCCCTCGTTAATGAGCGGCGAGATCACTGTCGGGTTTTCTCTTTTGCAACATTTTCCCCGTACCGGGTTACCGCTCGGGCGTCCTGCCTCTTTAAAAATTTCCGCTTCCGCGAACGCAAATCAAGTGGCCGTTTAATTATCTTACCTAACGGCAGCGTCCGGCTTCGCTTAGAGGTCCTTAATAATTTCCGCGGCCGCTGAAGCCCGCGCTAATTGACTTTACCGGGCACACTTTCTTTCTCCGCCTGCAGCAGCCCCCGGCAGCCGTCGCACTTGTAAGGTCGCTCAACAGGTACACAACCAGCAGAGAGCCAGCCGCACGCACGTCGTGTGGTTCACGTTTGATGTACGTCGGCGTGAATAGCAACTCACTAAACGTTGACTTAAATTTTAAAATTTGTTGAATTCTCCCGTCGTACTAACAACAGGAAATGCCGTGATCAGAATATCTCGTTCACTGTACCGAGCGTGGTGTGTGGAAGATAACATTCTGGCCGACCATTCGGTTCAAATCCTCGTCGACCATCAAGATATTCAGTTGCTCATGCAGAAGACCATGTTCGAATTCCTTCCAGTTCCTTGCCCCTCGTCATACGCGCCATGAGACGTAAAGCCCAAAGGGAAGAGAATCCCCACTGCGCCGCCAGTTTTTCTGTCATTTATTGTATTCTTTGTCCTAAGAAGTAGAGATAATCTCCAGCTTCTTCATGGCATCCTGTGTAATACTTTTTGAATATTCGTAGTTTAGCTCATTTCTGATTTGCTTTCGTTATAATTTTCACTCTGTCTCCGTTTAATATTAGAAAACGATGGTGGATACGAAGGGAAAAGGTAAAGAAGCAATGCTGCTTAGGAAACTTTTTTAAAAAAATAGATAAACACTTCTCGGGCTTCCAGCGGCGTATAAATGTCACAGTTATGGGACGTTTCGAAGGGTTTATCTGTGCTGTCATTTTCAACCAAAGATGTAACTGAATAACTGTTTTTTAAGCGATGCAGCAAAACCAGTGGAAGAACAAAAGCCGACCCAGCGCCATGACATCATCCTTACCAACGCGAAGCTGTTTGAACATTTTGATAGGCGGGTTTCAGGTCATACTAACCTGGTATCCAGTGTCGCAGTTAACTTAAGAATCAACTGTTCTGATTTCAACAGCCTTTGTTATAATGCTGCCAGAAAAATCTCTGACCAGAGCTAAAATTCTAGTTTCTGCGAGATTAAACGTATGTCCCTCTTGTATACTGTGTTCGGGCACAGCTGATTTCTCTTCTTGTCCCAGGTGAACATTTCTTGGATGCTCCACACACCACTACACTATGCACTGCTGCCTTTGTCACATTGACAAGGTATATGATAAACACCAGAGTACATAATCCTAGTACATCCTTAATGCTGCACTAGCAAGTTTTTAATTTTTGCTGGAGGCCTGGAAATTATCTAGGATGACGAACTCCTGGTGTTCATTACATACCATGTGAATGCGGCCGGAAAAATGCGACGGTGTACTGGTATTGTGCAGCGGTGTGTCGAGCACGCAAGAAAGTTCACCTGCAGCAAGAAGAGAAATCAGCTGCGGACAAACACAGAATACAAGAGGAACATACATTTTATTCCGAAGAAACTGGAATTTTAGCCCGGGTCAGAAATTTTTGGTGCAGTTTTATAACAGAAGCTGTCGAAATCAGAACAGCTGATTTTTTTACGTAACAGGGACACTATATACCAGCTTAGTGTGGCCTGGAACCAGGTTATCAAAATGACGAAACAGCTTCGAGTCGGTAAGGAGCAGAGGAGTGGATGACGTCATCGCGCTCGATCGTCGTTTGTCCATCCACCTTGTAGTGTACCCTGTACCTATATTAATCACACTACACCTTGCACCATTTATTGGTGAGAGCTGTAAATGTCCGCTTCAAACTTGTATTCGTGATAAGAGCTGGGCGCCAGGAATTACTTCCACATGAAATTAATAAATATTTTCCCTGCAATAATTATTTTAATAATAACAATGCAAGTAGCTAATTATCCACTAAGCATTGGAAATGGGAGATTTCAAATAATGAAAACGGCAATCTACCATTAATTACATTATATTTATTATGTGCAAAGAAAAATTACTTTATGCACAAAATTGTAATGATAATGAAATTGGAACCAAAGCAAAACAACAAAAAAATGAAATTAAATACAAGTTGGACACGAAGCAGAGAGATAGCAGACCATTTACAATAATAATTTAGCTCAGTTCAGAGAGTGAGAACCTCTTTATCTCGATGAAGGCCGTTACTGGGCTTTGTAACACAGTTTTTGAGGTCTCGACAGTTTCAAGCAAAGATTTGCGGTAGCAGGTACTTGAAAATATTACCGTGGATGTATTCCTTGGCGACGAAGGAGGCTTGAAGGAGACCACCACAAGAGATCTTCACAACAATCAAGAATTACCGGATGGTAGTTACTACCAGGCACGTCACTTAGTAACTCACGTGTGTGTGAGGTCGCACTGATTCACTGATGCACTCTCGGCAACACACAAAGCATAGCGGCACAAATTTGCATACGCCGCACACTAGTAGTCAGCCCGTCGCTATGGAAGGCTGTCTTAGTCACCGCGGGTGTCGAACCTACGTCTACCCGCTCAGAAGCTCCCTCCTTCACACAAGCAGCCGACGCGACGGTGTCTCGGAGCAAAGTTCTCGCCTCCCGCGTTGTATGGAAAGCAGAGAAATCGTATTAGTCCGCGTGAAACCACATAGGGGCTATGATTGGCTCACACACACACACACACACCCTCTTCGGCACTACTTTTGTCCATCTTATCACGGAACATGTTCCTCTCTCTCGCCTAATGGAAAATTTCCGCCGCGACACCTGTCTCTTTAAATCCCATTCAGTAAACATTCCGAGCCGCGCTACCTGAGGTACCGTTACGGCCCAGTGCTGTCCGACACGAAGCACCTTTGCAGGAATATTTGCTTGCAAAATGAAGCATTCGAAATGCTGAATGCTTCATAATCCCCCTGCAATCCTGAGAATATTTATTTACAACGCCATGAATACCTACGTTCTTACAAACTTTTATTTGATTTTCCGTCTAGTTTTATTAATCTTTTGAAACAATTCAATGTGCGTACCAGCAACAAAAATGCACAAGTGACGAGTCAATTTACGAAAATCTGAATCGAAATGAGGCGGACTCATAGAGTCAAGAGTAAGCTGTTATGATTGTGGACTGTCACGATTTCACTATTTACCAACGACAGTTACTGTAACTCGTAGGGCATTTCGTCGCTGATTATCCGACCGCAGGCCATGTTGTGTAATCACTTCGGATGATTCCTGGTTGTCTTCGGATGTTGTTCGGTCCACATTCTCTGAAACAGAAGCAACGTTTATTGTTATTGTACCCTTTAATAGTAACGCATTATCTCAAAACCAATTTCTAAACGAAAATTCTTGTTAAAATTTGGTTTAACTTAAACGTATACTCAATAATTCAGATAAAAGAATGATAGTACCGTTTTGAATTGAGCATCTCGGCATGGGAGAATAGTAATGGACTCTGTAATACGTGTAGGTGCATATGCAAAAACTAAAAAGAGCACTACGATATTTGAAGATGACAAAGAGTCAAGGAGTAAATATTGATTGCAGTTATAATTATTTTCCAATTCCTTTTCCAGACTATCAATAAATAAAATTTTAGTAATATAATAGTTATGAACCCTGATGTATATCAAATGCAGGGTTCATTTCTTGAAAGCTTTTTCTCAAAATCGATGTGCACACTACTAACTATATTCCAGCAGCCCCGAATCTCGGCTTGAGGATGACACCAGCAATGTAAATCAACAATTTGTTGCGGCTTTAAAAGAAGTCAGCAAGCACGTCAGAAATGTAATAGCATGGCAGGGTCGGGGGGCGGGGAGGGAGGGAAGCGGGTACCACTTTAATAGTCCGTCGGGCTTCTTTAGCTCTGCGAAATGCAAGAGCTCAATGAGACATGGTCCCTTATTGTCAGCGTAAATGCCTACGAGGAATATGAAGACGCTCGTAATTCCGTGGTAAATGAAGGACTTCGTGCGCGAATGATTGTGTCGATCATATCCCTAGTACGTTCCAAGCAAAAAAAGTCTTTTAATAACTCTAATTTGGCACATATCATTAAGATTCAGCTTGGTGTAGGCGGTAACGAGTCCTCCCACTAATTTTGCGATCGGGATTCAAATCCCCTCAGTATCAGATATTTTTATCTGCAGAAATTGTTGAGCACGAATTTATAAATTATTTCCACTTCATTTACATACTTTTATTGCGTGAAATAAAATTTAAAACAAATCACACTACTTCTAACGGATAGAACAGAGGCATATTCGGATAATATATTAACAATGACATCGTAATATGCCTCACCCATAGCCATTGAAATTTTGTTACGAGATGAATCTGTTTTCGTTATTATTTTATTTCAAACATTTACACGGATCCACTACACGGAATTAAATATATCGATTGTAGGAAAAAGAAAAGAATGATCTTCTCGATAATACGTATTTTGTTTAAAATACTTCTTGGCGAAACACAATTATAGAAACGACGAAAATGAAATAAAGTCAAATATAATATCTATTTCAATTGAAAACGCACCAAAACGAACTTATTAGGAAAAAGTGAAAAAATAATATAAGAACGGAGATTTTCCTGGCGTATGATTGCGATGAAGTTTTCACGGATTGTGTTGTGGAAACACAATTCGGCGGTATAACTGTGAAGACTTCATTTAGAAAAAAAAAAAAAAAAGATTTTCTGGAAAAAATGATGCTGTATTGTAAGCAATGTGATTTGATTTAAAAATTATTTCACGCAATAGAAGTATGTAAATGAAGTTAAAATAAAATAAAGAATTCATGCTCAACAATTTCTGAAGATATATATAAATAAAAATATTTGATACTGCAGGGATTTGATCCCGGATTGGAAAAATTTGAGGCGGACATCTTACCGCCTACACCATACTGACACTCATGCAGGCTGTGTATAGTGGAGTATATATGCGGGACGTTGAAACCCGTTCTTAACGTGTCTGATTGTCCCCATATCAGTCTAATGTTACTAACTTCAAAGCCCACCAAAAATGACAGGCTGAACGGAATGTACTGGCAAGTTATTTCTTGTGTGAAGTCATTTCATTGCAATTGATTAACTTCATAAAATTGCTGTAAAATAACACTCAATGTAATTCCTTGTGTCTTACCTGTAATAAAAACTATCAGTTGTCACCATGGTCCAGGGTTCATTTAAACCTTACCACAAATTCCTTTAATGTACGTATTACAACTATATATGAATTACATATATATTTTCCATTGTTAGCAGTTTCATTGTAGGTTATTCCGGCGTATACCTTGATTCGCATTAGGATTATCTAATACGTAACTAACTGCACTTAAAGCTAAAAAATTTAGAAATACAGTAATATCTATCAGCTTTCACTCCTCCGACATCAGCGACTGTCAAATTCGGATTCGATATTAAATACGTTGTCATCGTGAAAACCTCTTTTCCTTAGACTATTTTACAAAACCACATTCATTATTTATTCTATGAATATTCTCACAAGAATGTAATATTTCACCAATTATGCTAATAAATTATGTTAATTCTTAAACACAACCACAAAATTATAAAAACACCCAGTAACTACGCCTTCGTTTACAGAACGAACGTGGATTTTGACGTCACGATTATATTTGACCAATAGCGTTGCGTTTTGCGAAGATATATTGTTAACTCTTGATGAAAATCAATAAATAAAAAACTATTAAATAGGTTAATTCTACAGGAAAAAAGCTTTCAAATAAAAATACCTATATTTGAATTACATACATGTTATATTTTATTTAAGGTTAGCTCCTCGCATTAAATTACTGGCAGCTCACCGGTTTTGTAACTCTGACTTGACTCAGGTTTTGATGTCATTAGCAGTCCAGAATGTGAAAGGTTCTGCACTGTGTTAAAGCAGTTGGTCTCAACGCTAAGCCCTGTGAATAATGCTAACCTCATCGTCTGCCCTGACAGTTAACAAAATGCTGTGTTCTAAAAAACAGATCCACTTTGAAATAAATTTCTACTTCCGGCTGTTCAAAATACATTACGAATTTATTTGATACTGATGGGGAATGGTTATGTTGATTAAGTGAAGAACGCCGTGGAATCACAGTTATGAATCGTATTATGTGTGACATAGGTTCGTATCTGTAGGAACCGAGTAGTCGAGAAGGGAATCTGGGCAGGTTATTTGTGAGGCACATAAAACAAGTACGGTTGTATTAGAAGCAATTCGACACGCTCGCCTGGCTGAATCGCTCCCCGGAGGCGACTGAACACAGAGTGTGTAATTTGTCACGCGCTCAGCCGGGGTACATACAAACTGCGCGTCTTAGTCTCAGGTGACTCAATGTGCTCGCGCATGAGTACGTGTGTCCCATTACGTCACAGATGTGCAAGACGTACGTTATACTGAGTTTAACACTAAGGCCTTTACGAGATAGTATAGGAAAATTAGACGTTGGATGAGAACAACCAAACAAGAATTGTTGTAACAGGAAATATACTACCATAGGTATAGTGTTGTTAACATACAGTATAGTGTGGTGCACCTAACGTGCACACCTCCGATATTTCCGGTTGCAGATGATATCAAAATGTGCGTTTCCACTAAGCGATAACAAGTATCTCACGAACAGCAATATTCATAACACGTTTATGTGCAGAGAAATTGAACCAAATCTGATTTTTTAACAGGAAACGCACATTTATTTCAAACAATTACAGTGGAAGATTGCGTGATCAGATTTGTCTGGTTGACAACAAACCAACCAAGCTAGGCTAACAACGAGATCCGCCGCGGGTACATTTCCATATCCGAATGATTCGATTAATGATGCTCGTTTGATTAGCCGATTATATTAATTAACCTTCTTTCGAACGTACAGCTTAGGCATTATCACTTAAAGCTGTAGCAAACCGTATGTATTCGTTACTGAGTAACGCGTTCGTCGCCTGACTCGAAGTACCTGAATCGTTACTCACAAATTCATTTCGTTACTCGCATGTGTCGTCTAGATGTCAGTTTGATTCGATAAACGAACGAACACGACGTGTCATGCTGGAGCTGGAACGGTTGGCCCAACGACTGAATGAGCAGATGAAATTAGTTGATTTCAGTGTGCTGCGATTGTGATATTAGGTATTATTCTGAAGTATGTAATACTCAGTGCAGCAAATAAAATGTACGAACAATTTACCTAAATTTACTTTACTCAATGAACAATTTACTTAATCTTTACAAAATACTAACGAAGTCATTCATGCGATGCTTCATGCTAGCACTCAATTGTATCAGAAGTAAAGTGAGATAGAAATCAATGGATTTTGATTACCGCAGGATCCATGTGACCAGTGCGGTACTGGCTTTCATCTTGAATGTTTGTTGTAACCGCGACGCAACAACACTTGCGAATCAAATCACAAAAACGAAATACGGTACCATCAACCTTTTTTATACAGGTAGCTTATTAGATGTTTCAGATATATGCTTAACTCAAGAACACTTGTTTGGTTGGTCAGCTAGTAGAGTTGTAGCCGACGCATGTGGTCGTGTAGCGCCATTATTTGGGGTGTGCTGTTTGTGTATTATTTGATGCGGGCAGAGTGCAGCCGTGCGTGTGCGTGGTTCGCGGCAGTTTCAATCAGTGTCCAGGCCGTTTGATGTGCAAGTTGGTGCGGTGCGCCAAGTTTGCGGCGTGTTTGGGGCGAGCCGCGAATGGCAATGTCCGCGCCGCGCCGCCTTGGCTCCGTCTTGGCTTATCTCAAGGTGGGCGGCGGGCTCCTCAAAGAGCGCCGCTGCCGCCGCCGCCCGCATAGTGATGAGGCGCACTTAGCTGATTTGATATGCGCGGACACTCGCCGCCACATTACCATGCCGACTGGACGACCAGCAACTTCGCCACCTGCGCTACTAAGCAACCGCACACCTCATAACAAATTCTTACACTGCGCATTCGGCTACAGCGTAAGTTCCTTACTAAATTTCCTATTATTTTGGTACGGTTGGAATGAAATCGACTGAACGCTTGTCTGTGTTTACGTTGAATGTTGTTCTAACCATCTATACTAATAAAAAGCTAAGTTTCGTCATTGCTTATCCATGTCTGTAACGCTGCGACGTCATGCACTAGAACATAGTTGCTGGATTAACTAAGGCCAGAGATATTACTATATAAGAGGCATGCTTTTTTAAGTAAGTACCGTTTTGAAATTAAAAAAAAGACGTGCAAATATGTAGGCCTATCAATAATTTTATTTTACAATTAAATCCTGTACCTTACTCTACTTTTCTACATAATTCCCTTCAATATTGAGGCACTTGTACATAACGTAGTACCAGTTTTATGAAAACCCTCCGTCATAGAAGTCTGTCCACCTGACTTGTTAACCACTGCATCACAACTGTTTTGACTTCGTTATCGTCTTCAAGGCGCTGACCGCCCAGGTGTTTCTTCAAGTGCAGGAACAGATGGTAGTACACTGGGCGCCAGATCAGGGCAGTACGGAGGATGATCTAGAGTTTACCATCGAAAAGATGTGATGAGATCTTTGGTCTGATTAGCCACATGTAGGACGGGCATTGTCATGCCAGCAAAACGATGCCCTTGATGAACTTGCCACGTCTTTTGTTCTGGATTGAACGGCGCAGATTGTTCAATGTCTCACAATAAGCTGCTGCATTGATTGTCTCATTACGAGGCAGAAATTCCACAAGCAATACTCCTTTTCTGTCCCAGAAAACTGTGCACATGATTTTCCGGGAAGAAATCGTTTGCTTGAACTTTTTTGGGTGAATCTGAATGCCGCCATTCCATGGACTGTTGCTTTGATTCAGGTGTGACGGAGGCCACCCATGTATCATCGCCCGTAACAATGTGGCTTAAGAAATCATCACCATCGTTATGGTACCGCTCAAGGAAAGTCAATGCACTGCCTAAACGTTTGGTTTTGTGCACATCCGTTAACATTTTCGGTACCCAACGTGAGCACAATTTTCGGTAATTCAAGTGCTCGGTCACAATGCCATACAAAACACTACGAGAAACATTAGGAAAGTCATCACACAAGGAGGATATCGTAAAGCGTCTGTTTTCTTTCATCTTATTGTCCACTTTCTGCACCAAACTTTCACTTATCCACCGAAGGACGCCCACTCCGTTGTTCATCATGCACATTTGTGCGGACCATCTTTAAATGATCTCACCCACTTTCTCACCATTCCATAACTCATAATGTTTTGTCCGTAAACTGCACAGATCACACGATGACTATTGATCGGTTTTAGGCCTTTAGTACAAAGAAATCTTATAACAGCCCGTACTTCACAGTCGGCGGGACTTCACGATTATCGGAGGCATCTTAAACACTCAGTGAACAACGTAAACGAGGAAGAATGAGACTGTAATGGTGTCAGTGCGTAGGCAAGAGATGCAGGTACCCAGTGCGCATGCGCGGAACGCCGACCGTAGCGCTGCAGTCCACGGTGTGACAAAACGGTATTTACTTAAAAAATACGCCTCGTAGTATCAAGTTGTGAGCGTTATTTAATAACAGTTGCTACCTAGCTAAGCAACTGACAGGAAAGGGCTACCAGAACACTGCGTTCTAATAGTCATTGTGACGGGGTCAGATGCTAGCCCTTTCATGACCGTTACATCTAATACACGAGGTACACAATTTCAATACAAGAAACAGAAATAACTTGCACAAAACACAAACATCTCCTGTCATTAGTACAAAGAGGAGTTAATTATTCTGGGATACATCTGTTTAATAAACTTCCCAAGAGTATAAAACAGTTTGCAGATAATAAAGATATATTTAAAGAAAAACTGAGAATTTATCTTATTGGGCAACTCCTTCTACTCCATTCAAGAATTTGAACAAAATCTTAATTGTATTCAATAAGACCTTTTTCAAAACTCAGTTATAAAAATTAATCTTTATTTATCCTTGTAACATATGATTGTTTTCACTATCATTATGACTCATATTGTATGTATGTGTATTAACCATGACATGTTTCACATCCCAGAGGTCCTTCCTCAGCAGGGATCCGATGAAACAAGAAGATAGATAAATAAAAAAAATTAACACTTTCATTCTACAAGAAACGCTGGACAGGAGACATGTCTTAATTTTTGTAAGCATATTTCACCTTTGAGACGTAACATTTTGATCATTTCTTCTTTGTGCTTTGTGCTGTAATTGCAGCAAGTTCTAAACTCAGTCAATCATTATCATTATTGGTTTGAAGTAACGTCACACTTCAACAGAAATGCTACAGATTCAAACTTTAGAATGCGTCAACATCATATTCATTACCGATCACGTATAAAGCCAAAGAACTTGGAAATTAGTTGCTGGCATCATCACCCACACGACTTAAACGTTAATAACTTTTGACATTTCTCTGGCAGTGAAACAGTTTCTCTAATTCATAGATTATGTAATATGAGGTTGATAAAATGTAATCCTCTCGAGCGTCCAGCCGGATGGTTTCATGCACAACACAATCCAATCCATCAGTACGCCGGGAAAGTCTCCACTAACACATTAGGTTGATAAGTTAATAATTAAATCTAATGGAAAATTTCGGATTTCCTTTAACAGTCAACTAAAGTCTTCATTAAAGAAGCGAATCATAAGCGATTCAAAGAATCATACAAACTTTGTACCTACTCACAACGGTGAGTCTCGACCGTGGTTCCCCTTTTTATATTTCAACCGATCGTTGACATATAAAAGAGGGAGCATGTGGGAAACCATGGCTACATAAATTCGCTTTTGATGTAATAACCAAAGAGGCAGGAAGAAATTTTAAAAATAAATCCAAAATAAGGGTTAGATGTTCCTGGCATGAAGTAAGATGAATCGTATGCTACACGCAAGCAGTCGCAAAATTCACATACGAAGTTATACCGGGTATTGATGGTGGTTTTAATAATAATAACTGTTTAAGTTAATCCGTGAGAAAACGTGTGGTGAGTTCATATAGGAGCAGTACGCGTAGACTGGTGCCTAGGAAGAGGGACCGCTTAACAACTGGTAAATCTTAATGATAGCCATCCCTAGAAATAAGCTTGACTGGCGTTTAGAAAGGGTCGACAGAATTTTCCGAAAATTTATCCAAAAGATGAGTAATGGCACATAGCTTCTGTGATCACGACACCGACTCAGGGTTCTCTACAAAGTGGTATTCGCTGGTAGCCACTGCTCTGACCCGAGGATATGACGTAATGAAAGTAGCAACGGTTTAAACATCTCAATGAAGAAAAATTGTCTTCGTTTTCAAAGAACCGCAGTCACATGTGGTAGAGTAGTAAATGTTCGTGTGGAGATAGTGACAAAAACAAATAGCAAAAGGGAGCACGGTAGAATATATTGTTATTACTGATTGTTAAATTTTGTTGAATTCTCTGCCTGTCATCGAGCGAGGACGCTGAGGAATGCCAGTAATGGAGAATACGGGAGAATTTTACTGGCAAGGAAACAAAATGACGGACGACACTTGTTATTGTGACATGATGCTTGAAACTTCTACTAGGCAATATACTTGGCTTGCAGTATATGAGCCATTCTTCGCCACAAACATGTTTGTACATCATAGTGAACCTAACTCATTCGACAGTAAATACAATTGTTTTGGTATAAGTAATATGCTAGTGTGTTTTCTGCTGATCAGTAGTGAGAGAACATCGCTAGATGCAGTCATTACTGTATCCATATATGAAGAAACATTGTCGTCCAGTAGTGAACAATTGACAAACATGGTGCTTTGGACTTCGACTTCATACAGCTAATTCAAGTGAGTCACGCATTTCAAAATTCAGACTTTAAGCATTAAAAACCAGCTTGCGCCTTGGTAAGAGGGAAGTAACTTCAGTCTTCTGCCTATTGTTTAACTGAGCTAAAACCATGTTTGAAAAATTATCTGCAACTTCTTGACTAATAATCAATTTTATTTCGTCTCTAGTAAATCTTTATCAGCTGTTCGTTAACAGTTTTATGAACAAATCGATTCATAAAATTTGTAGCTTCAACTTCACGTTAAATAAACTTTTCTATGTGTGTTAACTTCATTTTGTGTATAATTCATGTAGAAGTAGTATCATTCCTCCCATGCTTCATTGCTTATTAAGTTCGTTGATTTATAGTCAAAATTTAATATTTTTAATGTATGTTACCTTCTCTGACATCCAATTTTATAAGTAAATGATTAACAAAGCAAATAATCAAAATTACTACTATTCAGGAACATTTTATGTTTAATCATTGCAAAATTATGGTGTGGCACTCCACATAGTTTGGCTTATCCTAACACGGGTATTACACCATGTTTTTGGTAAATCCTGAGGCGAAATCTAAATATATAGAGATGAATGTATGTATGTTTGTTTGTTTGTTTGTTTGTTCTTCATACAAATCCACAGTTTTCGTCCTATCTCGATGAAACTTTGCACACTTATCCTTTGAAACAAGGAGAAAAATACTGTCTACATTTGGTTGAAAAATTATCTGTATAAATAATACATGTTGTCTCATAATTTCTAAATACTACTGAATGGCGATAGACAGACGCGTTGGATATGGACGTCTGTATACTGTTTTTTTCCGTGTATCGGTCAGACAGCTCTGTGGTTAAAGCGCTTGCTTACAAATGTTTGAGTCGTGGTCTTCTGTTCAAATCTCCGTGTAGGCTAAGATTTTAAAAATTGTTTTTTATCGTAAGAGTCACGCCTGGGCCGTAGGTTATTCGGATTGAATGTTAAACTGTAGATACAACAAAGTTAGGGGTGTAATGCGAGGCAAATCGTAGGTAGTCTTGCAATGTTGTAGGTGTACACTTTTTTACGTTATATTGATCCCTCAGGGGTGATTTGCTGTCATTGTGTTTGTGACATGCAGTAATCTATATATATAAAGATGAATGTATGTATGTATCTATGTATGTTTGATTGTTTGTTTGTTCTTCATACAAATCCACAGTTTTCATCCTATCTCGATGAAACTTTGCACACTTATCCTTTGAAACAAGGAGAAAAATACTGTCTACATTTGGTTGAAAAATTATCTGTATAAATAATACATGTTGTCTCATAATTTCGAAATACTACTGAATGGCGAGAGACAGACGCGTTGGATATAGACGTCTGTATAGTGCTTTTTTTCGTGTATCGGTCAGACAGCTCTGTGGTTAAAGCGCTTGCTTACAAATGTTTGGGTCGTGGTCTCCGGTTCAAATCTCCGTGTAGGCTAAGATTTTTAAAAATTGTTTTTGATCGTAACAGTCACACCTGGGCGGTCGGTTATTCGGATTGAATGTTAAACTGTAGATATTACAAAGTTAGGTGTGCAATGCGAGGCAAATCGTAGGTAGTCTTGCAATGCTGTAAGTGTTCACTTTTTTACGTTATAATGATCCCTCAGGGGTTGTTCGCAGTCAGTGTATGTGTGTGAACTGCAGTAATAATACTATAAATACGGAAGTAAGTCTCTGTATTTTTGTTACGTATTGACGACCAAATGGCTATATCGATGTTGATGGAATTTGACAAGAAAATCTGTATGAAGGGCACAGGAAATTTTCTCCGGTATGTTTAATAGTTGTAGTCACGAAATTTTGAGACCTTATCGAATGGTGACAGAAATATGTTGGAAACTGATTCTCTTCAAGAGACTGGTTCGACGGTAGAATGATATAGTGATAGCTTTCCTGTCATATTATGCCAACTCGGTGTTGTTTGGGCCCAATCCTTCGTTATTAACAACTTTCTATATTCAATTCTGGCAAAAAATTCTTAATCCACGCTTACGAAGTTGCGGGTACGAGCTAGTTTAGATTATAAAAGTTTGTAATAAATTTCGAGATACTAAGCGTTAGTATTAATCCCTTCCCACCACAAAGCGAAATATTTTTATCCATCGTCAGAACGAGTTTGTGAGTAATATTTCGATCCACACAGTTTGATTTCATTGAGTTGGACTATCAACAAATAAGGAATTGAAAAATTAAATGGCAACCAGCATGAACTAGTGTTTGTGGTAACTTCATCTTAATAAACGAACTGTCTCTGGTTGTGCACTTGTTCCGGGGGCCAAAAGAAGCGCAGCTGGATAAAGGGCTTCAACCTGTGCCCCAGTACTGTGGATTTTTTGGACTTTACGAAACTTCGCCATTGGAATCATTAGAGGCGAAGAGGATATGGGGTAAGGAAGCCGTAAATGAAGTTGTTGAAGGAACGTTCGTCCTATTTGTCTAGAGTGATTTAGGGAAACCATTGAAAACTTAATGGGTTGTCGGAGATTTGAACCCTGTTCTTCCGAATGCCAGGCCCGAGCGTTTCAACTCATCCACCAGGATCGATGAGAATTACGGAGCTGGATTTTAGTTTCAAGGACTCATCAGGAAATAGTATAAATTATACATTTTCAGCCTCCCTGTAGTGGGTCGGCGACAAACACTCTACAATTTTTAGAAGCCAGGATCATGTATAACGGACAATGATTCCTCACTCTCCCGTGCCAGTCACGCAGTGATGACTGGATTTGTATTATACCTCATTTGCTTAAAAGGCCTTTACGAAAGAAACTCTTCGGAAACACCATGGTCCGCAATGTCGATGGTTTTGGGTCGACTGAATGCATGCTTCAAGGTAATCAGTACTCTGCAAAGCAGACTGTATGAGTTTGTGGAAACCGGCTATTCTTGTGCCCTGATATTGTGATATTATGTCGCATACAAACAGAAGTGTACTTGAGATTAGTGGTGAAAGTAACCGACCTATGTAACTCTAGCGATTAGCTGTTGCTGGATCGAAGAATCGTTAGGTGTTCTGCAACTTTTCGGAAGTAAACGACTTCTTCACGGTAGGTGACTCGAGGAGAGCTGGAGAGTCGAGATATCGATTGTTCGTTCGGAAGCCTGACACACGCAGCTACCGGCTACCTGTGCGCTCCAGTCTGAACACATAGCGAGCGTGTGATTCACAATCGCTGGGTGGAAATTTTGTTTTTTGTGGTAAGTGTGGAATCAGTACATCTCAAGCCATGACTTCAAACTTTCATACTAAATTGTTACAAGAAGAATCCGTACTCTAATATGCTTTGCTGCGTGCTGAACAAATTCAGAACTTCCCAAGCTACAAATCAGACTAATGGTTTTGTAGTTTTCTGAAAATAAAATAAAAACATCAGTCGGTTCTGTGGAAGCGATAATTTTATTAATACGATCTGTTTTTCACGTATGTAGCGAATTATAGTTATAAAATGTTGTTTTCTTTTTCTGTAAGTATGTAAGGCGAGTAAGCTGAGACTGTGGTGCGTGCAGTGGAACATTAGGGGCTGCCCGCTGCCCTCCACTCAGCAGCGAGGAATTGCGGTCAAGAGGGGAGGGGGAGGCAGGGGGGGGGGAGAATCACAGACAGTTCCTAACCTCTGCTCTCAGTCGTGCACCAGTGCAGCTTTCCCAGACATTGGCAACGCTACTAACGTTTAATTATTTGTTTCTTATAATTCATGGTTTTTATTTAATTGTGAGATACTACACTACGCGTCCACTAGTTATCAAATAATTCCGTTCGTTGATACTTTTATATCACATTATTTGTTTCTGTTATGTTTAGAATGACGATAACAAAAGAAAAATTTGTTGGTGGAATCCTTGTCGCCTTTAACAAACCCCCGTATTTTCAATGAATTAGTAGATAAGACAAATTGATAGTCGTACTTGTGTACTAAATTATAGGTCAGTTCCGTATAGTTACAACCTGAACGGAATGACGAACTAGAATGATGGTTTCTTTTCTTTACTTATTGTTTTACGCCTCGTCGTCGTCGAGGTCATTAGAGGTGGGATGGGACTGTGGACAAGGAAAGGGGAGGAATTCGGTCATGGCAATTTTTTTAAAGGAAGCATCCCGGCATTTGCGTGTAGTTATTTGCGGAAACCATTGATAACTCAAATCTGGATGCCCGGACGGGGATTCGAACCCGCGTCCTCCCGAATGCGAGGCTAGAGCGTTAACCGCTCACCCACTACGCTCGGTTAGAACGGTGGCCGGAGGTTATTAGATAGTGAGTTAGTTGCGCTGTCTTACAAACTAGCACTAACTGAGTTAAGCATAGCTTTGAGGTGTATAACGCAAGATCCAGTAAATTCGCCCTGCGCATATTGGCGGGGGAAAAAAAATCTTCATCCGTTTGTAACATGCATAGGAAAGTACCATAAAAATACCTTTTTTCATTATTTTGCAGAAGTGTGTTTTACGGTAGATAAATGCATCTTTACATAAAATTTCATCACAAATGGTACACAGCTAATGGAATCATTAAAGAAAACTTGCTAAAAAATCTCATCGAAAACATTCGTTGTAAGTACTTATCAAATGCCACCAATTGAATTTTTCACTCTTAAGGTTGGAAAATAAGAGGGGCAGTATTAATTAAATAATAGTGTTCCAAAACAACATTGACTGCATACTTAGATGCTACTCTCTATAGGGTAGTTGAAGCTGAAGGCTCGTTTGGTCTTAACTACCTGGTGAAAGGTTTTTTACTGCCTGCTCCTCCCGTCCCTATCGTAGCCGCCTAAAGCTAACCCGATAGTCCCACCGGGTACGCTGGTCCAACTGAATCCCAAGCAATGAAGAGTTCTGGCGTACCTCGCATTACACAGCAAGTTGAGCCAAAGTTGAAGGTCGGATTAAGTGCCTTTGAAAATACCAGCCGACACAGATATTCGAATCGAGGACCTTTCAATCTCCAGTCAGACGCCATAAACACAGATCAACCAGTCCGCTTTTTTTGAAAAACGATCATTCGCCCCCTTTTTTTGGAGCGGGAGGTGCTGTTGAAAGAAAAAAAAGTTTTTGTATACATGTTTTACGCTGGATAAAATGCATCTGCTTATGAACTTTTACCTAATCGATGCAAACTACAGAAGATAAATATACTCTGGCGAACTGAAGGTCATGTAGAAATTAGAAGTGTTCAACATGATAATTAGGCTTTTCCTTACATGTTTTACTAATGACGGGTATCTCGATTTTCTTTTCATTCGCCTATTGCTGCTAAAAACACATTTAGTAACAGATCATTGTTATAACTATTTGCAGATACATATTATAAGAATATCAAAACATGTACATATGTAGTTTTGGAGCACCGATGCGAAACGCGTATGCGAAAACAAAGTTTATTTTAGCTGCAATAGCTCGTTTAGAAAAATCTTTTAATAATGTTAGGTGGGACAAGATGTTCAAAATTTTAAAGAAGTCGGGTCTAAAGTATCGAGATAGAAGAATACTCTATAAACTATATAAGAATCAAGTGGCTATAATAAAAGTAGAAAATTACGAGAGACATGCATTAGTTAAAAAGGGTGTGAGACATCGTTGTAGTCTATCCCCGTTAATATTCAACTTGTATGTAGAAGAAGCAATGAAGAAAGTCAAAGAAAAATATCGATGTGGCATAAGTGTTCAGGGAGAAAAAATCAGTATGCTACGACTTGCTGATGACATTGTCTTGTTAGCAGAGAGGGCTGAGGATATTGAGAAGTTATTGAATGGCATGAACAAAATACTGAAGGAAGATTTTGGACTGAATATAAATCAAAGCAAGACAAAAGTGATGAAATGTAGCAGAAATAATACCAATACTAGTAGATTAAATATAAAAATAGGATCGGATGCAATAGGAGAAGTAAGCGATATCTGTTACTTGGGAAGTAAAATTACAACCGATGACCGAAGCAGAAATGATGTTAAAAGCAGAATAGCACTAGCAAAATGAGCCTTCATGAAAAAGAGAAACCTTTTAGTTTCAAATATTGATCTAGGAATTAGAAAGAACTTTTTAAAACACTTTGTGTGGAGCACAGCTCTTTATGGTAGCGAAACATGGACTTTAGGAATACCGGAAAAAAAGAAAATTGAAGCATTTGAAATGTGGTGCTGCAGAAGAATGCTGAAAATTAAATGGACAGACAAAGTAAGAAATGAACTAGTTTTGGAAATGATGGGTGAGAAAAGAAGTTTCTGGAAGAAGCTTACGGAAAGAAGAGACAGGCTGTTAGGTCATATTTTGAGACATGCTGGATTGGTTAATTTGTTAGTGGAGGGAACAGTGGAAGGTAAGAACTGTAGACGAACACAGAGATTAGAATATATGAAACAGATAATTGATGACGTGGGCTGTAAGGGGTGTGTAGAAATGAAGAGGTTAGCACAGGATAGGAAAGCATGGAGGATTGCATCAAACCAGTCGAAAGACTGACGACAGCAAAAAAAGCTCGTTAAAAAATAAAAAATAAATTTAAAAAATCCACTAGAAGCAAATTACCATGAGTGCTGAGTTTTAGCCACTTTGGCTGCGGAGCACTTGAAGCTGCGGCAGTATCCACAGCTGCCGTCACTTTGGTCTCTTCGGGATCGCCGCTGTTGCCCCGCCGGGGGACCCCAGCCGTGAATCTCACAGATTCCTGCAGACATTATTCTTTCTTCTTCAGCCTTTTTTTTTCGGTCGCTCCTTCTTTTTTAAGACACTTCCCTGATAATAGTCCCGGCGCCCCTCGGCTCCTAAAGCCGGCGTCATTCCCCACAATTCTCCCGCCAAACAGCAGGGAATTAACGATGATTCTTTATCTGGTTTGAGGCGCCGTGCGCTCACTGGGCCGAGAAATTCGAGAGGGCGGCGGAGGGCGGTACACTGCTGCGGGGCTGCACGTGAGGCAAACAACGCACTGCACACAACTAGTGCCGCAAACAAAAACCGGTTTTTCTGACTCTACACATTTTTTTCATAACTACTATATCTCAAATTTGTAAGACATTTATCGTTTAATATGATTGTTTTAGAGTTTATACTAAGTACTTATCTTAATTTTTAAATCTAATATATTTTTCTGATTTATTATAACAAAAAATTATGAAAATATCGACAACATTGACTGAAGTCTTATTTTACCAACGAGTACTACCCGAAGAGGCTAGGTTGTGCGAGAAGGAATCCCCGTTCCCCGTTGTTTGGATTGATACTCGCTATTTGAACCAGTTCTGCTAGCCCCATAGATATACGGATCTTTTCAAAAAAAAAATAGGAATTTTAAAAATATCTACAGTTTTTTGCCTCTTTTTATTACTTATTGAGCTTTTCTTATATTCTTTAAACTCTCAGCGTATAGTGATACTGAGTCATAAAATTGTCAGTATAGTGAATCGTTTCCTTGCAACTAATTGTTGGCGTAAACCAACGATTGAAAAGAAATAAAGCTCCTATTTTGTATGATAATAGATTCAAATTCAAACTTAAAAGACCGTAATACATAACTATCAGTGCAGTATTTGTGCACAGTGTGTACATTGCTCACAATTTAAAATTGCAATCTCAAACTCTTTTGCGTACAATACATTAACAGCAAGGAAAAGAAAATGTAACTGCTTCTGAAGTTATGGAACTATAGGAGACAGAAGAAGAAACAGAAAATTCCGACACCGACCGAACTAGTGTTGGTAGTGTTGATACTAGTGAATGTGGTACTGACATAGAGGATGGCTAAAATTATGTTACCCATATAGATACATTTATTTATCATTATGTAAGACATTGTATCATTCAAAAAGCAGAAGAAAAAAAACATTTTTCCAATTTGCAACACTGTACAGAACACCTTCAGCAGAAAGTTTTTACGAATAACAATACAGTAGGCTCGAAGGACAAGTTAACAGCAGGCCAATAGCTAACTCATAAAGTATTTAACAGACTCGAGACAGTTCAGTCATAGTAATTGTATAGACATGTCCTTACGTCATGGTTTGTAACAGTGTGGTACATTAAATGACACTTTCAAGGATTTTCTTGGATTTCCAGAAAGCTTTTGACTCTGTACCACACAACCGGCTTTTGGCGAAGATTCGAGCGTACGGTATATCTGATCAGATTTGCGAATGGATACGCGATTTTCTAACTGGTCGGTCGCAGTATGTCGTTGTTGACGGGAAAGCCTCTTCAAAGCTAGATGTTACTTTGGGGGTTCCTCAAGAAACTGTAATAGGGCCACTTCTTTTCTTAATTTTTATAAACGATCTCGGTGATAACGTTAATTGCAGGATGCGATTTTTTGCTGATGATGCACTTATTTATAGGGAAGTGAGGAGCTCTGACGATTGCTTAGAAAATCAGCGCGATCTGGATGTTATTTCGGAATGTTGCCGTAAATGGAAGCTTACACTTAACTGCAAAAAGTGCAAGGCAATGGAAATAAGTAATAAAGAAACCGTTTTTTTATAACGAGTACAAAGTTAACAATTCAGTTGTTGACACGGTAGACTCCCTGAAGTATCTAGGCGTAACAGTACAAAGCAACATTAAATGGACTTGCACATAACTTCCGTCGTAGGTAAAGCTAATTCTAAACTACGTTTTATAGGTTGTATTTTGAGAATTTGTAATGCTCATACAAGGAAATAGCGTACAAAACACTAGTTCGTCCGCGTTTGGAATACTGTTGTGCAATTTGGGATCCGTATCGCAAGGGATTGATTGATACGTTAGAGAAAGTACAGAGGAGAGCCGCTCGATTCGTGACCGCTAGTTACATTCCTTATGTAAGTGTCACAGAGCTGATACGTGGGTTGGGCTGGGATTGTTTGGCGGACAGACGACGTCGTTTTCGTTTGAATTTGTTGGAGAATATGCGAAAATCTTTAATTTACGGATGCAACGAAATACTTCTTCCGCCAATGGTCGCAATGACAGGAGGGATAAGATTTTAGAAATATGGTGCCATACTGATAAATTTATGTATTCTTTCTTTCCTCGTTCTGTTCGGGATTGGAATGCACTGAATTAGGATTAGTGCTTAGCATCCTCTGCCTCCCACAGTAATTATGAATTGCAGAGTATGGATGTAGACGTAGAATAACGGTACATATTAACATTACTAAAAACGTTGAAAGAAGACGCGAATATACTTGAATTAGGATCACAGCAACGAACATCTTCCATCCCCAGTAAATAAATATTTACGTTTCTTTGGTAAGAGCCAGCACCTAAGAGTATTAAATAATGCGTACATAAAGAGTGCTTATTATATAAACCACTTTATACATACCAAGTAAACGTGTATGATGATTTCAAAAGATATAAGAAGAGTGAAATATAAAACATTGAGATGAGCTGAAAATGACCAAACATACGATAGCACTATCTGGACTTCTCTTGGTGTTGTCAATTCTCTCCGCCAAAATAGCCCTAGCGGTACACCTCTCTCTCTCTTCGTTTTCTTGAAATTAGAACCGCGAGGAAGAAAAGAAAAAGTATGGAACGTCGAAACGATATTTCTGTGGCATGAAGAAGTATTTATCCGTCACGTTGAAAGTGTAGAAGAGACACTAATGCAAATCAGGTTGAAGAAATATTCGGTTTTCAGGAGCTACTTCCATACGCGTAAACGATACTGACTGTACCAAATAAAGGACAATAAGTGACAATAAGTGAATATTCGTGTGTCGTGTTGGGATTTGGGACTGAAATATTACAAAAGGAATAATGAGTGTATGAACATCGAACAATAAATGTAGTTTAATCACGCACGAAATTTTTGGCAACTCGGAATACTCTTCTTTCGCTAGAAGTAATCGAAACAACCCGGAATATAATTTGGAGATCTCAAACTAACTTTGCAACAAGCTACGTATGTACGAGCAAATAAAGCGTTTTGCTCTTATCTAGGAAGATAGCGTTTCAGATTACTGATTACAAACAATGTACTTATGGAAGTAACTTTTAAAACTAGCGCGTAGGGAAGAGAAACTGTAATCTTACGGAAATGAAGTCCGTTTTACAACAATAAAGTCTATTTTGGTGGTATGGTGACAAATACAATTTACGTGAATAAATTTATGCGCACGTGCCTGAATAGTTCATGTAAATATCCAAAAAAAAACTCTGTCAAGAACTAGTTGTGAAGTAAATCTTCAATTTTGACCGTAAAAATATTTAATCAATTTTTTATGAAAGATTGTCACGCCAATGCAATTTAATTTGTTGTTTTATTTCCCGAACGCGTTTCACTTCATTTTTTAAATGTAAGCCATCAAAAATCAATACATCACAGTGCAGTGAAAGTGGTACGCAATTATTCACAAAGATGCAAGCAACACCTGCAATGGAAACTGCTGCTACAAACATAACTGATGCTGAAACACTGTACAATTACAAGCATATGTGACCAATGAAAAATACAGAACCGCTGAAGATGCTTCAGAGAATGAAGTGAAACGCGTTCAGGAAATAAAACAACAAATTCAATTGGATTCGCGTGACAATCATTCATAAAAAATTGATCCTATCGCAATTGAGAAAATGGCCCACAATATCCAGATGTTAAAATAATTAATTATTTAATTTAATTCCAATAGAGCGCTTGCTCCGGTGGCAATTTTTCTACACACCCAGTTTTTTCAACTACTTTTGCCCTCTACTATTTTCAGCTTTAAATATTATTAGCGTTTTTGATAAATTATTGGCCATCCCTCATGGTAACTTATTCCAATCCCTGACCAATAACCTACAAAAGAAAACCTTCCCACACCCTTGTGTCTGAAATCGAATGCCAGTTTGTGTTTCCCTTCCATGCACCTATCCTTATCCTTCCACCAACTGCGCCTAGTACACTCCCATGACTCTCTTCTCTCTCCTCCTGTCTTCCAGTGAATCCCGTTCCAAATCATTTATCATATCAGTTACTGATTGTGTTATGCGATAATTTTCAAAGACTAATCGAGCAGCCCTTTTTTGTTCTTCTCCGAGTCCTGTATTTGATACCCAAAATGTGTCCCATACTCCAAGAATCTGTAAATGTACGAACGTGGCCATAAATTTTGGACATAACATCTAAAATATTTATTTAACCAGCCGAATAGTGCTAATAATAAATAAACAGTTCTTATACAGACACATCGCGAACTAGTGTCCACCGTTTTCCACTCTCACCCCTTTCCTGCGACCCAAGCAAAACGCACAGTGTTAAATTCTGTCAGTTGGTGGCAGGACCATTGCAATATTCCCACCAATGATGTCAAGAACGGAAGCCGTTGTTGAACCACTACTTACAACTGGCAGACTGGAGAGTACAGTCAGTCAAATGCATCCGATCAACGAAACACCCTACACATTCGCAGTGTTAATTAATAAGGGATTTCTAATTTGTGACCTGTACTATCTGAATGCTGGAGAGGCATTCCCTGTGATCCAGTTTAAGCAACGTTCGCAAGCTCGAAAACACGTTCAGACTGAATGACTGTTGCTAAAAGGATGATTTGCACGTCCACTTGATTTAAATTCAGGTTATAGAAGTTGTACATGAGCAGGTATTAACTACTCCGACCTGGCCGTTATTTGTTTGTACAGTGTGTGGATGGTCTGGTCAGGGAGGCGGGGAGCATTCCAAGGGGCCCATTGTGGGCGGGCGCATAGTTGCAGCAGCGAGGCTTTCATTACGGCGCAAGACATTGTCCTGCGTCTTGGCTAATTCCTCATTAGGGGGACGGCGGCTGTTTTATGACGCGCGGCCATTGTCCCCCGCGGCAATCGATGCCCGTAACGAGCCAATATCCCGCCCGCCGCTTTGTCCGCAGGTGCTTAGCGCCAGAAACAACAAAAACCCCGCGCACAGTGTTTCTTAAGGACCGCTCGCCACGCGGGGGCGTCGTAACGGGCCGCACTCTCCACTCGACACCACAATCACTGTCGCCGCTTGTTCGAACTTGATGGAGGACGACGTCAAGCTACAGGCGTAGAGACACGCACAGTAAATAGTGACAGCCACCCCACCTCTTCTGTTTGGAGGTACCTTAATTATTTGCCTTCAATATCAGTCTATATCAAATGATATTGCTAAAAATGATTGTCAGCTCTTTTGAAAGACATATAAATTTTTTCCATCTTTCGTCTGTTTTCATGCACACTAACTCCTTCAAATTTTCTTAGAATGGGAATGGCCTTATTAACTGAGTTCCTAGATAGCGTCCAAACGGAACCCACTTCATTTTTGGATTCAGTTAGTTCAGGGAAGTTTTCAAACATGAGGCTGAAATGAAGGGGCGCCCATTACGAAACAGAAACGGACAAATCATTAATACCAAAAACTTGATGACACCATAAACTTGGACTTTACCACAAGTAAACTGAATGGTATCAACGAGAATAACCCAAATCCAGATACTAGACTATTAGTAGAAAATTTTAAGATTTTTTACCTCAATCATCTGCTTCAGGTATTCTAATCTCTGTCTTCCTCTGCAGTTCTTATCTTAGACTGTTAACTACGCTAACCACTTAACCAATCACGCAGGGCTTAAAATGTCACTCTCTTCCACAAATTCCTTTCTCACCTATCATTTCCAAAACTCGTTCATTTCGTACTTTTGCTGTCCTCTTAATTTTCAGCATCCTTCTGTAGTACTACGTTTCAAAAGTTTCAATTTCCCTATTTATGGTGTTTCTAAATTCCATGCTTCGCTACCATGAACTGCTATGCTCCACACATAGACTTTTAAAATGTTCTTTTCGTGTCGTAGAAAAGAAGATTCCTCTTTTTCGATAGTGCTATTCTGCTTTTAACACCGTTCCTGTTTCAGCCTTGAGTTGTAATTTACTTCCTAAGTAACAGAAACCAATTATGTAAGAACGGAGACTTTCCCGGCGTATGCTTCAAATGAAGTCTTCACGGGTGTACCGCCGGATAGTGTTTCGACGAGTAGCTCCGTCGTCTTCATCAGGTTGTCGTGACGTCTGCACAGGTCGGCTCACCGTCGGATACTGAGACAGCACACACAGCACAGCACAGCGTCGTCTGATGGCTACGCCATGTTGTTGATGCAGTTCCAGGTTTAGTACCTTCTACTGCTATCTGAAAATGCTTTTTTTCATGTGGCTTTGTGGTTAAGTCATGCGTTGGTTTATCGTTGATTGGTATTTCGTTGTTGACATGGCACGAGGGCAGTGATCAGCTGCGTGAGCAGCGTCACCACCACCGTGAGCTGGTCAGTGGGTGGCAGTGATCTACTGGTCGACTGGTCGACCTTCCTGATGGCTGGACGGCTGCCATCTGGAGCCAGCTGCTGGCGGTTGACGTTGGCAGCGCGTAGCGGGCCGCGTATGGAGCTAGCGCGCGATATTGACCACCGGTCTCTGGTTATGGGAAGTCTGACTGGAGCTGGCCTCCTGGTGGGCCTTCTTGGGTGCAACCGCAGCTTTTGGGCGATGCTTCGTCCGAAGCTGCATCTTCTTTTCGCAGCCAGAGAAGCAGGATGCATGCTGTCCGCCGCAGTTGCAGTAGACTGCCTGTTCCCTGGCTGTTGGACAGTCGGCAGCTCGGTGGTCAGACCCACATCTCGCAACACACTCTTACAGTCCCTCGCCTCATGTCCGTGGCGCTGGCAGCTAAAGCACTGCCTGAGCTAGGGCGGAGAGGGCTTCTTCGTGGCCACCCTCTTGACCCGCTCTCTCGACAGCGTCCCAGCTGCCACTGGCGGTGATTGTTGATGTGGGCTGGGCTGCTCCGCGGCGCAGCTGATACCTATGTTGTGTAGCAGGCTGGTGGCCTACAGCAGGTCTGAAGGGCAGGAGGCCAACATCTTGATGCCATCATGGGTTGAACAGGACCCTCCTCGGCGTCTGGTGCAGTCTACCCCTCCTCTTGAGAAGGCGTGGGCGACGTCGCGGCTGCATGATTTTCCGTAGCGTCGTCTCGGGTAGGACTGGTTGGTGCAGGAGGCTCTGGGACTTTGAAGACAGGTGCTTCTGTCCCTGCAGTCAGCAGCTTCTCCGCAGTTGCTGGATCGTTGCTTTCAGCAACCTGCCAAACGTCTATGGCTGCAGTTTGCTGTCTTCTGTCTTCTGTTTAATTTGCGAAAGAGTTTCTTTGGGCAAAAATCCTGGGCGAAGACCATCGGTAATGTTGCTAAGGCCCCAGCATCGTCATGAATGAGATTGACATCCTCATCCTGCTCCCTGGTGTGCATCAGTGCTCCATAGCACTCGTAGGCGTTGGCAGGAAGGGACCAGCTATATTTCAGGCCTGTGTGGATGACACAAAAGGACCAGCCAGACATATCGTGCCTCCATTTCAGTAGTCCGAATTCCTTTACATCTGGGCGTATGTTTGAGAGCCAGTCGACACGCTACACGAAGCCGTCCCGCTCACGTCTTCCCTCGATGTAGATGTCTTCGCTCTCTGCTACTTCTTCCACTGCCGATCAGTCGGCATCACTGGCTGTAGAAGTCATGGCGTTCTGCGTGTTGGAGGAGTGTCCCAGGTGCCGCATCTCCTTATATAGGCCAACGGCTCTCTCCAAATCCCGCGCCCGGTGGCTGGCAGTGAGTGGGCGGTGCTACAGGTGTTCGTTGCGGGCCGAGGATTTTAATATTGAGCCGTTTCTGGCGGTTGCAGAACATGCGTTCCACGCTCTCTGTGTAGAGTTGGTAAGGCTGGTTTCCATGCCTCGCTAAGACATAGCCCACTATCTCTGTTGTAGGTATTCACCCGCGTCCCGTTGAAAGACACGCTGGAGCTGATACGCCAACAATTTGAACCAGCCATTGTGGAACTTATCAGACATTTGCTGACGTCCACGTATTTCACTTACTTAGGGGAATACTACGAGCAAGTGGACGGAGTTGCCATGGGATCGCCACTTTCTCCTGTAGTCGCCAACCTATACATGGAGTATTTAAAGGAAAAACTCTGGAAAGTGCGGTTCTCAAACCGACATATTTTTTCCGCTATGTAGATGACACGTTTATCGTGTGGCTCCATGGCATAAAGCTATAAATAAGTTCTTAGAACATCTCAATAGAATTCATCCCAACATAAAGTTCACAATGGAACTGGAAAAGGATGGCGACCTACCTTTCCTCGACATTCTAATTGAAAGAAAGCCGGACGGAACGCTAAGACATAGCGTATACAGAAAAGCAACCCACACGGACCAATATTTTGGAGCCATAAGTTTTCACCATCCTGTGCAACGTGAAAATGTTCTAAATACGCTTGTACATAGGGCTAGGGCGATTTCTGACAAAGAAAGCCTACCACAGGAATTGGAACATCTAACAACTCTCTTCAGGCTGAATGGTTACACCGAAAGGCAGATAAGAAGAGCAATTGATCGCAATCCGGAGAAAAATCCAGTCCTGCAGGAAGAAACGCCTGAGGCCACCGCTTTTCTGCCTTTCACCGGAAACACCTAGGGGAAAATTGGCAGAATTCTCGCACGGTATGGAATAAAATGTTTTTACCGACCACCAGCTAAAATTTGGGACTACCTCCGCTCAGTTAAGGATGATCTTGGCCTGAGAGTTCCTGGAATTTACAGCATCCCGTGCGGGTGTGGAAAGTGCTACATCGGTCAAACTGTCCGCACTGTACAAAACCGGTGTGAAGAACACAAACCCTATCTTCGCCTGTGTCAGGGGCTGATTGACCAAGGCTAGTGGGCGTGTGTGTGGATAGGTGTACTGACGAACTAACCTTAGGGAATTCCAGTTCTACTTGAAGCGTCTCTTCAGTTCTTCTGGCAGCTCCACTAGAATGTTACCATTGGACTGTTTGGGCTAATGCTTGACACCACCGTGGGTTGACGGCCACAGACCGAAGGTTATAAATTGATATAATTTCTACATGAAGATTGCAAGACTTGCCCTCTAACACGGAGTAGTACAGTTTACAGCGTGCCGCAAAGTGGATTCCAACTATCACCAACTTATCTAAACTCCGAACTGTAATAGTTAATTGTTAGGCAGATGGTCGCCCGGATGCGAGGCGCATGGGAGGGTGGCAGGCTCTCTAACAGGTGGCTATCGAAGTATGCTCGACTACTCTCGCCGACTGCCTGACAGTAAAGACGCTACTTGCTAGCTAGTACTTCCCAAGCTGCCTCGGCTGACCTACAATTACAAAGGGGACTGTACTCTAAGGTGCTGACTGTAAGCATGCAGATTCCTGGCTGGTCAATGCTCGACAGCGCTCAGCATTGTCAATGATCGCCGATTGCCAGTAGCTCGACAACTGAATATTCCTATAATTCCTCAAATAGTAATGGTCTTCAAAATGACTCTTAAACCTGGGACAGTATAGCAAGTCAGCAATCACCAAGCATGTGTATAACCATGGCCACAGGGTTGACTTTAACAACGTTACAATGTTGGCTAGGACCTCATAGTTTTGGGATTCCATAGTCAAAGAAGCGATTGAAATTCGATTGGCTGATACCTACAACAGAGATAGTTTGCTATGTCTTAGCGAGGCATGAAAACCAGCGTCGGCAACTCTACGCAAAGAGCGTGGCACGCATATTCAGCAACCGCCACAAACGGCTCAATATTAACATCCTTGGCCCGCATCGAACACCTGTAGACAATTTTTTTTTATGTGTCTCTGCCTGAACGGCGTGTTTGTCAAAAGTCCCGCCACCAAGGTAGTTCTACTTTACCTGTCTCTCTGTATAGGATGGCTGTTAGCCCGCCCACTCACTGCCATCCGCCGGGCGCTCTGATGGTTATGGAGCGGATGAGATTGGTGAAGTTTCCGGGGTAGTGGTTTGACCTCTTGACACCTTCTCTACTTCAAAGCGACCAACAAAGACAGAGATAGCACAGCACCAGTGTCAGCGAGTATATCCACTGTTGACTGCTCTGTATGTGACAGCTTCGTGGTTTGTTTAATCCGGTCATTAGGTAGCTTCAAACTAGTTTCTCGGTAAGCGGTCTGGCGAGGAAACCTGGTATACAATCCCACATGAGGGTTTCTCAACAACTCCAACACTTTCTTAAGAACTGCAATATTGGTAACGAAGACCACCAACATGATGGATCTGAATTTCTGATGGGAAAAGAATGCAATTTTTTGGATGTATTGGCTGTACGAGCCCATGTGTCACAGCTGTTTAAGGAAAAACTGAAATTACAGTAGGTTGGTACACAATGAATTTATACACTAAATAACAGAATTCACTAACTTCTTTAATTAAACCTGTCCCTACTTTAATATTCTGTTATTGATATCATTTCTGTTACGTTTAATTACCATTTCTTGCTTTGGTTTATATTTAGTCCAAATTTATTTTGTTCTGTATTTGGTCCATACGATTCAGTAGTTTCTCAATATTCTGTCTCTGTTCTGCTTAGGGTGCTTTCACACCAAACGCGTCCAGTCGCGTCGAGCCCGTCCTGTCCTGTCAAGAGCGTCCAGCTGAGTCGACAGGAAAATCCAACATACCTACTCCCCTTTGTTCATTCACACAGGTAGCGTCTCAGTCCCGTCCGACTTAGGCCAGTCCCGTCGAGTGGAGGGGGAACCCAACCTGTCTTGATTCTGGCGCGTCCAGTCCAGTCCAGTCTCATTGTTTCCGACTTGGTGCGAAGTGTGTGTTTTGTGGATTTTTTTCATAACCCTCTAAAAATGAATTTTGATAAATTAATCGAACTGGTTAGAGAACGATAGGAGATCTATGATGTTAAGCATCCGAATCACCGCAACAGAGATTCAATTGCTGCCATTAGGAATTAAATTGGTCAATTGAAAACATCTGGTCAGTTATTTTTATTGTAAATTTTATTTGTTACAATTATTACTCTAATTCATGCCTGTTTTTTAATTGATTAAGTAACAAATAAAAATTAGATGTAACGAAGTGATATATGTTCGTACTTCAACAATCAATATAATCAGTTTGCCAAGACACAGATCCTATTGGCGAGATGAAATAGTTAGTTAATGTTTCCCTGATTGTGATGGTTTCACAAATATCTCTTCTTTCAGAAGTTTGTGGTGGGATAGGGTGAAGATCATTCACTTCTCTCATCTCGTCCAGAAATCGCTTTTCGAATGCATTATCCTCTTCATTTCGTAGAATGTAACTATGTAAAACACAGGCACTACGAATCATATTTCATTCGAAAATAATTATAAAACTTTAACGGATCGTTCACCAAGTCCAGAAACAAATGAATAAATACGCCATACATATCTCTTCTTAAATTGATTGGATGAAAACACAATCGACACATTAATTTATTTATTTTTTTCGGTGGTCTATCCGTCGCAAAACTATAAATTTAAGCAGCTGAACCTAAATCACAAAAATTTTGCTGCAGCTGACTTGTATCGACTGGACTGGACCGGACGCGTTTGGTGTGAAACAACAGGACTTGACTGGACTGGACTGAACGGGCTTGCTCTTGACGGGCCTAGACGTGACTGGATTGACTTGTAGAGACTGGCTTGGTGTGAAACCAGCCTTAGAGGACAATGCCACCAGCAAATCGCAACATATATCTGGTTTCTCCTTGAACACTTATACCACATTGAATTTTCTCTTTTACTTCCTTTATTGCGTCCTCTACATACAAGCTGAATATTAATTAAGATAAACTATATTACCTTTCCTCACAGCCTTATTGGATTTCATAAATCATTATTTTTGCAATGAGCTTCTGCCAGTATTCCTGCCGATGACACAAAATGTTAAAAATCTGTTGACCGTAACTGATAAATTCTGTTCACTAAGCGCAACACTTGCTATTTTCTCTTCTTGACTTGAAGCAATTTAATAATTCTCAGTGACTTGTGACGAATATTGATATGGGCTAGCTATTAATCCTTGTGGTCTGAATGTTCGACATTGGATACTATAGGAGCTAATACTGTTTAAATAAAGTAATAACAGTTGACAAGTTTAAAACAAACCGTTCATTTCTTCACTGTTGAATGTGATGGAGACGATCCTTGTAGAACTTTAACAATTTTGTATTAATTTCCCTTTCAGATAAGAATTTAATGACAGCATGATATTCTGTTTATCACTTCAACCCGATCATGTTTGGTCCACACAATACGTTTTTCTAATAACGAGTACACAGAAAATTGCTTCACAGATTAGGTTGAAATGTGGCATTCGTCACTGCGACACGTGTACATAAGAAGTTATTGATAGCAATGTCATATTATGTGACATCCACAGATCTTTTCAGTTTACGGCCGTGTGTCTTACGTCGTCCCAGAGAAGAAAAGCATGTTTAAAATTTCATAAAATTATATTATATTTAATATCTCAGACAAATAATTTTCTTTCGTGCAGCACCATGTGGGTTATTCATGATCCGAACATGTCAAGTTGAAATAGAAGATTAAAAAAATCATAGGCAATTAAACCAGTGAAGTGACACATATTTAATAATTTTAGAGCAGGTCAAAAAGCAAAAAAAGTTATTTTCTAGAATCTGTAAACTTTTCTTCAATATGGACTTCAAAAATTAGTGAAAATACTTATATCTAATTCAATTCGACGGTAACGAAGGAAGACCCGACTAGATCACATGTGGCGGTGAATAAAAATTTGTTACCGCAGACATAAATCACGCCGGTGGTTGGCTGGGAACACCTGCTCGATTTGATGCGGTTCCTTAGCGTTTGTAAATAAAAATGTTTCTAAGCCATGCACACATCAGACAGCCGTCGCTATTGTTACAGCACTATATTGTTCCACGTCTTGGGCCAGCTGCATAGAACCAAGGTGCAGAAAGCCTCGGTAGTTTAGATATCATTCTACAAGCATCCACCGTCTTTTACAAAGAACGTGTCGCCTCATATGGTAAACTGTGCAAAACGTTTATTTTCAGTTTCCGGTAAGTATCCGTTATTTTCTTTTTAAAATCCTCTACCTGGAATTGTATAGGCGCGTATTCGTCAATTCTACACTTAAAATCTTAAATTTCTATCAATAAATGTTTTTGAACGAAATTTGGTAAATTATAACCCAAATCCCTAGCTATAACTTTCTTTTATTACGTGACCAAGATATGAAGTTAGAATAAACATAGGTGGCTACCAGTTGATTCTGAGAAGACACCGAATAATTACAAAAGGACACATGTGTACTTATGATAATGCAGACTGAATCTGATCAATCAAATTTAGACATTTAAAAATGTTAAAAATTAAACTGGTAAGAATGACTGTAAAGATATGTATGTACGTACCATGTTTGAGATACCTTAGCTTCGTTACTATTATTTTTTTAAATTGAGTACTAATCGTATCGCTAATCGTTAATAACCTCGATAATGAAGGAGAAAGACTACAAGAAAAATCCACATCTTTTACGTGGATAGTGTTAACGAAACTACTCACCTATGCCGGAGAATTTTTTTTTTACTTATGGCTTTTTAGGACTCGTCGACAGAGGCGGGAAAATCATTCCGGCATATGTCTGGAGTGCTTTCTGGATAACATGGAAAATCAAAATCTGGTTGGGTGGACAGAGATTCAAACCCGCGTCCTTCCGAATGCGAGTCCAGATGGTCACAGCTTACCCACCACGCTCGGTTTGAGCACAAATAGAATTTGTCGACGAGGGCTAAAATAGGCCTATGTTACCGAATGATAAGACGACGAGGAATGTGTCCGGCTCTGTGTTTCTCAGCAGATGTTGCGATTTTTCACCAACCACCGACTATGGCGGGGCTGGAAGGACCTGATGCAGAAGCTCTTTGCGACTCTTTGGTAGATGCAACGTCACTTATACCTATTTTTAAAACATCAGTCGGAATATTGTTATTGCTAACAGCTTTAACTCTTTGCAATATATCTATCTTTCTTTATGCATAGGAAATCATGGCAACGTTACAATTATTTGCACTTTTTCGCATAAAGTGTAAATTTGAAGAATGTGCCAGAAAACACTTCTTCCCTTCAGGGCAATGTGGGTTTCAAAAACACTGTGGTGTGCCATGAAATACAACTGAAAGGAATGCAAACGTTAGTTTCTTCGCTGAACTGACATGATGAATGGAAGATTGACGCCTGTCATTACACACTTTGATATGTTTTGCTTAAGTGCATTGTCTCTCATGTTTGATGAATGCTGTCTCTGATATCAGTCTCTCTCTATACATATTAGCACACCTCACGTTCTCACTGTTAATTTTCACTAATAGTAATAAACTAATGATGTATGTTATGTTGGTGTAATTGGTAATAACGAATGAAACTGGAACCACCATCTTGTATAAAAGGACTATACTTCGTTGTTGTTTACAAAAATGATTCTTGTGGAATACGATCCAGAAGCATTAACGCAGACGTCAAATATTCTCAAGTAGGCTGGTGCTTAAGGAATTTCTGAATTCAGAGATGCCATAACAGCGTCGAAAGTCGTATTCCGCGACCATTAAAATCGCACCTAATTCCATCCGTCCCCCTCCGTTCCACGCGCACCTTCCAAAAGGTGTAACGAACCTGTCAACAGCAAATTACTCGCGCTCAAAACCTAATCAACACAGCAATTATTTCTAATCCGCCGGCATAATTAAAAGAAAATTATGTATCTGGGCGCCGCGCCGGAGGGCGGGGTATTAAATTTTGATCGGTAGTGGTGGCGGTGTCTGGGAAAACGATCGGTTAAGTTGGCTTTTACAGCCGGGGACATAATGACGGCAGTAAAGCGGCTACAGGGGCCGTTTACGATTGCCGACACACAGCGGCGCGGAAATATTGATGTGGATTAAATGGGCCAAGTCGCGAAACGAAGTGTTAACTATTTGAGCCACATTGTAAGCGAGCCATCACTGAGGACACCGGAATGCTGAAACAGCAGCAGAATATCGTAACGTCTCACCCGAGAACTTCTTACGGAGGCGAATTATTCGTCATATTTTATCGCATTAAATCTTCCTATACAAGCAGATAACTCTGCATAATCACTCTTCTGGCACTAAATTTAGCGTGTTTGCTGCGTGTAATTTATGTATACTAATGAGAGTCTAGCTTGTTCATTGTATCTCCATGCCCGTAAGGCTGTGACGTCACGCTTCTCGTCTCCGTTGCCGAACTAACAACGGCCAGAGATGTTGATCGAGGTTATGCGCATTATTTAGCAACAGCTTTATTTAGCAAAACATCCGGGAAGAAATAAAGTGCCGGAACTCTGTAAGAAAAGTATGTGTATCGTTTAAATCTAAATTTAATTATTAGTTGCTATTTGTTTATTTATATTTGTTGGATTTAGATGTTTCCTGGTACTGTCAGTCCAGAAATAGCGCTTTTACAGTATGCTAAGAAATAACTACATCATTTTTAGGTCATGGGCGTTCATCTTAGATCTGAAACAAGACGTAGGTAACCAGAAGTTTTCAGCTTTCATTGAATTATCTGGTTCTTTCAGTCATGATTCATTCACATCTTAGTGTGATCCACTGTATTCGATCAAACGATACTCTTTCACTTAAAGCGATTAGCGAAGCAGAGTTAAGAAGAAAACTTATCTTAGTTATGAATGGAGTGACGTTTTCCTCAAATATTCTGGTACATTTGAATTATAAAGATTATATAATAAAGTATAGATGTATAGAAGTATAGATATAATAAAGTATAGATGTAAAACAAATAACCCAAGCATGGCAAGAGTCCCGTTACGCAGAATGTCCTTCAACTGTTCAAGATATCAGTTATGCAGAAATATGATACCAATAGGTGAGATATAAAGGAAGTTATTACGTAAGAGTAATGGAATGATGTCGGCTTAGTAAGTGGCTGTTATTAGTAAGCGACACATGTTAGAAAGATGCTACAGAGGATGTTATATCTGAACCTGCCATCGCTAATGAAACCACGATACTCGTCCGCAAGAATATGGCTGTAGCTGTTTACATGTTGTTGTTGTTTTTCTTTTCTTTGCTAATGTGAAAGAATTTGGACATCGCTTCTTGAAGGAATCATCCCTTCATACGCCAGGAGTGATTCAGAGAAACTATGGAAAACCGAAATCTTGATGGCCGGATGGGGATTCGAACCCACATCTTCCCGAATGCGACACCCACCACGCTCGGTCTTGCATCCACGGTGGACATTGCGTCACTCGGTGACCCCTTCCACTAACACAGACAGGTGACTGTTCAATAAAAATATTTGTGTAGTAGAATATAAAACACTGCTATGGTGCGCGTTGTGGACGGAATACTCACGGGGTGAGTTTTTTTGAGCTGTCTAGGTACTAGGAGGGCACCAGCAACCGTTGTGTGGTGTCTGGTTTACGGCCGTGGTTGGCGGGCAATAAACCGAGCCGCTCGCCGCCCGCCATGAATGTGATTGCACTAATAACTGTAAACGGCGCCGCCACCGGAGTGAATAAAAACGGCAGTCCACATCGACAACGCCCCTGCGTACTCACGTCCTAGCTAACCAGCTCACTCCCCGTGGGCACGTGTTTTAGGAACAGTAAATCAAAAGCTGTGCAGCTGGGTTCCTAACCGAGTATTTTGAGAAACGAATGGATCGCAACGCGTTAGTAGACCTCGCATTCAGGAAGGCGTGGGTTTGACTCTCCGTCGGTCATCCAGATTTCAGTTCCCATTATTTCACCAAATCATTTCCAGTTCCTTCAAAAGGTCATGGCCGAATCGTTCCCATTCCTTTCCCATAGTCCAAAAAAACAAACATAATGTCGCTTTTGGACGTTTGTTATCCTTCTCTCAACTATGTAACGTAGGCGCAAATGAGTTTCGTGTTAATGCATTTACATAACATGGACTTTTGAATCAGAGAGTGTGGACTATGCCACCATCCGCCGAGGTGATCTCAGAGATCAGCTACGGGGATGCGGTGCATACTTCAACACGGCCACATAGTTTAACACGCCGGGACAGAGTGGAAACGTTGGCTTAGGAATGTGGACAAGAGCTGATTACATCTGTACATTCAGTTACTGCAACACAGAGTTGGAGAAACTTATTAATCATCTTCTTCGGACCTGTATTACAAGGATTACGGTTCGTAAGACGCTCAGTCATTCGGCAGTTTACGAAAAACTGAGTCGTTTGCAGAACAATTCCATCATTTATAGAGACGTTTATGTAACCGTGTGATGTGCTTGATGTCGCTTATAAAATGTTTGTTAACGTTTCTGCCGAAATTGGTAAGAAAATCATGGTTTCTACATTGTATGAAGATCCAATTGTTCATAAACATTATGTTTATTGTTCGGGAAAGAACAGGAAAGTTCTTGTAATACGAGTAAATATTCAGTAACGTGATGACCTGGTAAAATGGAAAGTTTTCTATATCGATAGTTAGGAAAATTTAAAATATTTTTAAAATGTTTCTGTTGCATAAACCTTCTTGCACTCACAAAAAAGACGCCTACGGTTACGAAGGGCACACAGCACAGGTGCAATTGTGAGGTAGTATATGCAGCCACTCCACGGCTTAACGCACTGAGGTGATTAGGAAGTTCTCACCAGTACGTCTACTATCCTCCTCAACTACCAAAAACTTATTTAGCACCCACGGTTTAACTATATGCTCCACATGGTGTGTCAAACGCTGATACAGCAATCCAATATTATCACAAGACGAGGAGGACGCCTAACAAAAACTACTCGTTACATATCATCTCACTAGGAATTTTGGTTGAAGGAAGGTACGTCAGGGACATCCTGCGTCTCATGTGTTATCTTTCATGCGACTGTACGGTGGTGACATTTTTTAGTAGGACAATGCTCTTCCACACACTACACTGGTGTCTGTGAACTCTCTGGGAGATGGTGAAGTACTCCCATGTCAAGCAAGATCCCCAGATGTGTCTCCGATACAACATGTGTGGGACCAACTTGGACGTCAACGCTTTTTAGATTACGGTCCTCAAGATAGAACTTGAAATTTGAAAATTGTAAATAGCATCACTTACATTATATCCTCACTACGTTCTAATTTAATGACCATTATTTATTATTCATTCAACAAGATTGTAATAAGTTAACCTAATATAGATCAGGAAATGTGTAAATAGATAAGTTACGCTAATGGATGTAAGAAGCTTTGTAAAAATGTAGAATGGCTGTATGGTCTCAAACCGATTGCCAGTAAAAGAAAAGAAAATAAAAACTCCTTCCCAGTGCCAGGTTCCATCCAAGATATCAAAGACAAGCTACAACAGTTATGGATCAGTTTGCCTCAGGAGAGGATATAACGGCTTTATGAAACTCTTCCCAAACGAGTCAGTGTGACTCGAAGGAGATGGGGTGCAGTTTTATACTGATAAGTGGGCTCATATTGTTAAGTTCTTTGAAAATTTGACTCGGTAGCGTAGGGGCTAGTGAGCTAGCTCCACATGCCGAAGGTCGCCGGTTCGAGTCCGGCCGAGGGTATGGATGTTGAAGTGTTGTGTGTGTAAATGTCGTGTCCGTGTTGCAGTGTCCATGTGTCAATACTAGATAGCAACAAGATTCTATAGAAACTGATACGCTGGAACAGTTATCACATTGAGCTGGCTGTATGGCCTCAGTAGCCGAATGCCATTAAAAAAAATATTTACTCGATTGAGTAATAATTGAAATAGCACCAAATATACGTTAAACCTGTTAAGTATGTAATGCCATGCCTCTGGTTTGATTCATTTATCGTACATTTTAAGACAGTGTAGGATTTTGCTCTGTCCCCAAAGAACCGGCAACATTCCAGCGTAGCGTCGAGGTGTGAGGCTTGCAGGTGTCTCTGTGTTCGTTTGCTCGAAGGTGGACAGATTCACCAAGGTGGCCGATTCAGGGTCAAGGGAGTGAATTGCTGATGACGGGCTACACCATGGGCCCATTCTGGGGGTTGATTCCCAAAAGAAACGCACACATGCGTGTGTGTGTGTGTGCCGGAAATCGGAAGCTGCGTTTATCACGGTATCTTTTTACTGTGGTGATTTCTCCTTGTGGTTCCTGGAGCAACCACAGCCATCAGTGGAACGTGAGTTTGTGTTTTAATAAGTGTTGGTTTGTGAAACAAGCAACTAGAACAGTGATGTCAAAGATACGGCCCGCGATCGCAATGTGACACAGAAAGAAGAATCATGTTTTTTTAGAGCTTTTAGACTTCACTCGATTCCTCTACGGAAGTTTTAAAATTTCAAGGGCAGCGCGTGCCTAGACAAGCGAGAGAGATAGACAGTATAGCCATCTCTTAGCAACAAGCGGAAGCTTCCACGCGCTTCGAGTCTAGACTAGAACCTTCCTTATCGATATAAAAGGAGTGCGTCGGCGCGACGTGAGTCAGTTAAGTCGATTGTGAAGGTATTGTGCATTTGTTTGTGTCGTGCACGTGCGATATCCATAATTGTTGTGTCGAGTTCCATTATTGTTACGATTTTGGCATAATGTCACAAAAACGTAAAGTTGATAGTGAGTGCAGAGATTTCAGTCTAAATGGAAAATTAGACCATTTTCATAGAATGGAAAGGTAAACCACTGTGTTTGATTTGTAATCAAACAGTTGCTGTTTGTAAGGTGTTTAACTTGAAGAGACGCTATGATACGAATCATAAATCAAAATTCGATTGTTACACTGAAAAAATAAGAATGGACACATTGTCATCTTTAAAATCTAAACTTCAAGGTCAACAATCGATGTTTACTAAAGCTAATACTGAGAGCGAACATGCCCTGAAATCAAGTTTTATTATTGCATTAGAAATCGCGAAGAGATCAAAACCTTTCACTGATGGTGATTTTATTAAAGACTGTATGTTGAAAGTTGCCAATGTTTCATTTCCATCCGAAAAGTCAATAATTCAAAATATCTCGCTGTCAAGAAACACTGTTGCTTCAAGAATAAATGATTTATCTCAAAATTTGGTTCTTCAATTGAAGGAGAAAATTAAGGAATTTACAAACTTTTTACTGGCTGTTGACGAGAGCACTGTGTATTCAGAGATGAGCCTGGAGGCACTCACTTAAAAAGGGAGGGGGGATTTATTATTATTATAAATTACCTCCAACACCTGCCATACCTTCTCTACCTTTTCACGTAAGTTATTAGCACGTGAAAACAACGTGAAAATGATTTTAATATCATAAGGTGAACTAAAGGGAACCAGAACCATGAATATTGTACAAAATAATATCCCATTTATTGATTCTTATGGCTTATACAAGGCCGGGTAATAGTTAACTTTACGTTAAACATATTCAGAGACCACAAAAACAAGCAATACCCGACGTTTACAATCCGCCGATGAAAAGCAAACATAAATAATTGAATGAAATAATTCAACAAATAGCAAAGTTAACATATGATCAACATGGCAACACAGACCATCAAATTGAAGCTAACATTTACTACAACAAAGGAGTATCCCAGGGGCGCCATATAAAGTTAAAGAAAAGCATCGTCTTGAATTTACAATTAGCAAGATGCTTGGAATTTACAATGAAACATAAAATCAGCTAGCTCAGTGATTTAGTGGTGGGAGCAGAGTCTTATCTCAGTGCCGCTTAAGAGCTCACAAGTCTCGTTAAAATCCAATGAATCGTGGCCATATGCGACGGTACATTACCAATAGTGCAACGTCGTGATGAGATGTGACACGCACTGTGCCACTGCAGCTATGAAAGTCTGTTTAGCGGATACGCCCGCGTTACTATAACAGCTTCCAGATAATGGCAGGCATGCCATACGACTTCTCGCTTCCCAGAGCAAGAGTGTGATCAGAACCAGACAGTGATCACCGGACGAGAGCGTGTCGGCTGACACGTCTTTATAGTAGCTCGTCCCGGCAGCAAGTGTCCTTAAAATGGCCTCTTCTCGTCTTCTTCTCCAAAGTTGTCTCCCACTCGCCACATGTAACAGAATCCCCTTGCATTAAGATTTGGGAACCCCAATAAACGTTCACGATTGGTCATCTATACATGTCCGTCGTCACGTGTTTTATATCGCGCCCAGCATTTGCTGTCTCCGTTCGCGCACTTTTCTGCCTGACCTCGAGCAAGCAGCGGAGAGGGGTGAGGTCAGCGCCCCTGCCTAACGGACCATAGCTGTTGTGAAGCTGTGGCGCCGCCAAGTCGGAGACCCATCCATTGTCCCGCTCTCAACCGTTCGAAAATGGCAGTTTCAGCTTCCCATATTCACCACCTTACTGAGCCACAAGTTTTGCAGAAAATAAAATTACAATAATTATACCTCTGGCTGCCCGGGTTTAATATACAATTAATTTATCCATACAATACCTATTATTTACGGTATTTACACCTTACAAGATTGAATATTATTAAAGAAAATCTGAATATAATTAATTTATTTAATTATATTCATTGTGGGTGACTCTGTTACATCACAACTGATACTGTTGATATAGCTCAACTTGCTGTTTTTATACAAGGTATTAACAGTAACTTTGAAATAACTGAAGAACTATTAAAGTGCGTTCCATTTACAGGTACTACAACAGCAAATGATATTTATTTTGCAATTGAGCATTTGATAGCTGAATATGAACTCGACTGGATTATACTTAGCAGCACAACTACGGATGGCGCTTCTACCATGGCTGGCAAACATTCGGGCGTTGTAACTAAATTAAAAAAGAAAACATTAGGGAATTTTGTGGGATTTCACTGTATAATTCATCAGGAATCATTGGCATCCAAACATTTAAAAATGGACCATGTCATGCTACCTATAATTAAAATAGTAAATTTTATAAGGACTAAATCACCAACAGTTCAGGCAGTTTTTACAAGATTTGGACGAACTTCGTTGGCTCAGTCGAGGAGTAGTTTTAGAAAGATTTTTTTGCATTACGTGACCCTATTCAAGCTTTCATTTTAGAAAAAGGCAACCCAATTGATTATGACAATGACTGGTGGGTTGATTGTGCCTTTTTGGTAGATATGAATAAACACTTGACTGATCTGAATGTAAAGTTACACGGTAAAAATCTGATTGTCACTCAAATGTATTCATGTATTCAATCATTTGAAACAAAGTTGAGGCTGTGGGAAAATCAGGTAAAAAATCAAACTTTGGATCATTTCCCACAGTGAACAAAAAAAAATGGATCAATATTCTCAACTTCTGCAATATCTGATAACGGAATTCAACAATCGTTTTGAAGACTTCCACAAATTGAATGAAATGGAATTCCTAATTTTCAACAATCCATTCAATTTTGAAGCTTTACAGGCACCAGTTCATTTGCAAATGGAGTTGGTAGATCTTCAATCGGACAGTATTTTGAAAGAAAAATTTAAAGAGGTTAACGCCCTTACATTTTATACACAATATTTCAAGAGTTTGGATAGCTACCCGGAGTTAAAAAAGCATGCAGCACGCATTCTGAGCATGTTTGGTAGCACCTATTTATGTGAGCAGATGTTTTCCGTCATGAAAATAAGAACAAACATCGCACAAGACTTACGAATGAACATCTCCAATCAATTCTTAAAATAATGACAACCTGACATCAGTGAGCTTGTCAAAAACAAGAGAAATCAGGTATCTGGATCCTCGAGCTCAAAATAATTACCCTCTTTTATAACTTTGATATGATTTTTAACAGCTGTATATTATATACTATACAATTAAATAATTACAATGTTATAATAAATCAGTACTTTTTTTATTTGAATCTGGCCCGCCTACACATTCTAAATTTAATATACGGCCCTCTGTAAACTTGAGTTTGACACCTATGAACTAGAAGGTCATCAGGAAATGGCTTCAGTGCAGATTACCTCCAGCTATGCCGGCGTCGGTAGCGTAGGGGCTAGAGTGCTAGCTCCGCGTGTCGAAGGCCGCCGGTTCGAATCTGGCCGCGGGCATGGATGTTAAGTGTTGTATGTCTGTGTGAATGTCCTGTCCGTCCTGTGGCGTCCATACACTGAAAGCAATTAAATTACCTTGAGCTGGCTGTATGGCCTCCGTTGCCAAATGCCATTAAATAATAATAAAATAAAATAAAATACCTCCAGCTACAGTCGCTACGAAACTGACAAGTGACATATTGTTATATAAGATTTTTTCTTCATTATACGCCTGTAGAGAAGACCATTGGACTAGTGGACAGTAAATTACAGTCTTTCGTTCACGCTACTCAGTTAATGTTTTTAATCACTGAAAAAAATTGATTGTTTTGTTTTGGATGCATATCCTTTTTTTTATGCGCGTAATTTCAATGTACTGCTTATTTACGTAGTGCTCCCGAATAACAAATTTCTATAAAGTTGATTTTATTTTGTATTTGATTCGTTTCATTATTTGTGTTATACGACAGTGTATAAACTTGACTACACTTTCCCATGCGATTTATAAATTTCATAACTCATTTGAATAACGGAGTCTTGCATCTCATGCAGAGATGGGTATGAATGTCTGAGGTAATTCTGGCCATTATTATTTCCTAATGAACCAAGACATTTGAAGTTTTATTTCGTTTCTGCCAGGCTCGTGTGTTAAGTGCTGGTATACATCGCCACGCTGGGCTGCTAACCAGCCCCCATTTTCACCAGGTGTTCTGCTGTTCTTGTCTCAATGCCTTCCGCGAACACACTGTCAAAAAAATCCCTTGACGCTGATTGTAAATTTCTTGTTTCTTCAAATTGCTCCCCGTGGATCATCCTCCTGTCCCTGACGACTGTTCTCGCATTTTCCACACACTTTACTTTTTTTCCCTGGCCCTGACCGACATAAGCGCGCCAACATTCACATGTTGTGTGACAAACTTTAGCATACCGAGCATATTTGGGACCTTCGTTGGAGATATAAAAATGATCTTTAGGTCATATCTGTTCAAGAATCTCCCATCTTTGATGTTACAGTAATCTAGTATAGGAGAAAGGACGGTCGGCCAGATTTGTAACTTTTCGTCTGTGGAATTCCACTCCAGTGGACAACTTCGTCACAAGGCTGTGATGTTATTTTCAAAACTGTTCAGCAAATAAAACATTATACATAGTAGTTACGGCATAAAATGAGTATATTTAGTGTAAAATGCTTTCTCATGAACTGGAAAAAATTCATATATTCCATAATTTGAATCGAGTTAAGAGCGCAAATGCTTTAGTGTTTGTGGAAAGCTGAACATTGGATGCTGTGAGAAGTAATTGATACAAACAATGGCTTATTTATAGGTAAAATACGCTGGAAAAGAAGTATATCATTTGTATCCAATAAAGCAGTGTTCTTAACACATTGACTGCCACGTGAGCCAATGTTGGCTCACAGTTGCATGGGTTATGACGCCACGTGAGCCATATTTGGTTCACGTATACATTGTGCAGTGAGCCGCGTGAGCCGCGTGAGCCGCGTGAGCCATAACTGGCTCACATGCAGAGTTGTGTTTAGAGGCCTCGTGAGTCTCAAGGGGCTCACAGATAATGCGTTTCAACTATGGGTTTAAAAGTGGTGGCTCCACTGAACACTCTGATGTTCTTAGCAACCAATATTTTTGCATTTGGTAGCCCTGGTGATTCATAACTGCAACCGTCAGAGATCAACTTACGACGACTCAGCTGTAGTACGGTTTGTTTTGCTGATTGCTCGTGTATGCTATTTGAGGTTACGTTTGTGTATTTGGTTAGTTTCCTAGTTTATTGTTATGGCCAAAAGAAGACAAACTTTTGAAGAACTTGAACAGCTAGTGAATGAGCCTATGCAAGATAGCTTATCAAGTTATCAATTTTATATGTAGCTAATATAAGCAAATATATTAAGAGTTTGAATCATTTCTTGAAAAACGATTTTTTTTATACCTATTGTGTTTTAAATGACGTGAGCCACATGTAGCTCACGTGGCCACAGATCGTAATTGTGTTAAAATGTAGTTGTTGGGCCACGTGAGCCATATATGGCTCACATCTGTTATCAATCCAGATCAGTCATAACTTGATATTTTATGAAGTAACTTAGTTCTACATGATCAAAAGAAGACATCTTATGCAAAAAATCAATTTGGCCTCACAAGTAATATTCGTGATTTCATTGTGGCATAGCAATACATAGTCCAAGTTTCATCATGGCAGTCAATGTGTTAATGTTAATAGAATTGCGTAAAGAATCATACAGATAAGATTCCGGAGTTCAATTAGTATTCTGTTGTATATGGTGAAAACGGGTAAAAGAATAAAGCAGACGTATGCATGAAGAAAATTACACTTAAAATTCGTGTGACGTTTTAATTGGAGTAATTTTTTAAAAGGAAATTGCAAAGACTTTCGCATTTCATTAGCTCTGAGTTAAGTAAAATATGCAGATAATTTTTCGTTATTTTTTTAAGTGATCTGGTGCGGAGAGTTTATTGTAAGCGTTATTCCACGTGGACTGAAATGCGTTATTGCACAGCGCCCCGTCTAGATATGAGAGTAAGTGCGCAGGCTGCCTTTCACCGCGAGTTTTACGACACTGTGCAAGCAGCGAAACCAATCAGGAAACTACGATTAAAGAGCAAAATACGTAGGCAAACGCGAGCAAGAAGCGGCAGCGCATCAGACGCTAAAGAAAAGGCAGTTCCTTATGCGGGGATGAATTTTCACTAAGTGAAGGCAGGAGTATAAAGTTGATAAACTCGGGGATAATCTGCAGCGTTTCCCCGGTGAAAGAGCCGGATTAATGCTTGCGCCGCTACCTTTTCCCCGCAGCGTACTCGTGTTTCCTGAAGCCCGTCGTAAAGCAGACACTGCCTGGCGCGCGACAGGAATCACAGCCCGCCGGATAAGTAATCATTACAATCGCTCGCTGAGATACTGCGCGCGCCGCTAATGAAATTTAGCCCAAAACCATAAAGTGCGCGCGGGCCACCCGCCCCGCCCCGCCCTGCAGTCTCTTAATAATTCCCTGAAATTTTACCAGCGCGGCGCGGCGCCGAGTGGAGGGTGGCCGTATAAAGAATACGCGGCGCCCGCCCCTGATACAGCCTGCAATTAATTAATTAAAACATCTTGAAAAATGGATGTGCGCACCGACGGCGAAAACTTGGCGTCGCTCGCTTTTGTAACGGGAGCGTCTCGAGAGCGTTCACCCGCTGCAGCCGGGTGCACCTCCGTGTCGACTCCATAGGAACGCCATCGCCCACAAATACCTCATGCATCTCGCTATCTACCACTACAGCAGCGCTTTTTATTTTATTTATGTGTTTTTTATTTATTTATTTCACTTAAGCGCTACATTTTTTTTTAAATGCTAAAACATTGTAACGACACAATCGATACATCGATTGTTGCCGCAGAGCGGAATATCTTAGTGTAGAGTGAAGATGGCGCGTGGCTACAGTAAGTGTATGTGCGCGTGAGTTGGTCATGTATTGCGCTATGTGCGGATGAGCATTAGTCGGTTTAAAAGTAATATTTGAAAGTGAATTAACTGTTTTAGTAACGTTGTCGACGACAGTTTTGATTGTGTTATAAACTTAAACAAGAGCTGTGAAGTGGAATGTTGTATTATGAGTGACTGGTTTTTTATGAATGCTCGATCGTATTCACTGCTTAATTGGACCATGCAATTTTCAGATCTACGAAATCCGATTAGAATTACACATCTGGTGGTTCATAGGGTGTGCTGTAGCAGCTTGTGAAATTTTGCGTAATAAATAAGTGTTAACTGTGTTCCAGGAAGGTTGTTTCATTTGTATGCTTGTGGCTACTTTGGGTGACTTAATTTCGGGTAATTTATCCGTGGCGACTGTGTTTACACCGAATCTGCAATAGATTTAAAACTGCCCAGAACTGAATATAACTATGATCTCGTATATTGTCCAGCATCAGTACTAATTAAGTAACCAAACAAGGATATATAAATTTTTTTAATTTACGTCGTTACAAGATCTAAATGAAGCTTATGAAGAGTATGGAATGAAAATGGATAAACAAAATCAAGCTTATTGTGATGAAGGGAAAGTATAAATACTAAGACATGGCAAGCTGATATCAGCCAAGTAAGAGCCTTCAGACATCTAGCCAGTACAATCACTGAGCATTTGATATGGCACAAAGACATTAAAACCAGTATTTCTGTAGCGAATGAAGCGTTTTTTGCCGAGCCTGGTGGGTAAGCATTCGGGAGGACGCGGCTTCGAATCCCCGTCCGGGCATCCAGATTTGGGTTTTCCATGGTTTCCCCAAATCACTCCAGGTGAATGCCAGGATGATTCCTATAAAAGGCCGTGACCGAATTCCTTCCCGTTCCTTGCCCCATACTTTCTCGCCTCTAATCACCTTGACGTCGAAGAGGCGTAAAACTATAAGCAAAAAAAAAAAAAAAGTGGTGAAGCATTTAATAGGAAGACACATTTAGTAACTGAGGAAAAGATTTGTCAAATGTTTTGTATGGAGTACGGCACATGTTACAGGGCACAGACGTCGACATTGATAATAGAAGATAAAAAAGTTTACAAGCGTTTGAGATGTGGAAGTCGAGGAAAGTGGAGAGGATAAGCTGGATGGAAAAAGTGAGAAATGTTAAGTGCTTTAAACGTTTGGCGAGAGGAGGAAACAATTCCAAGTCATAACAGAAAGAAAGGAGAACTGGATAGGACACTTGCTGAGAGGGGAGTGCTTGATAAGAGATGCCTTTTGGGATAAGAGAGGAAGAAGGAGGTACAAGATCACAGATCACAGATAATCTCAAACGAAACGGAAACTACATAGACATAAAGACAAGGGCAGAAGACAGGAGAGCAGCCATGTGAAAACCTGTTTTCGGTAGAAAACTAATTATGATTATAAAGCACTACATAGCAATATACAGCCATCTGCAACCTGTTCATATAAACAAGTAAGCATATAAGCAGGAAAGGTATACATACATCAAAATATGCAGACCCTATATACCAGGCTCACCATGTACTCATGCTAAAAATATACAGAACTTATTTACCTGAATCTCAGTATTACCTCTGTTTATAAAACTCCCTCGTTGTTGCCGTGAAGGAGACAGCGGATACTGCTCGGGAAAGGAATTCCAAGACGGTTGAGATGACTGATAAATTTATGTCTGTTGGCTTTATACCTTGAACACGAAAAAACTAAATGCTTTACAAAACCTATTTCACAGCTCTTGGATTTAAAAATATCTGTATTTTTTAGGTTTAAACGACACAGGTGCTCTAGAAAATGCAGTGGTTAAATCGCGTTGTGATGATCATATTAATGGGTTCGGAAAAACTAAAAAACCATGGATGGATGGGAATCCGGGGCTGGATGGAACCGTAATAATGTCCCCTGTTTCGTTTCTGATGTTGCATTCGCTTTCCCAGTTGTTCAATACTGGCGCAGTATTCAACTGCTTTAATATAGCTGTGGCTTCTGCGGTGTATAAAGATGTGGCGGAGGCAGTTTATAGATTCCTAGCTGTCTAGTACTGTTGCAGAAATCCCACGTCACCACCTGGTGCAGGTCTAGAACCGTCAGTATAGATACAGGGTGTCCAGAAAAGGACTCCCTGATTTCAAAATTAAATATCTCGAAAACAAAGATCGATAGAGGAATGCAGTAAACGGTATGTTTATTGTGACAGCTGTAAGAAGTGTATACAGCAGTGTGAAATACATAGTTACAAAAGCTGCTAACAGATCTTTGTTTTCGAGATATTTAATTTTGAAATCAGGGAGTCCTTTTCTGGACACCCTGTATATATGGAGTTACTTGAATTTTCCTCAATATTCCTTTAGAACACCGTTTCTCAACCTATTTCAACGCGAAAACCTGAAAAACATCAAAAATAATCCTACGGACCGCTGACTTATACGAAGCAATTTTTTTCCTCCGTCTGTATTATTAACCAACCCTACCATTTGTCGTCGGCACATAACTCTGACACTAAACACCCATATGTACAGTACTAACACACACTCACAAAAAAATCATTAACTTAATCCTCAAACCAACGGCGCTCTCTAGTAACAATGCAGTCATATTCTTTAAATACCAGCTTCTTTACTGTCGTGGAAATATTTACGGCTTGTAGGAAGTTTTGGTTTTACTCACTTGTATCCTTATAAACTATGAGTACAATATCCAGTTCCTGTTGACAATTTTTACTCATTATTTTTTTGTTTTTTCGTGTTTAATTCAGTTAGATTCCATTTTTAAAATTCTGGTTTTGGACGCGCCCATCTTCGCGGAACACAGGTTGAGAAACTTTGTTCTAGAGAGCGTTTAACAGGCGGCATTTTAACTCCGCGGTTCCGCACATCCGCTTCATGCGACATGCGTTTCGCTGGCATACCTTCCGCAGTCATAGCAAAAAGAATAATATTGCATTTACCAGAATGCAAAAAATGTAGAAAAAAACATATTAATCCGATGTCAGTTCAAAATCATCAGAATCCATCTCACTACTGAAGCGTTTTTATATTACCTGCTGTAACTAGAGTGTTCTGTTGGCTCAGTCGTTAAGAAGTATGAGAAGAGATCGAGAGGCCGCGGTCTCGCGTGGGATTTTGAATGGACCTTAAACCGACCTTAACCTCCGTCACAGTTGCTGTGTAATTTGAAGTACGCCAGAACGCTTGTATGGTTTCGATTCCACGTTAAACTGTAGGTCCGCTATACCCGGTAGGATTGCCGGGTTACATTACTTACCGACATTGTGCGCCGAATAAAAAATTCTGTTACCTGACTGCGGAACAATCCTCCGGTGTCATACGATCTTTTGATTTGTACCAAATGTTATTAAACAATTACGATAATGCATTACATTCCGAAGTGAAAAGGAGTGATAGCTTCTCCGGCCCATATGGCTGATGTCACGGGATAAACATGATGGCAGAAATAAATAATTTAACAGTGTGTATCATTTTTTGCCAGGAATACGAAGTAAGTAGTCTACCTATCACATGTCATCAGAACTCATACACTCCTGGAAATTGAAATAAGAACACATTGACGCCGGTGTGTAAGACCCACCATACTTGCTCCGGACACTACGAGAGGGCTGTACAAGCAATGATCAAACGCACGGCACAGCGGACACACCAGGAACAGCAGTGTTGGCAGTCGAAGGGCGCTAGCTGCGCAGCGGTTGGGCACCGCCGCAGTCAGTGTCAGCCAGTTTGCTGTGGCATACGGAGCTCCATCTCAGTCTTTAACACTGGTAGCATGTCGCGACAGCGTGTACGTGAACCGTATGTGCAGTTGACGGACTTTGAGCGAGGGCGTATAGTGGGCATGCGGGAGGCCGGGTGGACGTACCGCCGAATTGCTCAACATGTGGGGCGCGAGGTCTCCACAGTACATCGATGTTGTCGCCAGTGGTCGGCGGAAGGTGCACGTGCCCGTCGACCTGGGTCCGGACAGCAGCGACGCACGGACGCACGCCAAGACCGTCGCATCCTACGCAGTGCCGTAGGGGATTTCAGCCGCCACTTCCCGGCAAATTAGGGACACTGTTGCTCCTGGGGATATCAGAGAGGACCATTCGCAACCGTCTCCATGAAGCTGGGCTACGGTCCCGTGCACGTTAGGTCGTCTTCCGCTCACGTCCCAACATCGTGCAGCCCGCCTCCAGTGGTGTCGCGACAGGCGTGTATGGAGGGACGAATGGAGACGTGTCGTCTTCAGTGATGAGAGTCGCTTCTGCCTTGGTGCCAATGATGGTCGTATGCGTGTTTGGCGCCGTGCAGGTGAGCGCCATAATCAGGACTGCATACGACCGAGGCACACAGGGCCAACAACCGGCATCATGGTGTGGGGAGCGATCTCCTACACTGGCCGTACACCTCTGGTGATCGTCGAGGGGACACTGAACAGTGCACGGTACATTCAAACCGTCATCGAACCCATCGTTCTACCATTCCTAGACCGGTAAGGGAACATGCTGTACCAACAGGACAATGCACGTCCACATGTATCCCGTGCCACCCAACGTGCTCTTAAGGTGTAAGTCAACTACCCTGGCCAGCGAGATCTTCGGATCTGTCCTCCATTGAGCATGTTTGGGACTGGATGAAACGTCGTCTCACGCGGTCTGCACGTCCAGCACGAACGCTGGTCCAGCTGAGGAGCCAGGTGGAAATGACTTGGCATGCCGTTCCACAGGACTACATCCAGCACCTCTACGATCGTCTCCATGGGAGAATTGCAGCCTGCATTGCTGCGAAAGGAGGATATACACGGTACTAGTACCGACATTGTGCATGCTCTGTTGCCTGTGTCTATGTGCCTATGGTTCTGTCTGTGTGATCATGTGTTGTATCTGACCCCAGGAATGTGTATATAAAGTTTCCCATTCCTGGGACAATGAATTCACGGTGTTCTTATTTCAGTTTCCAGGAGTGTACATGCAGGCGAGAGGAATGTGACAAAATGCAGACTATTTTCTTTGCTGGTGATACAAGGATTATACAGTGTTGACCTAATCGGCTGACTGAGGCCACATCGTAACTTCTTTTCTCGTGAAGGCTGTACCCTGTTCCAATTTCTACCATTCCCGCCTTCACTTGTACTATTTCACTAACACCAAATCGTGTCTTATATATCCATCACGGCATGTAGCCATTGAGATATTACTAACTACGTATTTCACTTTAAGTAGTGACACCAAGAAAAGTCAGTACGATTATGATCTGATGGAGCTCTCTTATAGTATGACGCAGTATGAGACATGCTTTCAGATATAATGCAAATATTATGCCTCGATGAGTCAAGAGTGGACGACGGGGAACATTCCAAACTCTTCTCTTCCTGAACTGTGTGGAGCTTTCTTCTAAGGACTTGGTCTTCTTTCTCCGCTGAGCGATGCTAACGCATCTACGCCGGCTCGGCGGTTGCAGCAAGCCGCGCCGAGCCGCCTCCAGCGCAGCAATGGAAACGGGTGCCGTTAATTGCCGACTAGGCTGCTAATTGACGAATTAGCGGAGGTAAGAGATATTCGGGCGCGCCTCATTACCGAACAACATCCGCTGCGGGCTGCTGATCGCTCTGTTTAGACTGCAGCCAGATTAAATATTGGCCTCAGTTAATTTGACGATTCGTTTCGCAACAACAAAGCGAGTTTGGGAGGCGCGCGGAACGCAAACAAGCAATTAGCAGCGGCAGCAGCCTCTCCACCTCGCGCCGACGCGGGGCATCTTCGCGGTAACGAAGAACTAAACAACCGTGAGGCCCCTCAACTGAGGCAGTCACTAAGGTGTGTGCCGTCTTAAACTACAACCACAACACAGCCAAGGTGACCACATGCCGCGCTAAGAAGATGGATCATTATCATGACGGTAAAAACACAACACAAACTGCAACAAACAACACTGTTAATTACTGTTTACCACTACCTTTCTTAATTTCCAATGTTCTTTATAGAAAACCAAAGTTTTAAATCCCATCAATATTGATTCAGCTGAATATTCACAATATAAATGTGTCCTAACTTGTACGTAAAATTTTAACTTGGATCCCAACTTTTCAAGTTGTGAAAACCCATTAAAAATTCTGTGTTTTCTGCGTGATGCCGAAACAAATAGATATATTCCGAATGGTATGTGTTTCGAATACTGAACAGCAACTTTAACGAATGTAATTAGGTTAAAATGCAACTTGGACCAGAATGTAAACTGTTCATACCGTATCACAGCACCCGATTCACCCCGTTTTGGGAATTGTTTGGCTATGTCAATGTTAGTCTACTTCTGAAAATGGCTGGTGCCAAGTTTAAAAAAAAAAAAAAAAAAAAAAAATCTTGGTATACATAGGAAATATAAAAATAGTACATGGCTAAATCAATCCCAATTGGACCGGGCAACGCCAAGTAGTATGCTTGTTCCTCAAAAAAGACAAATCCAGATTTTCGAAAAAGTAAGTGATAAGTACGACATATACCGCTCTATATATTACGGTATTTGCACAACATAGCACGTCCCAACAATTTCCAAGGCAGTCGTCTGGTTGTTGTAAACTCCTCTCTTATTAGAGTCTTATAATCACTAGCTTGTATCACTCGTTTTTGCAATGGACGACGGTGATTCCACTTCTGAAAGGTTTGGTATCCTAGTTTGCTGGACTACTTCGAAGTTCTTCCTAGGTAGTGCCAAAAGATAAATCGTCCCTTGCAACACACTTTTCAGAAATAAGATCCGAGAAATCGTGGTGTCAGAGCGTATTTGTGAAGACGCTCCTTTTAGCGTTCAGTGGACGGGCTACGGAAAACTCCATCTGCTGTCAGTTGTTGCTGCCACTAAAGCACCTACCAATCACTCGCCAGAAACGGCTACCAGCTGGTAGTACACAATGAAAGGCGTCGCATTGTGCTCAGAGACGAATCGCAGTACTGCGTTACCTCGGATAAGTATCGTCTGTGAATATGGCAGCAATCTGGGGAGAGGTCCCATTCTTCCAAAATTTTGAAGAGGCACAGCGGTGTTACTCCCGACTTTGTGGTGTGGGGAGCCAACGGGTATGACTTCAGGTCACGGCTGATAGTGACTGAGGGAAATCTGACGTCACAATGGTACATCACGGGTATCCTGCGCCCTCATGTGTTTCCCCTCATGCGGCAGTATCGTGGTGCCATTTTTCAATAGGACAATATTCGTCCTCACATGGCACGTGTCTAAGTGAACTGTCGGTGTGATGTTGAGGTACTCCTGTGAGCTGCAAGATCTATAGATCTGACCCCGATAGAACATGTGTGCGGCAAGCTCGGATGTAAACTCCAGTATCCAGGATATCGAGGACCAGTTACAACAACTGGCGGCCAGCTTGCGACAGTAGAGGATACAACGGCTCCGTAATATCTTTCATATCCGAATCAGTGCATGTATCGAGGGCAGAAGAGGTGCAACGTCATAGTTATAAGTGGCCTCATACTGCCAAGTTCTTGGTAAGTCTGACTCGATTTTGTTATTGCTGAAATAATATCACATACTCTCCCCAGCGGTGAAGCTCCTCCTCTTGTGGTTCCTTCACGTCTTTTGTCAGGTGCTTTCCCTGGCTTTTCTTTCTCTGAGTCTCCTATAGTACCTTCATTCTTTGATCCTCTTTCTGACTTCAACGTGATTGTTCTATTACTCCAAAGACAAAAACATTTTTTTTAAAAAAAATTCGATACTATTATTGTTAAAATGAAAGTATAATTTAATCAGCTAGTATGTATCTTAGTGCCATTGTTACCTTGTTTAAAGTAGTACGTAATTTTAAAAAAAATCTATATCTACCAGAATTATTTATCCCAAAACAGTTATATGTCCAGGTAGAAAGAGAATAATCACAGGCAATGAGAACTACTATACACTACCCGTGACGCATACTACTCCTGTAGTGTATATTGAAATTATTCTACGGCTGGCCATATCAGCCCTTGATAAATTCATGGTGTACCAAACAGTCTAGTTTCACAGGAAGTTGATTACCATATAAACGCAACTAAGTATTCTCTTTGAAAAATAATCATTTTGTGTGTTGAGTGGAGCGTAATAGAAGTTATTAATACTGAGTGTAAGCATTCACTATAAACTTGAGAGAGCTGATGGCTCAGTGGTTAATTACGAAATCCCAACTTGGTTACTTAAGAGGGATTCATACTAGAATATGGACTTCATAACGGTCAATAAAAGAGGAAGGACTGGAGTCTGTTCCTATGAACATTTCACTCATATAATTATAAGAACAGAAATAGAAACTAGACTATGCTAGACTATAATAGCACCGGTACTACTATAAAGATGAAAACGTCGCAAGAAGGTGATTAATTAGCACTATGCGATAAGCATGAGGAAAATATGGTTTCATGAATAACTTGAATACTGGTGTAAGAGAATGTAACGATCGAAGATTTGTTGGTAATTTCATTGTAATAATAATAAACGAGTGAAAAACTACTGTAATGTAAGAATCGCGCAAAAGAATATACTATACTAAAACGAGTGTCAAAGAGATATTAGCTGAGTTATATTAAGGTTAAACAGAGATTCAAAAAGCACATCCTGGATTATAAAGCAAACCCACGTTATACGTATGTTACAGAGGATAATTAAAAAGCAGCAGAGACAACAGGAGCTAAAAGTGAAGAAGGAAAAGAAAATTCAACGGTTTTAATTAAATGTTTACAGATTTATTACATAAATATTTTCAAGGGTGAAATATAAATAAACCATTATACATTTTATTTTGAAGTATTTCAGTGTATGTAAGCCTAATGTTACCAGATGTTTGGAGGTTTTTTTAACTTTTCGGTATTCTGAAATGTATTTTCTTTTAATTTTAATTCTTTTATAAGAGGTTATGAAAAATATTAAAATAAGGTGTTAAAGGCTTTGATACCATGTCTAATCTTTAATGACTTTAATATAACAAATTTGCATAAATTTAAATTAATAAATATCTTAGATTATTCGCTATACTAATTTTCATCTAAAAGCTGACTTTATATCATCTGAACCATGACAAATTACGTATGATTGTTACATTATTCGAAGCAAAACTCTCCACTGCAGCAGCATTCTCTTTCCCTGTGAAGAAATCCCTCATCAAGCACATTATTATTAAAGTCTGATAGACAAACTGCACGAAACAAACGTTTTCTGGTTAACTCTAATTTTGTTCCTTTATGTTCCAGCATTTTAATGAACTGTGTGCTTCAGATACAAGAACTGTCAGGTATATAATCGTAATGGAGAACTTGCCTATTTATATAAATACTTTAATTACATTTACTGTTCTTTTGTGCTTCTTTCTCAGTCTTTCTGGTTTTGATGATGGCAATAGACAATGACTTTATATCTTCGGCTACACGATAAAGTTATTCCTCACTGTCCAAGCTTGGCAAGTCTTTGAATTCTTCTGCTTGATGTTACCCTTCTGCATACTTCTCAAAATCCTTCACAACGAGTTGTAAGTTTTTTATATTTTTCACTGAGGACCACATGTCTCGGCTATCTATATATGTCTTACAGTGATTATCCGCTCCCTTTTACAACATTCTGTAAGCATTACTTGTTCATACGACACAGGAAGTCCTTAATTGAGAGCTCCTGCATCTTTCATAATGACCTATTTTAATGTCCAAATAAAGCGGAAATAACATTTTACCAAACTGTCGGTGTTTTAAACTTAAGACATTGTACCATTGTAAAGATAAACCTAATTTTCAGACTTGGTTTAAGACACATAACATTTTGTTTATGATTAGACACAGCGAGTTTCCTAAACAACTTATTTTATACAAATTGATTAGTTACAGGTTTTCAATACTACTGAACTGCCTCGCCATCAACATTTCTTAGGGTTCTTATATAACCTTCACTGAGTTCAATTTCTATTTCCATAACCACTGATACAGTCTTTAAATACTGTAAATGTAGAGGAGAAAGAAAAAATGAGACAAAACAGACCCCTAACGAACTCAAATTTGGATTTTCTTGTAGTCTATTTGGGCTATAAAAAAAAGATTATAAATTATTCTGACATATGAATCATCAGTTCCAGCTTGCTGTAGTATTCTAATGAGCTCATTATGTTTTACTATACAAACAGTTTTTCATAATTTATTAAACAAATACTTGTTTTTAATGGTCACAAAATTCTGGAGGAAGATCCAATATTCCGTGTAGAGCATCTCACCAACCCCTTGCATATTATTCGGGTGGACGTAAGTTAGATCCTCATTTGAATTTTCTGTCGTTCCTCAATATCACTAAAAAAAAATGGTATTACTAATAGTCGTTTATAAAGCCATACAGACCAGTTCACATGTATTTTTCACTTTTCTACCTTATTTTTAGGATTTGGAGAGAAATTTCATCAGATAGTTTACTAGGTTAATTACACCAAATGCGCTGCACTTTTTAGAACTTTAATTTTTCTGCAAAGAGGTGAACGTGCAGTGTAGCCGTTCCCCAAATCAAAGATTTATATTTTACTGCGAAGATCCACTACTTTACCAATTTGACTTTTATTAATAATACCATGATTTAATCTATGATTTCAACAGAATCCGAAGCTTTTTGGTTTTTAAGCTGAAAGTAAATTACATTTATTCCATTTCACATAAAAAGTTTGCAGCAGTATGAACATTAATTGTTTACGTTTAAAGCCAGAAGTTTTCGAACGAGGCTTAGATATTTTTATTGTTACTGTTACAATTTGTTTATATGACTCTGGAAATAAATTATTACAGTTGTCAATTATGATTTTCTGGTAAATTGCAGATCCTATTTTGGAAGAATGTGCACTGATCAAATTTCAATTAAGATCTGACAATTAAATACCGACAAAACCGGTAATATATGTGTTATAAATTCAAATAGTTGGATTTTTTTAGAATGCAACTGAATTCGCTTTCCTTAATCTGATAAAAGACTCTGCACTTCTCTAACCACTAGAGACGGCAAGGATTTAAAAAAATGTGCTTTTAGATTTTTTTCATTCAAAGAATGTGATGCAAATAAAACAAATTAAAATTATTATTAACAGTCTCTTTCTTGTAAATAGATTTTTCCATATGACTTGAAAACATACTGCAATAAAATGTAAGAAATAGCAATTCGTAAACGTCATATTTTTGTTTCAGATATGTATCTTTAGAAATAGAAACTACGAATGCATATTTTATACAAATTTGGCAGCTGTGTAAGTAAAAATGTTTATCACAAAACGCAATTTATATTAAAGTAGCTACGAGCTTTTGCAGTTCCTGCAGACGGCATTGTGGTTTCTTTCCAGGACGCTTCATTGCATGCGCTGTTGTCTACAGCCCTCGACACAATTCGATTGGCTCCAGACCACTGGCTCAAAAATTATTGGCGGGGGAAGTGCGGCCACGCAAATTCGCGCCGCCCCCAATAAAACAGAGGGGCGAGGCGCCACGCGGGCGTCACAACATACCCGCTCAACAGACACAACTCACACCACTTCATACCGTCACTCCCCTTTAAACGGGTAACCTGCGTCTAAAACTGACACCAACAATCTCGTTTGTAGGAACCTGCATTCCAAGCTGTTTTCACAATACTAGATGGCCCGTGCAAAAATTTCGCGATTTATAGTAAGATGGTGGTTTGTAATAGGACGAAAGAAGAACCGCCTCATTTGTTTCAATTGTTTATTGTAATAGGTACGAAACAAACGTCGACGCCAGTGAGGCAGTTTATTAATATCTCTGTGATATGTGCTGCTACTATCTGGCGGCTTGGCTCTGAACTGTCTCATACGCGCAACATTCACAGTTATTACATTTGTCCTTCAAGGGTTAAATTCCGAAAAATTTCATTCTTAAATTATAATATTGCCTGAGTGGAGACATAATCTTTTAAATGATACCTCATTCATCTATTTCAGTTCGGTTAGGTATCAGGGGAAATACATGGCTCGTAACAAAAAAAAACACGTTGTGTAAATAATGATACTTGAATTGTCCTTTAAATCAGATTCCGAAAAATTCTTTTCTTAAAATATACTGTGACCACAGCGGAGCCCTTTATCTTTGAAATGATACCTCATTTATCTATATCGGTTAGATATCAAGAGAGATAAATGGCTCGTGACACAAAAACGCGTTATAGAAACATTGATACTTTTGCCCTTCAAGGGTAAAATTCCGGAAATTCCTTTCTTAAAATATAATGAGACCAAAGTTGAGACCTTAATCTCTTAAATAATAACTCATTTCTTGATTTCGGTTATATATCACAGGAGATAAATAGCTCGTGACAAATATATATATACGTTATGGAAATAATGATATTTTTGTGCTTTAAGGGTCAAATCCCGAAAAAATCTATTCCTAATATATGATGTCATCAAAGCGGAGATGTTAATCTTTAAAATGATATTTCATTTATCGATTTCAGTTAGGAATACAGGGAAGTAAATGATTCGTGGTACAAAAAACTGCATTTTAGAAATATTGACGTTATTGCCTTTTAAGAGGAAACATTACTTTTTTAAAATATGATGTGATCAAAGCGGATACCTTAGTCTTTAATGTGATGCCACTTTTATTGATTTCGGTTATGTATGAATGGAGATAATGACTTGTGTCAAAAAAAAACCTTATAGCAATAATATATATGATCAGTGGATATCTGTAATTAAGAACCTCAAATCTGTCACTGAATGGCAGGTCACAAAAATGCAGTACTTGACAAAAAATGTTAAAGTAACAGAGTACTTTAATCATACGACACTGTGAACTAAAAATAAAAACAAACAAATAAAAATATCAATGAAAAAGTAAGGTCATATGAGACAATCATGTTCCTCATTTTATATGCGAATATCACAGCAGGAAATGTTTGACATATACCATAAATAAAAAAAATACCGAACAGAAATTATTTTGACTCAATATCTTAGTCTTAGTCTTAAATAGAGGAGAAAACTTAACAAAAATGTCACAAACACATCCAACTGTAAATATTCTAGTTTCATTACGTGTTACTTATCATTTCATACTGATGTTTAGCATTGAAACTAAGTTCTACTCAACAAAATAACATTTTAAATTAGCTTTCTGTTTTCTATGAGCTCAAATAATTGTTCAAATTACGTTTAAGAATAGCTCGGTTTTATCTCTGTTATGTTTCTGGCCAGTTACACTATCGTACATGCTAATAGAAGGAAACTAAAATAATTTAGTTTTACAATCTTCAGCAGAATTAGTAAACATTAGTAAGCTCGTGTAGTCGTAATTCCGCCCCCCCCCCCCCTATCGAAACCGCCTTAACCTAACCCGGTAGTCCTGCCGCGTATAGGATACCTACAGTTTAACGTGGAATACGATACACAAAAGCGTTTTGGTGAACTTCACGTTACGCAGTAGCTGTTCTAATGGTGAAGATGGAGACGAACCAGCGACTTTTCGATCTCCAATAAGACGTCTTAACCACTGAGCCACCAGGCCGTAAACAGAGTTAGGAACTCTTGTTATAATTTAAGAATGGTTTAAAATTCTTTATTATAACAAATCGAACAAGGCTATCATGTTTAGTGTCGCTCTTGCGTGGTAATATTTTTTTATTTGCACTCCTATTAATAATAATAGCCTTTGTTGTCCTCACCTAATTTTTGCTGCACTATATAAGACGTTCTTCTTCCAGAAATCACTTTAAAAAAATATATGACAAATTATCACGAAACGTGAAAGTGATGGAAGATTGTTAGGCATGAAACCTAACCTGACAACAGCCCAACTGAGCAGCAGCTGCTTCTTGTGGCAGCTTGTAATTTAGTTTGAGTCATAAAAGATTTAGTTGTTTTCACAGTCGTCGTATAGTTACTAACAAATTCATCGCACAATATTGAAACTAGAAAGGACACATCTTAGCAATAGACGCAAAGCAACATTCCCCGAAATATTTGGCATATCAATTATTCAATTCGGCAAGCATTAACAATAAATTAAATTTCATCATTTCTTTTTAACTCATCTCTCGTAGAATATGTGAAAATGGAAGTATGGTAAGTTTCTCTATGCCAGTAAGTGTTTCCAACGAATCGGGCTGCGTTCGAAAAATATTAAGCATCTTGTTTTAGGAGGACGGTTCACCGCGCCTGATAGGTGAGCTCGTAAAGTTGGCGAGCGGACCATTCCAGCCATTCAGGTATTAGTTTTCCATGGTTCCATGGAATCGCTTTCGGTGAATGCTGGCTCGGTTCCTTTATACGGCCATAGCCGAATTGATTCCTGTTCCTTATCCCTAATGTTGTAACTGAATCTGCTGGAATCTGATGAGCGAACTACAAAAAGAGAGCGCTTTTTAATCTAATGAGGATATAATATTAATAGGCTACAAACAGCAGTCAACAATATATCGTTGATACGAAGGTCCAAAGATAATCAAGAGCTTTGTCTGCTCGATGATGTTGTAGTGCACTTCAATGTTATTCAAATATTTACAATTCACTGAAACATATTAATTTTACTTCTCGCATGAACTATTAATTTATCAATTTGTTATGTTATATGAGGGAATATTGAATAATTGCTCAAATTTTACAACGCCGAGACAGTCTACTTACAAGGCAGTTTTTTGCTCCTCGTGAGCGCATTAGAAGCAGGAAAGGATTTGGCGTAAGGAACGGGGAGGAATTCGGCCATGGTCTTCTAAGGAACCATCCCGGCATTCACCTAGAGTGATCTGCGGAAGCCACTGAAGAGCCATATATGGATAGACAGACGGGGATCCGAACCCCCGTCCTGCAGAATGCGAGGCCAGAGCGCTACCGCTCATCCGCCTCGCAGTGTTAACCATGCAGAAGGTATTTAAACCAACAACTCCTAAGAGGTACGCTTGCGCACTGCTTGCGCCTAAAATATTTTGTGTGCCTTAAATTTGCTGTACGCTACGCGAAGGAGTATTTATTAAGGAAACTGTTGTTAGATACGGGGGAGTACTAGAGCATTTTTAGAGCTCTTTGAGCAATTTAGAACCAATCGTCAGCAGATTTATTGCTTGTATGATTGATGGTGTAGGTTTACATTGTTCCACTGGTCAGGTAAAATAAGAACATGGTTCCATACAACTGATAAAACACTGATAAATTAAATTTTTTTCACTTCATTGAAGAGAGTAAATGCAGGCCAGCTTGAGGAAAAATTTCTTGTTAGGATTTTCGTAACGGGTGTATCTGCCTCGCCTGAATGTAACCTATACTTCGCTTAATCTATGACGTTTCCCTGAAATATTTTCGTGGAGAGTGAGGCATAACATTCGAGTGCACATCATCAATTTCATGAACAAGAAAGGTATGGCTTCTTGATAAAACCTTCTCGGTGTACTTCTGGTAAGTATACTAGCAAGGCGATTGAGTATGACGTGGCGTTAAGATGAGGCGCGAGTTTTTCATAGCGCTGCTCGGGAGACGCCGCACCATCTAGCGACGGCGGGCGGAAGCGGCCGTGTTTAGCATCCAGATGGACCCAACTTTGGTAATTTTGGCGAGTGTATTTGAGCGATCGTGCGGGTAATGGACACGTACTCCCGCTATTAGCTGATATGCCGTCTAGCCAGCTGCAACCTGCCTGCCACAGAGGTACCAGATACACATCTCCACTGAACATTGCAGCAGTGATTGAAAGTACTTAGTAAGTAACGAACGAGGTGTAACATTACATTGGACTTGCAATCTTTGTATAAATATCGATTATCGATATACCGCGAGGGTCTAACCTCTGTGGCAGAGGAGTAGTCAAGTGACGAGTGGCGGGAAGTGTGTGTGTCGACGTGTACGTGTTTTCGGTAGATTCGGAAAGAAATATTCGGGCATATGGATACGTAATACGAGCGTCCGCGACGGGAAATGAATATCGGCTTGACGTCGCTAACGTAAGACAAGCCATATGGTGTGAAAATACAGTGAGACGTTCCTGGAGAACTGTTAATGAGCGGTTGTGAACTGGTAATTGTGGTACAGTCATTTAATATGTTGCTGTTTGAAGGAGAGTATCTTGTGATTAAACTTTCCACTCATAAAGAACTTGCAATCTTCGGATAAGTGATAAATAATTCCAGTTGGTGGTCGGAGTACTAATATAAGACACAAATCGTTGGAATAATAAAAAGTTGTTCGAGTTAATACTTCCTATGAGTGAGTGTGTCTTGCTTATTACAAATTCCTGTGAACTAGTGAGTTCTTAACATCACAGAGAACTGTAAGTATTATTAGTACGTTCGTCAAACAGCTGGTGGCGACCAAGGTAAAATTATAAAATTACGAAGTACCGATGCTTCCGTGAGGCAGGTCAAAGTGTAGCGTTGTAATAACCTCACTAACTGTTATTAATTAACCCCGTAAAAACATTTGAAATTTTACAGAGGCAACTTGGACTTTTCGCGTCGGGTCACTATTTTGTCAGCACACGCTTGGGCCTAAACACATCTTAACCGTTTTCAGCATCATATCAGTTCCTCGATTCTTCGAAATATAATATGTGCTGTAATCTAGAATGTAATCCCAAAAAATTTCTAGTGTAGTAACTTCATTAGTTTTTAGTATTTTCTTTATTTACTTTTCCTTTTACGTTCAGATATTTCAACGCCTCCTCATCTTGAGACCCTCAACACCACTTCCGGTTCGCTGGTTTGCTGGTTTGAATCCCCGTCCAGTAAACTGAAGCAGAATGTTTGTGTACTGTATTCTAGCAACAAATGATTTTGAACGGCTGTGATAATAAATTACAATTTACACACAGCCAAATGAAACGTGGCATAAATGCTGTAATAAATTTAAGATGTTTCTCCTCCACTGAAAAAAAATGAATTATCCTATGTCGATTTATTAAGAGAGCTGTTTGAGATTGTGGTTGTAAAATTGAAATCCTCTATAAAATGAGATGTTAGATCGGACATCCACAAGCAATCCGTCGTGGGATTATTTGTCTTCTTAATTTTTATAGTCACATTATACATCATATTAACAGTGAGTTAAAGTTATTTTCAGATCATGCGTCGTCCTTACGAAATTAAAAATTTCTATTTGCGCCTAAGGTATTGTTAATTGGGTTTATTTTAATGTGCCGAATTAAAGCTTAAAAATTGGAAGCTACTGCAAACGTCAAATCGAAAAATACTTTCTATATTTTTATCCATGATATTGTTACCAGCGACTTCTGAATTTTTCTTGTTTTCTCAAGTTCTCGACAGCAATTCAAATCAATTAAATTATTATTTTAATTACACTTCCATATATTAAAATAAATAATACAATTAAGGAACAATTTTTTTAGTAGAAAGCCACGATGATATAACCAACCCCGTTGGTTAAGTAGTCAATGTTCTGACTAGCATTCAGCAGAACCCAAGTTCGACGACCGATCCAGACATCCAAGTTCCAGTTATACCAAAATTAAGCGAAGCGAATGCCAAATAACTAACCCCTATATTCTAATTGCGCGTTTTGGGCGAAAGGTCTAATACTTGCTAGCGCGTTGTGGTGTTGGAGAGGCTTAGACCAGGACGTTCACAGCTGGCCTCCGGCAATGTTCTGCTCCTTCCTTACTACTGCTGCGGCTAAGAAGCCTAATAATAGTCGGGATATTACACACCACTGTGGATTAAGGCCACAGACCTGTGTTGTTAGTATGGCTCTACCAGGTTGGTTCTCTTATTCTACCAATGAGAACTCAGCCTAACTGCGGTTTATTACCCGTCCTTCACTGCAACCACACATCCGATTAGATGCCCTCTGCTAGGCTTACCCCGATAGTGCGTATCACTGGAGCAATGGTTAATTGTAATTAACAATCAACTCGAAGTATCGATGGTGGATCTATTACTTACAAGTGAAGGATGGATAACAGCAAGTCTCGATGATGATTTTACCGTCAAACCGGCCATGACACAAGACTCGGTCATGACACAAGACTCGGCTGCGGAGAGAGGTGTCCTAACTGTTAACTGGACATAGTGACTGCCCTACAGAATCTAAGCTTCCAGAACATCTGAGAGTGAGTCCGTACCCTCGCTCGTAATTTATATCGATATCCGAACGTTCTAGATGTTCGATCGGTCGTCACCTGGTCATCGCCTTCCCTCCTGGCATCTGCTGACACTAAAGTCTGCAAAACGCGACTGACTCCACGTGGACTCTTTACGTACGTTTTGGACGTGACGTTACTTCTGACTAGCAGTACTAATATTTTACCACTAAATTATACCTTTTAAAACCGTCCGTTACAATATAACTGCTTAAAAGCATAGTGAAAAATAGAATAATCAAGATTAATAAATTAAACTCTGCTTTATATTTTTGCGATGGAGGAATAAAACAGTGTATGAAATGGCGCACGTAAGCCAAGACTTCTGAAGATTTCAAAATTGTTTTTCTTTAACGTTTATTGTATTGGCACTAGAAGTTGTTGAAAGTGGTGTCTAGCATAGATAACCCTTTTCATGTATGCGTGAGAAATTTATGTTGTTGCTACAAAAATTGATAAAAAGATTTTCATAGAAAAATACAAGATCACAAATTCAATTGAAATCAATGAACTCTATACCATTACCAGTCATGTATGGGGGAGAAAGAAGGAGCGTTGCTATTCCTCCGTAAAAATATTCCATGGATGCTCTCTGTTGGATAAATCGTGTTGATTTGTGCGGTGCATATGGGTATCCGCAATAAATATTCGTGAAAATTAAACTGTATTGGTGAGGTGATGTATCAGAGATAAAAGAAGGAATACAAGGAAATTAGTGACTCTCCATTCAGGTCTACCATTTAGAAAAACATCTAACTCACCCCACGTATAACGTCCACATCTTACACTGTCAACAGTGCCGCAGGCTTTCACTGCATACGCCTTACACAGCGGTTTGGAGTGGCATACACTCTAGTAACCAGAAGCTGTGCAACAACATCTCACTTGCAATCCTAGGAGGAAGCGTTGTTTCTTAATTCATTTGAGTAGGTAAAAAATTTAATATCGTACTTTTGACTCAAAGAAGACTCATGACCACTTATACCAAGTGAGTTTTTTATCTTGAGACAACTAAATATCTCGAAAACTACAAATCCGATCAAAAAAAGTGGGTAATAAAAATTGTTCGTCTCGACGGGGGACATCCGATGATACCAAATTTGACTCCCCACCCCCACCCCCTAGGGGTGGGGGAAGGGGGAGAAAAAAAACTTAAATAGGAACCCCCATTTTTTATTGCAGATTCTGATTCCCCGGAAAAAACTACCCCTATTTGACCCCCAATTCGAGTCATTTTGGTCGATAGATGGCGCTGCATTTCTCAGAGTTTTCTCATTACTTGATGTACTTCCATTGCGTTCACATCGTCGCTCATTTCTCAGAGTTTTCTCATTACTTGATGTACTTTCATAGCGTTCATAACATCTCTGATTTATTTACTTCGTTCTGTTGCACGTGTCAATGAGAATGCAGGCTATAACGTTGCAAGAAAAAATTGAAATGGTCTACATTTATGGAGAATGTCGCAAGAATATCGATAATGCTGTTGATCTTTATGGTCATCGTTTTCCAGACCAGCCTCGATCGCGCGCTTCTTTTTACCGTATTATCCAACAGTTCACTCAGGAGGGAAGTGTGCACACAAACAAACGAAAGCGGCGAAGGACGATAGCTGGAGAAAATAACGAAGTTGCAGTTTTAGCTGCAGTGGCTTATAACCCTCACATTAGTACTCGACAAATAAGTCGTGAATCAGGAATTTCTCAGACTACTGTTTGTCAGATTTTGCATCGTAGAAAATACCATCCGTTCCATGTTTCGTTGCATCAAGAACTTCACGGCAATGATTTCGATAATCGATTGACATTTTGCCGATGGTCGCTACAGAAAATACAAGAAGAACCCCATTTCTTTGCTCGAGTACTGTTTTCGGATGAATCCACTTTTACTAACCACGGCACCATTAATCGACACAACATGCATTATTGGAGTGTGGAAAACCCGCATTGGTTACGCCAAGTTGAACATCAGCGTCCGTGGAATGTAAATGTTTGGTGTGGGATAATTGGGGACAAACTTATTGGTCCACATTTTATCCATGGACATTTCAATGGGGAGAAATATCAACAACTCTTAGAGGACGTACTGCCAACATTGCTTGAAGACGTACCCTTAGACGTGCGACAAACAATGTGGTTTCAACATGACGGTTTGTCCAGCACATTTTGCTGTAAGATCGCGGGAAGTGTTAGATCGTCTGTACAATCGTCGATGGATCGGAAGAGGAGGTCCAGTGCCGTGGCCTGCAAGATCACCAGATCTCACTTCGCCTGATTTTTTTTTATGGGGATACTTGAAGAATGAAGTTTACAGTGAAGTGCCAACAACGCCTGAAAACATGATTGAACGAATTACCAACGCTTGTCAAAAAATCACGCCGGATATGCTTCTTAGTTGCGTCGAATCATTCCAAGAGCGGGTAAATAAATGCATCGATGTCGGTGGTGATATTTTCGAGCACTTGCTTTAGAATTGTTGTTAGAAACAAACACGTGAGAGGCGAGGGGACTCACCAAAAACAAGCACCCCGATGGTGAGAGGCGAGGGGACTCACCAAAAACAAGCACCCCGATGGTGAGAGGCGAGGGGACTCACCAAAAACAAGCACCCCGATGGTGAGAGGCGAGGGGACTCACCAAAAACAAGCACCCCGATGGTGAGAGGCGAGGGGACTCACCAAAAACAAGCACCCCGATGGTGAGAGGCGAGGGGACTCACCAAAAACAAGCACCCCGATGGTGAGAGGCGAGGGGACTCACCAAAAACAAGCACCCCGATGGTGAGAGGCGAGGGGACTCACCTAAATCTAGCACCCCAAAGGGAACAGAAAATTACTACGTCCACGTCGTTGTTCCTGGGTAACGCAAAAAGTAATGTTTGACTTTCGCTATCTGCTAAAGAATTTGCATCAGTGCATTTTGAAATAATGTCCATTCCCATCCCTCAAGTTTGGAGGTGGGTGGTGTTATTGAATAGTTTTTGAAAAATATCAATCACATTAACTTGTATTTTGCTGATCTGATGTGTATTTCACGAGATATCCTCATTTTTAAATGAATTTTTGCTTATTTTGATTTTTGTCGATTGCAGCGCCATCTATCGACCAAAATGACTCGAATTGGGGGTCAAATAGGGGTAGTTTTTTCCGGGGAATCAGAATCTGCAATAAAAAATGGGGGTTCCTATTTAAGTTTTTTTTTCTCCCCCTTCCCCCACCCCTAGGGGGTGGGGGTGGGGAGTCAAATTTGGTATCATCGGATGTCCCCCGTCGAGACGAACAATTTTTATTACCCACTTTTTTTGATCGGATTTGTAGTTTTCGAGATATTTAGTTGTCTCAAGATAAAAAACTCACTTGGTATAGTAATTAAATATATCTGTAATTACTGACATTTCACGTACGCAATACTAAAGAGACAACGTTCGTTTGGTCGTATTTAAACGTGTGGTTATGAGATGACCAGTTAGATTCGCACGTTGGTCCGATCCTTAGTTACTAACTTCCGGTCAATAACTACAATCATCATTATTTTTAAAAATAATACTAGACGGAACACATTGAAAGCCACCAAGACTGCTCCTACATGAGCTCAAATCAAACATAACATGCAGCAAAATTGTTTTAAATTTCTCTTTACAGCCAAAACATTTAACTGTTGAAATGTCAGAGCCGTACAGACTAGTCGTTGACGGCGCTGTGGCTTGGATCTGGAAAGCGAGACGTTGTCGAGTTTGGAATGTGGAGGACACACAACGCGATTACTCAATCCAATAGCGAACTCTGTGTCCTGCTGAGAGCAAAGTTGCTGGCTTAGTGGCCAGCGGGCGGCGCGGCGTCCCTAAAAAACAACACCCACTGTGCCTGCTGCAGAGCCAACGAGCCGTGCGCCACCCGTCCACACCAAACGTACACGACCCTTACCACTGTAATGTTATCTTGGTTTCCCGTGGCCTTCATCATGGGACTATGCCATACAATAATGACTGGAACGTTACGTTTCAGTAAATTGAAGCGGTTCCGGCCGGGAAACCAAGATAACATGGACAACGACCGCGGGAGTCTACGCAATGCTTACCACCAGAATTCACGACGACATCTGCAAGCCTAGTCTCTGTTCATACACACTGTCCTCTCGACCTTGATTTCAGTGCGATGAAAGAAAATCGTCAAGTAGGGAGTTCTTCCTGTCGAAACATTCCATTTCTCCAGCTGCCCGGCACTGTCGTAATGGTATTAGCAATGATTCACGAAAGGCTATAAACTAACAGTCGATGCTATGAACCTTGTGACAGTACCACCTAGAGGTTCGGTAGTTTTTTGCGCTATCTGTTTTGCGTATTCGCTTTTGAATTCTTACTATGAGTGAAGTCTGTTCTGTATTGTTGGCCTCAACTGTTGTACGGTTAGTTATTTGTAGTATACAATAACTCATTAACAGTTTTTACAATTTTAATTGGCATACAAGTCTCTTAATACAACTAAATTATAAACAAAAATTTTTACTTCTGTAATTATTCTGTTATCAATCGCTGATGACTGTAATCGTCATCAATTTTTCTCTCTTAAATTGGTTATAAGAAAATAATGAATAGAAATGATTCCTTTTTTTATATATTTGACGTAACATCTCGAATTCCAGGTGGTTTGCACTTTATACCTGTGAATTGTACGGACAGCTCTGTAAATCAGCATTGGATAAATTCTAGTTTACGTGATGTTAAGCGAAAGAGATATTTCTGACGTTCTGAATTCCTAATTTCAGTGGGCTCTTCTGTCATTAATAATATGAAACTGATGTCACATACTACCAAAATGTCTTTCTACACAATATTCTAGCAAAAACTTTATTTTAAAATTATTTCAGGCGTAAATATTCTACACCGTTCTTTCTTATTTCACTTGTAAAAACCTATTTTGAGAAAGCCAGTATTTTAGCCATTTAATAGTGACAACGTCTAGACAACAATGTTATTCAATCTTCATGATCGCTATTAACTCTCTCATCGTTGGAACGATTAAGGCCAGAGATTGGCTAAAAAGTTATTTGACTTATCGCTCATAAATATACGTAATTGGTTGTATAGATTATTTAGATATCCGTATTGTGAACTGCTAAGTATATTTATCATTTAAATAAAATCGATTTTACTGGCTGACGTTGACTTGTGTCTCGTCTCTTTGTCTATATTTTAGCAGATGGAACTTCAGAATTTCCTGTTTGACGCTAACTTGCCACTTCAGATAAATTTGGGCGGATATCACGCTGCTTTTCTGTACCAGTAATAGTGCATGTGCCCAGCTATCTTAGCGTCCCGCCGCTTTGACTATCTATTTCCCGGTAATTATCCCCTATCAGACTTCGTAGCTGAAGATTGACTGGACTCACAGTCTTTATAGACCCTAGGTAAATGGCAAGAATATTTACGATGATAAATAATTATTCATTCTATCTGTTTTAGAGAACTCGACACATTTATCAATCTACACCAAACATTGTCCATAAATAATTGTTCGAAGACTTTATAAATTTCTTTAACACAGCAAATCTGACAAAAAAGCAGTCATAAATGCTGACTACTTATCTTAGCGTAATTACTTCGCTCATAACTTCACATTCACATAATCTTGTAGCGAGAGTGATCACACTTTTACCGGTACAGACACAAACATAGAGAAAATGGACTTAGAGGTAGTATTGGCTCCTATTGCGTTTGGTGGGGATTAAACAGCCACCTCGCACAATGGGATCTTGGATTGTGTTCTTCCTATGGATAGAGATGCCAAACTTACATTCTTGACTTTAGACCTCCGTTTTCAACATCTCTGGATTATGGAAATATATAGTTACCAAAGAAAAATAATGTTACCCCTCCCATAGTGTATGTTTTTGTCTCCACGACGTTGGATTCCCGATTTATAATTTTGGCTCGAACGAGTCGGCGGCATCTGAGGTGAAAGAGTCCCAACCGTCCCTTATCAGCGATCGAGGACTGCCATCCTCCAGCTCCCTTAATTAGAATAAAATATTTCTATCTTTTCCTCATTTTGCTTAAAATATACCTTCTCTCACTCTCGCCATAAAAAACAATAGATTCTTTAATTAAATTCCTACTAACCACTTAATTCTAAACCATGCAGTTCCTAATTATTCACATTTTTATTGCGTTATTTTATTTCGTCGCACCGTATTATACAGAAATTTTTGACCTACGATAGCGAACTAACGGGACTGACCATAAGTTTGTAGCTGAACAGTACTAAAAGAAAGAGTTGATTCAAAGGGTTTGTACGCACAATCAGATGGCGCGTTACGTCTGCGGGGAGTATTTTGCTGTTGCGATTCGAGCCATCGCTCTCCGAGTTGAGGGCTGCTTGATGTGTGCGCTATTACATCTGCCGATGGCCGGAAGGCAGGGCAGCCCGTTGTTAGGCAAACTTGCCGCCGAGTTGAGCTGGCGGCCGCAGAGCCATCTGGCGGGGCGCCTTGTAACTTGGAGCCTGCCCGGCGCGAGCTTTGATTTCGGTTCGCCGTCCGAGTTGGAAGGGCTGCAGGCGCGGACGGCTGCCCGCTGCACACACGGACCATCTTTGCCGTGCGGCTGAGTATATATACACACACACACACACCTTCTCTGTCTGTTGCCGACAGCTCGTCAGCACGAGCCCCGAGCAATGATGCAATCAGCGAGAATTCTTGAAACGCCACCAGCTTTGGCAGCGTGTAGGCTACTTTTGATTTGAAAATGGAACGACAAGATCAATGCTTCATTTTCTGGCGTTCTTAAAAAAATATAAAAGATTCGTATTCAATGTGGCACGATATAAAATTCAGTCCAGATAGACTCAAAATTAGTCGTTTCGGTGAGCCATCTGTAACAAAAGAAACAACGATCTTTTTTATCAGCTATGACCAGATTACCCAAATAATAGTTTCCTTGTTCACTGTAATAACCTTACTGGCTTGAATACAATAACGTCATATTGAAGGTAGGTTTTCTCGAGATGCATACAGCGGTTTAAAAAATTATTGGTTGAAATTATATTAGGCTATCTGCTGTTCGATTAATACGATCAAACTATCAATTTACAGTGGTAAGTTGAACAAAACTATTCCGTTTTGAAATATAAATTAGGAGCACCTTACTACTAACTAAAGCTACTTCTGCGTATCTAACATTATAAATGTTCATTTTCTTCATATGTAACATTCTTACATCTTCGATAATAGTTTCAAGCCACTGGTTTTTAGTTACACTTACACGTTAGTAAAAGAATGCGTTATATTTGTTCAAAATCTGTTTCCACATTATTGAAGAATTCTTGGTGTCTGATGCCTCCTTACCCGATTTGAATGTTTTTGTAATGACATTCGTATGTGATAGATATTCGTCTGTATTAGATATTGGTCTGCATGATTACTGGCGTCGCTATGAGATAATTTGTAAAAGGTTTCATGCAATAATTAGAATTTATTTGATTTTTTTTTGTTACTTATTTACTGTCTCACATGTACTAACTGCTTCGGATTCTACATTATTGAACTGTAAGACTTTGTCATGTATTTCCAGCTTTCGCTTTATGTGGCTTAACAGAAATATTTTTCATGTCAGCAGTGTCATTACCACTACAAGTAAATAGGAAGCAACATTAAGTTAGCGTCATAACCATCCTACATACTGGTAAGGTCTTTAATTTTGGTGGACTGAGTCCTAAACGTAGTACTATAGGTAACAAACAAATGCAAAGAATAACAAAATCTACTGCTTCATAGATTGTAGTTCGTATTTCGGCCTAAATCAAATCAATAATTGTTAAAGTTGTATTAAGCTTCCTGGACGGTATTTTAGATAATTCACTTTCAGCTGACCTAAATAAAACATCAATTGGCTCATAATGATCTAAACTAATAATTTGTATTGATAATTTACTTTTTATGTACATTTTGCACGTAACTTGGCAATCATAAGGAGTAACAGAGGGGAATTGTCACTGAATAACAACAGGCAATTATATAATAAGTAAACAGGGGATTGTTTACTACTGAAAAATATGCCATTCTGTATTACATTTGTATCACAGGAAGGTCGGCAAAAGAAACTTTTCAGAATTTTAATGACTGTAAACAACGCAAAATAAAGTGTGCTATCCATCATAGACATTGTGATGATTTTTGTTCCATAGACAACAATAAAAAAATCTAACTTAATCCATCACAGTTCCGACACCCTTAAGATAATGCAGTTAAGTATAATTCTAAGGCATTGTTTCGAATCAAAATACAAGTCAATGGATTTAACTAATTACAAATATTTTATTCTTATTTTTCATAGTAGTAGATATCTGTTACTTTCCAAATGAATTTAACTTCCTGAAGTTCAATATAAAAATAAAAATATACATCAATAAATCACAAACTAGCTGTCGAATGAGAGTTACTCTTGCAAACTGTTGGTGCTATATCCAGACTGTGTAAAACTACACGTTTTACTGGTTTTAATTTATTAATATTTAGTGATAGTCACTTATGCTGATGTTTTGACCAACCTAATGGAAAGTTTCAGACTTCGTTTAAATTTATTTTTTAACAATGCGGTCGCCACAGCTGATAGCCAACGTAATGTCAAACAGTTTATCAATCCCAGAAATAATTGAAACATTCAGCACTGTACAGGGTATTATACCACTGAACACATACACAGTCGTTTAAAGCTGTAGTAAGTTTAATCGCACAGTTTTAGTTTTAAAGAACACATATACGCCAACCACCAACTGAAAATAATATTAACTTAAGATTACAGGTTCGCGAGAGTGAAAAGTACCTTCACTTAGCGTAAATTCAGTTACTATCGTGTCCACTATTCACACAACAATCACTGTATGTTATCCACTTAATATACACTCACTGAAGGAATGTTCATACCGTTAGTTCAACCTGGGCTGCCCGATTGAGTCGTAAACGACAGCCAATATTCGGTGCCGACGCGGTAGCACGAATTTGAAATCCGTTTCCACTCAGGTGAATACTACTACTCCACACTTACACGTCAATCTCGTTGCCGCGCGCTACCTTCACCAGCGACAATCATACACCGACTGCTTGCTGCTTACAAAGAGTTTATTACTACGCCGTATTTATGATGGATATCGATTATCGACATAGATGAACTTTGACAGCTCGTTAGCTTATCGCTCTGTAATGAGACAACTGGATACTAAATAGAATTCACTAAATACTTATCCTGTAAAAACTTTTTTTTACAAAATCTAGAACGTAAAAAAAATTAAAATCTTTTTAAATATTTTTTCACTAGATATTTCCTAGGTGATTCAAAAAAAATTATCTACCTAACTTTATACATAATTTTTTTACGATAAATGTATTTATTAAAGTACAAAATTTTCTGAAACAGCTTACATATTTTTTTGAAAAAATGTAAACTCCAGAATTATTGCTTTGGTTTTTCTAAAACTGTAAAATACGAAAGGATTTTTCAACAGTTTTCATAAACAGTGGCATGTCAGCTTTCATTTAATGCCAATATAATTTATCGCAAAAAATTCTGCAGATCCCCGCAATATCCTCTATATTTTTTTAATCTCCGTCGGTTTTCCAGATTTTATATCACAGTGCTGTATGGAGTGGTGAGCACTGAACTATTACAAAATCAGAAATTAAAGAGGCAGTTGTAATAACTGAGCGATGAGTGATTCGATGAAAGTTACGTCATTCGTTCAGAAGAAATGGAAACTTAAACATTTAGTGACTCCGGTTTCACTATTAATTTTTTTTTCTTTTATATGCTTAGTTGGTGTCTTATACTTGGAAAAGATGTCTTGACGTTTATGCTTCTCACTTTGAATTATTTTCTTTGTATGTATTATATTTTGTTGTCTTGTTGTGGATTTAAGCAGTGATGATGGAGTTCGGACGATGACTCCTGCAAGAGGTACGATACATTATACACAATGTAGTCTGAAAACAATATGTATACATTCACGAATAAAGACTCATCAGAAAATTTCCGTAAAGTATTCGTATGATTTTAGAATAAATTAGAAAATGAACGTTAGTATTTCTCCTACTATCACAATGCGATTTTCCAGTTATTAATGCTTATTAAAATGCTGAAAAATAATTTTTTGACAAGTTGAATGTATTCGTTGCAGTTACCATGATTCTCAAAAATTAATCATCAGTATACACTGCAGATAATCTTCAACTTTCATATTTGTAGAATATCAGAGTACATGAGGTTTGTAACTAATCATCAGTTTAAAAAAACCCTCTTTAAATTTTCATTGCATATGTCAATGACATTTGGAACAGATAATCTCGTTAATGTGGCTAAGTAGTTGACACGATTTTGAAAGCAGCTAATGTCAACAACAAAAATCCAGGAGAATTGTGTAACCATTCAATACAACGGTTCTGTGTAAAATTCATAGTTTTCGACAAGTGAAGAGATGTAGTTATTTTATAGGATTTTCGTTGGTCCATTGTTTTTCTTTGTTTCTGACATTTAAAACTCAACCTGGAACCTGCTTCATGACTTCTTCTGCCTGCTGAATATGCTGTAAAAGGCTGATTATATTACCGAGCGTGGCGCGTGATTGGTAATTCTCTGGTCTTGCATTCTGGAGGAAGCGGGTTCGAATCTTCGTTCCAGATCACTACAAGCAAATACTGGGATGGTTCCTTTAAAAATTCCTTCCCGTTCCTTACCTACAGTCCTCCTCCCCCTCTAAAGACGTCGACGTCGACGAGGTGTAAAGCTACAACCAAAAAAAAAAGCTACTTATATTCCCTTCTTTGGCTGATTAGATTCCCTTCGTGGTTTGTTTACCTAAAACTAAAAAAAAAATATAATCATCCTTTTGTAGCATATTCAGTAAGCATAAGAAGTACTGAAGAAGGGCCAAGGTTGGTACTGAAACGACAACAAGGAGAGTGAAATAACGTAGCTAAAATCCGGAAAGCAATTTCATCTCCTAAAGGTTGCTGTATTTATTATCCAGAACTTAATTACTTCTGCGACTACAATAACAGTGGATTGAAATGGTTGAATATTGGAAAGACTTTCGGATTGCGATGGTTAGTACTTGGAGTAATCGTATCAAATAGCAAAACATCGGACCTGTTAGCACTAGTGTTGATCGTGAGATTATTATTTCACGAGTTTATCATCAATTAAAATTCTCTGACAACGAATCACACCGGAAAGCAAGCAGCCGATAATATGTAATTACAAGTGTCGCCAATGGTAGTTTTCTGATTACTTTTTCCAGATGGGTGTAGTCATTTAAACTTACTGTCTGAATTGTTAGAATTGCCAAACGGTGTGGACAGAATTGCACTAAGTTGAAGCGAATTTCTATTTCCCAAAATACTGAATCACAATGTGTGTGCATTTTAAGCAGGAACGTTTGGAATGTAGTTGCAGTATGTACGGTGATCGTTTCAACTTGGCTTACCGACACTATCTGCTTCGATGAGAAAATCGTTGCCGACCTACAGTTGAATTTAGATTAGCTTACACATTATTTTCAGTGGTATACTGGGTCATAAAAACTGCAAGGTACCAAGATTCCACCTCTTAGTTACTTCAGTTTAGTAAGTTCTTGTGAATATTTGAGTTCTCCTCAGGCTCTCATTCATTACAGGCCCATCTTATGGTATTAAAATGTTTCTTGTATCGTTATTTACGATGCTAAAATTAGTATAAAATCTAATTACTTTAAATATATCAAAGTCATTGAGCAATAATATGCTCGCCTTTCGCTGAATATTAATCGCTGGGGCAGATTTGAAGTTGTGGAGGTAGTGGCGACACTTGGAGCCCTGGTCGAGCACAGGTGAGGACGGCCGCGCCTCCCCAGCTCATGCGAGCCTCCTAATGGACTAACTCGATTTCCAGGATCGGCGCCATGCGCGACTTGCTAATTCAAAGCCAATTTGGGCGTGGGTCCGGCCCGCCCCAGTTTCAGAACACCACACGTCCGTCCGTCACAGCCACTCTCTCCTCCCACGCTCTCGCTGACCAGATACAAATCCAACACGTCGAGCCTGATTCCTAAACCATCCACTTCGTTAAAAGAAACGTACAAAGTTTATTCACTTCTACATACTGACTTTGCAGTGCATTGCCGTTGCTTTGAGTACAGGATCATCACACTGCATTGCTCCTTGATGGCAGGTATAAACTAGTAGGAATATTTTTTACTTGTCAGTAATGGAGACTACATGGAAAAACACACTCCATATTTAAAGCAAAAACACATATAAAGCCTAATTCCATTAATACCAGAATTAATACCAGGTAACAGATTCCATATCAGATAGTAATGATGAGGATAAATTCCATTGAGATTTAATCAACAAGCCATCAGGATCGGTTAATGTTAGCAGTTATCATTAAGCACTATTCTGACCTTCGCAAAAAATGAAGTTGTTTTGTAGCTAATGTAATGTTGGGTAGCGTTACAGCTTTCGTAGATTAACTAAATTAGTCTCGAAGCATCTTAAACTGTATACTGAAACTGCGTTATTATATTGCACAGCTGGTAACAACTTATACGATAATATTCAGCAAATACTATGTCCTTGTGCACTATGATCTCTTATTAAAAGACATTTCGGATGATTCATCTAAAGCGTACGAATAACTTGAGTCTGGTACTAGACTTCCAACACCAGAATGCTATGCTGTGTGGTTTGAAACACTGTGTTGGAAATTTAAAGGGATATGCGACAGCTAACAGGAAAACTGAAGATGGATGTTTTTCTCTCTTACCATGTCCAGCATGAATAATATAGCCTTTGGTAAGAATGTAAAAATGACATTGGTGTTGATTTGAGTTTATAACAGTAATTCTACACGGAAGAAGAAACTGGTATAGGCATGCGTATGTAAACACACAGAGTACGGCGCTGCGGTCGGCAACGCCTATATAAGACAACAGGTGTCTGGCGCAGGCGTTAGATCAGTTACTGCTGCTGCAATGGCAGGTTTTCACGATTTAAGTGAGTTTGAATGTGGTTTTACAGTGTGCACACTAGAGATGGGACACAGCATCTCCGAGGTAGCGATGAGGTGGGGATTTTCAAGTTCGACCATTTCACGAGTACACCGTTAATAACGGGAATCCAGTAAAACATCAAATCTCCGACCTCGCTGCGGCCGGAAAAAGATCCTACAAGAACGGGACGAACGACGACTGAAGAGAATCGTTCAATGCTACAGAAGTGCAACACTTCCGCAAATTGCTGCGGATTTCAGTGCTGGACGATCAACAAGTGTCAACGTGTGAACCATTCAACGAAACATCATCGATATGGGCTTTCGGAGCCGAAGTCCCACTTGTGTACCCTTGCTAAGTGCACGACAAAGCTTTACGCCTCACACCGACGTTGGACTGTTGATGACTGGAAACATGTTGCCTGGTCCGACGAGTCTCGTTTCCAATTGTATCGAGCGGATGGACGTGTACGGGTATGGAGACAACCTCATAAATTCATGGACCCTGCATGTCAGCAGGGGACTGTTCAAGCTGGTGGAGGCTCTGTAATGGTGTGGGGTGTGTGCACTTGGAGTGATATGGGACCCCTGACACGTCTAGATACGACTCTGATAGGTGACACGTAAGTACGCATCCTGGCTGATCACCTGCACCAATTCATGTTCATTGAGCATTCCGACGGACTTGGGGAATTCCAGCAGGACAATGCGACACCCCACACGTCCAGAATTGCTACAGAGTGGCTCCAGGAACACTCTTCTGAGTTTAAACACCTCCGCTGGCCACCAAACTCCCCAGACATGAACATTATTGAGCACATCTGGGATGCCATGCAACGTGCCGTTCAGAAGAGATCTCAACTCCCTCGTACTCTTCCTGATTTATGGACAGCCCTGCAGGATGCATGGTTTCAATTCCCTCCAGCACTATTTGAGACATTAGTCGAGTCCATGCCACGTAGTGTTGCGACAATTCTGCTTGCTCACGGGGACCCTACACGATATTAGGCAGGTGTACCAGTTTCTTTGGCTCTTCAGTGTACATCTTCAAAGTTAGAAATGCAATAAAAATGACACACACAAAAATTAGTAATTCTGTTTACGATGTTCAAATTGGATCTGATGAATGAGTGGTTAACGCTAAGTCCTGAAATTCTGGATGACGTGGGTTCGTTCTTACCATACATACTTTGTTTTTCCATCGGTTGCGGAAATTATTGTAGGTGAATACCGGGATGGTTCCTACAAAAGTTCATGGCAGAATTTATTTCCGTTAGTTGCACCCGGTTCTAATGATCGACGGACTGTAAATGTATACTATAATTTTGTATGCTCACCTCGTTAGCTATTGGCTGGAGAACGGTGACGTCACGAGCCTGTCTTTGCTCGCAAAATAACAGCGATGAGGGATATTACTCGAAATTAGAGGTCATGTGCACAATTGAACAGGTAAAGAACTACAATGAAATACATTCATTAAGTATGCTTTTTGTAGCATTTCATTCTTTTAAAAAATATCATAAAACTTTAGGGCTGAAGAACGCGGAATAAAATAGTACCTTGCGATTCAAACTAAAGATATTAAAATTAAAAGCGTGGGTGTTTTATAAATAGCGTTTTCTTTGCTTTTATCGTTGGTAGCCTGTTCTATTATTGTTAGTTCACTTACGTTGTTTCCACGGCTATGTTTAGGTATTTAGTGAGATCGTCTCTGTCCGAGTTTAGTATATCTATTGTTATTTCTAAGTTCCTTCAAACTCAAGAGACGTTACTGAAATTTTGTAGGGTGAAACACGGGTCAACTTCTTATTTGAGCTAGCTCAGGTAAGCCTCTCATCACCTCTGACCCTAAAAAACGGAACTGTTGTGGACCCGTGACCATACCCAAAATCTCATCACGGACTGACACTACTTCCTAATGAAATGCCATGTGTTGTGATTGTATTCTGCTGTCTTGAAGCCTAATATGTGAGTAATATAAACGTGGCTGCCGAAAGGAACATGCGCTGCGAGAGCCGTTGTGTGTTGCCTGTGGACGGAGACAAGGAGGCTGGCTGTAAGGAGGCTGGCTGTAAGGAGGCTTGGTGAGCCCTGTAGTCTGTAATCCCTGCAGCCGGCTACTATTTAGTGGGCTCTCGCGCCTTGACCTCGCCGCCCGCATCGCTCACTGTCGGCCGTAATGCGCCAAGACCGATGGGCCCGCCACCTGCTGGCTCTCCCCCGCAACAGGTCCCAATCTGCAGAGTGCCTGCCTGCGCCAACCTGTCCTCGCCGCCGATAAGCGAAACAGGAGGGGCGGTGGGCAGACACCCTACCCAACTTATCTGTACCAGTCAAAAGGAGAAATTCCAAGGATTGCAGTTTCATAGTATACTTATTTGAAATAATGCTTGTTTTTGAATTTTCAAATGTCCAAAATCAGTAAAAGTAATGAGCTAAGTATGCTGACCATCACAAATATGGAAACTTTATGCGTATTTGAACAGTACGGGGTCTCAGTTAATTAATAATGATGGGCCTATTGGCTCAGTGGTTAAGGCGACTGACTGGAGATCTAAAGGACCCCGGTTCGAATCTCCGTATCGGCGGTGATTTTTCAAAAGCCTTAAGCCAACCCTCACCTCTGCAACAGCTTGCTGTGTAATGTGGAATACGCCAGAAAGCTTCCGTGGTTCGGATTCCACGTTAAACTGTAGGTCCCCTGTACCCGGCAGTTTGCCTGGTAAGGTTAAGACGGCTATGACAGGGGCAGAATGCACAGCCAATAGAAACCAAGCCATTAGGACCGCACGGAATTAGTATTATAGTTAATTAATGTGGTCGTGAAACAAACTGGAATATTAAAAATATTATTTTGTGAGTGTGCATTCCTGCCATACACGAATGAGCGATTTCAACTTAAAATGTCTAGAAACTTAACAACTGTATTGAAATTAAATTATTCGTAACTGAAACCTGTAGTCAACGCTGGTACATTAATCAGATAAGAAAAATATTAACTGACACCAGGCTCCGGGCGCTTGGCGACTGTCATTCTGAAGACAGTCTGTGCATTATACTGGTGTAACTTCACTTTACCTTCTCGTGTACGTTTTTTGGTGCAGGGCGCTGTATTAACCTTCCGAGCTAGTCGTGATGTCTAGATAACCTCGCTAAGCTGCCAAAATGAAAGTGGCCATTCCCAGAACCCCATAACAATTTGAAATGCGTCTTGTTGGCTGTTACATTGGCCACGCAGTACAAAATTCAGGATTCGAATCTCTTCAATATCAGAATCTATCACTCAAATTATAGCGATATCACCACTCTACCAGAGCGTCAAGTACTCCTCTCGTTTCTGAAAACACATTGTCATTCTCTTAGCATTGCTACCCTTCCTCCCATATTGACGTAGGAATCTCCTTGGAAACCTTTCTTTTTGTACAATACGGGCACGCTGTAAACTCAAAATTTCTTTTTAATGGTTCACCTGATTTCTTGAAAGTGATCTCCCCTAAACTTGTATACTGTCTCAGTAGCATAGTCCAAGCAGTTCTTCCTCGTCCCTGTCACAGATATATTGCCTTAACAAAGTGACCAACCCAGGGCTTTGGCTGTTCTCTAAAATGTTTGAGAAAGCCTGATTAATTTCCTTAATGCTGACCGTACAGGCTCTCCCACAACTCCTGACGTCCTCATATTTTCGTAATAACCTGATCAGAGGGTTTCCCCCCCCCCTGCGTATTCCGCTCCTATTGTAACCGACTTAACCTAAACCGGTAATCGTAGAGGGTATAAGGACCCACAGTTTAACGTGGAATCCGAACCACGGAAGCGTTCTGGCGTACTTCTGATTAAACAGCAAGCTGTATCAGAGATGAAAGTCGGGTAACGGGCAGATGAAAATCCCCGCCGAGAGAGGGATTCGATCACCAGCCAGACGCCTGAATGCCTCAGCCACCAGAGCGCTCTCTCTGTCCATGAATATGGCTGTTCGTAGTTGCCGAATCCAGCGATGTATTCTACACTACTGGATCTTCGTTCACACCCCCACCCTGTAATGTCTGTCTGCCGCGTGTCCTCCACTTCTCGCCGAGTGGCAAACCCAGTGGGACAGCAGACAATCATGCAGAAGATTATTCGACGTCCTTACAAATGCCCAAGAGAGGCTGAATCTTATACACTTTAATCCTTCACCTGGCCTAACACATTACTTGACCGGACACGGATTGAAGGAAACTAGTGCATATGAGTGTGATGCTGAAGGGACCCCAGAGCAGGTCGTGTGGGAATGCCCTGAAATGGAAGAGAAATTATGCAGAAGGGTCGACAACCTATCAGACAAAGTATCTCAACTACACACGAAAAAGCATCTGAACCAAGCAGCAATCGGGCGGGACAGACCAACTCCGGGACCTCAGCAGCTGCACAGGCGTATCTGAGCGGACGGGAGCATTGTAGTTAACAGAATAGTGCGCTAAATTCCGGTTGCCGGAAGTTAATTCCGATGGGTCAGCTAATCCGGTTCTGCTGGAAATGCCAGACTAACCAGGAATGGTAGTCCGATTCCGGATAATAGCGGCGGAAGGAATAGCATCGTGAATACATAAAGATGCCAAAAAATAATAATAGCAATAACCACACCCTTCCAAGATGTAGCCTCCGTACCTGAGTTAATACAAAATAAAAATTATGCACGTGATAGTCGAGGAACTTTGGAAGTTTTCAAAGCCGGAGGCAGGCCGTGTGAGCCACGGAATTCGTAGTGATCAGCGTGCGGATAGGGCAACTAGGCAGCGAGCGGCGTGCGTATTGAGCACTAATCGACACAAATAAAACTGCGAAATGTTCTTTCTACTAAAACGCATAAAATTTTCCAGTAGTGCCAAGGAAAGGTATGGACTGTTTCTATTCCTTCGATGTACCGTATGGTAAAACAAGTTCCAAATTAACAATAACAAAACTTCGGTAACACACGAGCTGGCTCAAGACTATGGAAACGAAGCAGGTAATACTAATATATGCATATATATATATATATGTGTGTGTGTGTGTGTGTGTGTTTAATTGTCGTTTAGAAGCTAATTGTAATTAGTGAGTAGAGCGTAGCGCAATTTTGTAATGTATCCACTAAAAGAAACTTAATGTTATCATGTTATGTTTTCACTAACCAACTAACAGTTGTAAGCTAACATTGTATTCGTCAGATAACTACAAATGTAAATATAGTTATGCATCTTCTACCCGACTACCATCTGTAACGTTTATTGTTTTAATATTCAATAGTTTACAATTACATAACAGTCACCAATTAACTAAGTGAAGTGGAATAATACGCTAATTCGTCACATAGAACCTTCGTGCGGTATAAACTGTTAACATGGTTTCGCCAGAAAATATTCTTGGCTTGCCTGCTCGCGAGACGGGAGACTGTGAAGAAACTGAGAGGCCAGATAAATTAGTAATGAAACCAACAACACGCAATGGTGTAATCTGTAAGCAATAACAAACAAAGGAATGTAACAGGGCCTAATTTAGTATTTATGTATTAGTCTGTATGGGTGTAAGATAAATAAAAAAAAGTCACGCATCCGAATTACTGGAATTTTTTCTGTGAGCCATAGGCGAACATTTGTCTTCTAGTATTTGCAATTGTCACCATTCTTCACGACTCTACGATTACAAAAGAGAATAGTTGCTTCAGTAGTACTGCATGAAAGATAAACACTGTGTATTATATCTTGAACGGAAAATCATATCGTCTTCAATCAATTTTCAAAATCAAATACTTTATCTCGTTATAAAATTATACTACACAGCCAAAATTTTACTCATAGCAAAAGGAAGAAAATAATCTGCACTCCTTTTTGATGTGTATCATGGGCTTGCAATATGATAGGCACTTCTTTACAACAGCGCGCTGTAAGACACAAGCGATGGTATACAGATAGGAATCACCGTGGACGTTTACACAAGAATAACCTGCAAAACGCTTCGGGAATTCACAACAAAAATTGCTCAGATATTCTCCGTAGTCTGATCGATGTTATTCAGCAAAGACGTTAAAATCTCAGGTCTGGAAGGTTATTACAGAACACGGATTAAATCACTGTACGCTCAGAATTAAAATGAGTATGCTCGACTTGGGAATGTCGCCCAGCATCACATATGTCGTTACCCAGTAGCTGTCTGGAAGCTATCTCTTACCCTTAAGTTCCCTCTGACACTACTTGAAGTTTTTCCAACCGTTTCTCTGTAACCCACACACAATGGGAACGAAGCTTCTATTCTCAGTAAGGCGCATTTACAGGGCCTCAGCAGGTACTCTTACAAAGATGTCATATTTATCTGTAAACTCCGAATCTAGTTCAACGTTATCTATAATCTATACCTCCATTGAATTATAGCCGTTTAATTCAAAAAATCATACACTGGAGTAATTAGAACTGGCCGTTTCATTTACCTTACTACAATGAATGGGATCGATTGCTTAGAACATTTGTTCCATGAGGAGTAGAGCTGGAGTGGCAAATCCTATGGTTTTTATTTTATTTATTCGTTTCTTCTCCATTTTCTGCTATGTTTCACTAATTTCACCACCACTCACCGTGACTTTATTCGTTTACATACGAGAAGAAAATTATGATTACAGCTGAGAACACATATGAGTCAGGAGCGTTCAGTAGAAACCAACTTTCAGTAATGATCCACAAGAAATACAGAAGGTACTCCACATTACACACTTAAAGAACCTGTAACCAAGCTGAGCTTAAAATCTTATCATGTTTTTGGTCCTACGGCTCTTTTTACTATGCATGACATACTTCCAATTAAAATTTTCCAGTGCCCGACGTTCTGATACATCTCGAACATATTCCCGCAGCATATCTGTCAGCAGATACTCGGCAACGCAGTTGTGGAGCTCACTGCATCCTGATTATGGCTGACAATGCTGTCTTGTCCCTAGCTACCGAGAATTTTATCCTCTGTATCTGTAATAAGAGTTTAAATATCATAACGTTCCAAAGTTATCAATGTGGCTGTGAATAATTTCAGTCCTGTCAGTACGAATAAACTTGCAGATGTTCCAACACATTCAGAGTTGTTTGTCGTTCACAGTTCACTTCATCAAGACATTACCGCCGATTGACAATATGTTACATTTATCCAACATGTGGCCGTCTTTAACCGATTCCACATCTTCCAGTAGAAACGTAGACGTACTTTGGGGTACACCGTCAATAGAAATACTCAAAAGGTACTAACATTTTTTCCCTCCAAAACTGGAGTTTTCGTGACCTGGTTTGGTGAGTAAGCGGTGAAGACTGGGCCTGCTGTATAGGAGAACACGGGTAATAGCCCTCCGTCCATGCAGGTTTCTGTTTTAAAGAATATTTCTAAATCACTCTTGGCGAATGCCGGGATGGTTACTAGAAAAGGTGATGGCCGGATTTCTTCTCGTTCTTTGCTCCCTATACTTTCTGGCCTCTAATGACGTGGTATGAATCGATATGCAAAAAAGAGTTTTGTGTCTATGAGTACGCTATTTAATCGGGGGACTACACCACTTTATTGACCTTCGAGAAACTGGTACTAACCTGTTGAAATTTACATCAGTCGTTTCCTCAATATGTTCTCTTCACGTTTTGCGATCACACATTGCGGAAAAGTCGCCAGGAATTTAATTAAAAATGCCAAAATATGACAGTGACGCACAGTCGTTAGATGCCGCCAACATTGAAAAATCAGTGACAGTCTCTTAAAATGTTGATTAAATCCATTGTTGTAATGTATTCTTACCTTTTCAGCTCTTCTACGTTGTAAACAGTCGCACAAAATTAACACAATGGCAGTATGTATCCGAATTGTAATACGGTGATGCCCGCCATCTTACATACCAAAGAGCAGCCAGAGATAATCGATTGCTTCCATTGTAAACAAACACGCCATTTGCTTGGATGCCGCGTAGCAAAAATTTCGAATTTTTTTTTCACTTGGTCCAGGCCGTATTTCAACCTAACCACGACCACAATGACAAAACAAACCTATTTAGGTTGAAATGTTTCCTGTACCGATAATTTTTATGTTATTTTTGCAGTGCTGATAGCATTTCGCAGTTGCTCAGCCTTTCATATTTCGTCATTTTAAATTAAATTCCTGGCGAATTTTCCGCAATGTGTGATCGAAAAACGTGAAGAGCACATGTTGACGAAGCGACTAATGTAAATTTCAACAGGTTAGTACCAGTTCTCGAAGGTCAATAAAGTGGTGCAGTCCCCTGTAACCATTTCTGTCTATGATGTCTATTCTGTCCACTGACCTCCACTCCTGTTGTGAGATCCTAGCAGAGCTATATCAAGGCGAGCACGACACCGACCACTCTGTGATTACGAAGGGGAGACTAAAAACCCCTCGAGGCACACCTGCAGCGTGCGGTGATCAGTCACTTGAGCCTCAACAGCGAAAAGCATTGCTCACCCACGCAAGCGCATCTCAGAGGTGTTTGATGTACAGCTGTGACCTCCAACAATGCAGTACGAGCAGAATCCAGCTCACTCACAACCTGAAGAGCACCTCTATACAACAAGGAGGTGGTATCCTCGGCGTTGTATATAGATAAAATTCCCTCGGGCAAATAGCCGAGATAGTCCCGTTGGTGTTACACGATATTTTGGCGAATGTAGACTTTGGCGGCAGAGACTATGATCAGCGATACGTGTTTAACTAACGTACTCACTCGACTAGTTAACCGAGAGAAGTTTAGCGTGTTTAAGTCTCTGTAACGTTACATAGGTTGCTCAGGCTTTATTTCTCTATCAATCAGTTAGAGTACGATATGCTCATAAATTTCATGTACAGACACAACTTGGTGTATAGTGTAGTTGTAGATTTGTGCTGCATGCGATGACTATCAATAAAGTCCAGGGTCTGAAAGTAGCAGGGGTACACTTTAAAAAGATGTGTGTTTCCTGTGGGCAGTTATATGTTTGCTAGGTCATGGGTTGTCAAACCTCAAAGGATATGTATCTTAGCAAAGGCCAACTAAATCAAAAATGTTGTGTATAAAACGGTAGGGGGTGACATAAGATGTCCCCAGAAAGTGACATAATCGTAAACTACAAAAGAATCTGCCTTATTAAATGTGTTATGTAGTCTCCTGCAGTTAATACCTTCCACCCCTCATTAGTTTGGTCCTGTTTTAAAACGTGTTGCAAATTTGTGCTCTTCATGACACAGGTTCAATGTACATTGATTTGGTGATGACTTCCACGTCATATTGTCGTTACTCAGAGCATTTTGGGATTCCTTTTTAAGTAACTTACGGCTCTCTTTATACAATTCTAGGAATAAAATTCTAAGTTGACACATACGAAGTCGCAGGTAGCAGCTAGTGTCTATCAAATATTCAGTTCGAACTATTCTTCCCGTATTCAACAATGTTGCATTTTCAACAGAACACTACTCTTGTCGAATAGAGAGTTGATGAAATATTTTTAAAAAAAGAGTTCGACAATAATTTAAAATAATTCAGGGGATAATTAATTTTCTATGTGAGGTTTCAGATTAGTCTAGGTTAAAATCATTAGAGCCGAGAGAGGATGGATTGCAAAGACCGGGAAGGAATTTCGGCAACGGTCTTTTGCCGAAACCAACACGGCATTTATCTGTCTTCGGAAAAATTATAGAAAATCGAAATTGGAATTTGCTGAATGTGAGTTCCAAGCGTTAAGAATGTTAATACCTGTTATTAACGTTGTGCCGAGCTTGGTGGTATAACGGTTAGCGTTCTGGCCTCGCATTCGGGAGGACGGCGGTTCGAATCCCGTCCGGGCATCCAGATTTGGGTTTTCCATGGTTTCCCAAATCACTCCAGGCAAATGCCGGGATGCTTCATTTAAAAGGCCATGGCCGAATTCCTTTCCATTCCTTACCTCCCATCATTTCCCGTCTCTAAAGACCTCGCTGTTAAGAGACGTTAAGCAGTTAAAAAAAATTAACGTTGTCATGTTAGAGTGGGCATGTTGACAAATTATAGAACAGCACGAATAAAATATTTGGAAAAAATATTTGAATAATTATAGAATAAAGCAATACAAAAGTCATAAAACTCAGTAGAAGTGTTGAAAATAACAGTAGATTAAATATAAAAATTGGATAAAATATAGTAGAAGATGAAAGAGAATTGTGTTGTTAAAGAAGTAAAATTACTACTGATTGCTATAGCAAGACCGATTCTAAAAGCTTAATAGAAGTGGGAGAAAAAGTATTATTCAAACAGAGAATATTTTTAGTTTTAAAAATTGAGCTAGGATTCAGAGAGAACTTTCTGGAATTGTATGTATGGAGCACTGAGCCTTCCTACAATGAAACATGGACTTCAGGTACACCAAAGGGAAGGAAAATTGAAGCATAAAAAATATGGTATTATAAATTTCTTGCGCACGTTGAGCAAATGGTAGGTGAACGAACAGTTAATTGAAGAGTATCACGGAAAGAGGATATAGGTAGTATGGCAGATCACATTAAAATAAAGGCGACGTTGGTCAGTTTGTTAACAGAAAGAACAATTAAAGTCTAGAATTTTTGAGGAAGACAACCATTAGAATATATATATAGCACATACACAGGTTGTAATCGGTCAGTTGAGGTGAAGAGATTAACTCAGGCCGTTGATGACGGAGAAAACATTATTCGTGAGAGTAGATATACACTAACAGGTGGGTTTTGTGACGTATATGCTACATATAACCAGCCCACCCCGATCTCTAATATTTCTGATTGCCAATGTTTTGTTTTAAGGTTAATTATAAATTTTCTGGCTTTCTTACATTATTAACATAAGTGGTAATAATGATGTATTATTTCTTGAGGTAGGGAATTCATTGTTGTAAGGCTCGCTAGCTAGCTGCCTCACAGTACAGTCCTCGCGGAGTTATGGCAGAGTAGGCGAGGTAGTGAATAGTCATGGCAATTACTTGTAGGGCGCTAAGGCAGAATGAGTGTTGTCAGATTATTTGAAAGAGTACTTTGTGAAGATTTTCGTGTTTTTTATTTGATTTGAAAGAAGTTGCAAGTAAATGAAATTAAGTAGATTTACGAATTACTATCATTGTAACAATAGTACCCTTTATTGAGATTGAGAAGGAGTGTTAGGTAGAGATAAAAAAAAGTAATTAAGTTTGTTTAGAGAAGAGGAGAGAAAGGTAACTCTCTGGTTATATGCTCGGTACAGAAAGAGGGTCGTCTGTCAGAGGCATGACCAGGAACTAGTCGCAGCGTCCATTTACAACCAGAAATAATTCCTGCGAAATCTGCGAAATATTTTAAAGTGCCAATTTGAGAGAAATATCAAGTGAACAAATTACTTGGTACGATGGTGAGTCTAGTAAACGGTTGGGTACGTACATCTAGAGATGGATGAACTAGCACCGGACTCCCTGCAGCAATCGGCTTCTTTGAAGCACGATCCCTCAAAGGAAACTATCCCATCAGAGACAGTAAAAATAATAACGTTCATAAATCAAACCATGTACGCGTTTATCATGCGGTTGAAAAGGAGAAACCAGTGGGTGAAAGATTCCTTTCGCGATTATGGCGAGTGCGTTGTGTTAATGAAGCGGTCGTCCGTTTGAGGGCGCGGTGGAGCGTGAACTTCACTTGGCGAGCGGCCTGGCGTGGCGTTGCCTTTGTCGGCGTTGTCGGCTGCAGCTGACGCGGTCAGCAACTCGATACCGAGCACATTAATATAAACGAAGCCTGGCAGGCTTCATCAGGCAACGCATGTTGCTCAGCTGCGCTATCCGTCAACGACAAAACCTTGCGCGGAAAAAGCAACCAGATGTGATAAACATGACTTCGTATGTCTTAATAGCAGGGGGGGGGGGATGTGATTTGTGTAGCTTTCGTATAAAGTTTTCACGAACTTACTGCTTGCAGTGATCAGCAAAATCTATTACCCACAACACCAGCACCACTTATAATGTCTAGTGGTGCTAACAGGCAGCATGGGACGGTAATTCGCTAGTCCGACTGCTGCGACGCAGAGAACGAAGTCGGCAGAAGCAAAGAACATAGCTGATACCACCGTTTCTCCCGCGACATCGCTGATCAGCAAGAAGGTCAAGTCAAAGAAAAAGATGTGCAATAAGTCTCCCTCGTTTCCGCGGGAAGTCGGCTTCTATGCAGAAGCCTCTTGCTTCCACACGGTGCTACTGAACGCGTGGTGCAAGGCATCAACCCAGAAGATTGGTCCATGAAAGTATGGAGACGGCGCCTCGAAAGAGGCAATCCGAAGAAATGGAAACTCATTATCACCGTTCTTCTAAACGATCTTCAGTTTAGCTGGGATGTCCCTACCAGCGATGCGACTACCTTCGAGCTGGTCCTATCTAGCCGAGACCACAGCCACCTCGCCGAGAAGATTCTCCCTGAAGGGGTCGCTGAGTGGCCGGAGGCACTCGTGTTCCCGACCCCACTAGCCAGCAACTTCGACTGGGAGAAATATGTCGACCTGACGAAAAGAAGATTTTTGACCTCCTGCTTCGATCCGGCGACTGGTCGCAAACTTCCAGGTCCCGCCAGTCTGGAACCCAGATAACATCATTTCTCCAGTGGAGGGCCCAGTGCAACCCATCCTCGTCTACTTCCACTACAGGTACTATGGGCTACAGGCCTACCTTCAGTGCCGCATGAAGTTGCCCTTCTTCTGCTGGCCGGCCGGTACCTCAAGGACTGAGATCCTGCTGGGCTCCCCCAGCGATCTCGCGGAAGCCATCAAGATCATGCAGGGCTTCTATATCAAGCATACCATCATACTTCCTGGCAGAGAACAAACCGCCACCTCTACGCAGCAGGCCTCAAAGAAAGCTAATCTTACTACCCAGCAGACTCAGACTGCAGCGTTGACACCATTCACCCCTGCGAAGAAGAAACCACCCCCTTTCGGAGCAGATAGAAGATACTCACAACATCGGCGGAGAGAAAACCAACGTTCCTTCGCAGCAATCCACAGCGAAACCACCCTCAAGCAAGCTGATCCAGTGCTTCAGATGTCAGAATTTCTGGCATTACACCAGAGACTGCACAGAACCAGCCAGTTGCGTTCGATGATGAGGCCGTCATGGAATTGCCGACTGCTAAAAGCACAGAGAAGATCCTGTCTGCTGCAACTGCGGACTCAAGCACGCTGCTTCTTACCGTGGATACAAGGCATGGAAACAGCAACGCTGCATCAAGAGTCTGCAGCAGAAAGGAGGGCTCTATATGCAGCCCGCTACAAGCTCACAAGACGAGGCCTCTCACCACCACATCACTGTATGCAGTCGACAAGGAGAGAGCTGTGTGCTCCAGCCCACTACGAGCCGCACCGAGAGCAGGGACACCTCACAAAGAAGCAAGAAGAAGAAGTCCTACGCTGGGGAGATCATCAGCGGCGGTAACACTGGTCGACGGCCAGCAGAGACTGGTCCAGAGCAAATCGCGACGGCAAAGCAGTCCGCCACTCACCACCACCGACGACAGGCGGACTGCATTCACACCGAACGCTTAAGTTTAAACGTCATCATGCAGCTGCTTCAACAGCAAACCACGTTACTTACGGAAGTCATAACGAATTATGCCAACCTATCGGGAACGACACGCCCGAAAATGCCACACACAGTAAGGACAATGAAACATTGATATGGAACGTTGTAAGAACTTCCCCACACTCTGGGCGAAATGCTGCCCAAAAGATTTAGTGTCCGACCGGCTGCTGCTAGACTCTGACCAATGGCACGGGATTACACAGATTGTTACAATGAGTCCATTGCTTTTTCTTGTATAGTAGGCGCAGATGTGAAGGGGATTTGATATGCTTGGTGTACAGTACGGCGATCTTCCCTTGTGGTGGTCAGACGTGGTTGACCGGAACCATGACGACGAGTACGCCTGCCCTCACGTTCCCATGCAGTCAAACATCGGTCCACTGTCACATCCGAAAGCCGGACAGATCTTTATTTTGTACAATTCGACCATCTTGCCAAATGAAGACCTACCATGAGGCCCATATGCTTATGCTGCTTTTGGCTTTATGCCTCATCGACGTCGAGGTCATTAGAGGCCGGAAAGGACTGGGGGCAAGGAATGGGGATGAATTTGGCAATAGCCTCTTGAAAGAACCATCCCGGCATAAATGATTTGGGAAAACATGGAAAACCCAAGTCTGGATGCCCGGACGAGTTTGGAACCCGCGTCCTCCCGAATGCGAGGCCAGACCGTACACCCACCACGCTCCGTACAATGAGGCCCCTTTAAAACTCTGTCAAGTGTTCTCTCACACGAGGTCGCGGCATCGCCGTGTCCTTCACAGTGATCACAAAATATTTGAACGTAGTTCACGTCCCTTATATACTCTACGAACCCTGGAAACAACATTAAACACGAACAACATTGATGGACACTAGTGGCCGTTCCATGTGTCATAGAGAATTGCGACTCTAAACTATCACATACCTACCAATGGTGTGATTTTGTACGAACTTACATTATCATCCAGTCGTGTCTTCTTGGTGCTTCAATTTTTTTTACAAGTTTGTATTAATTAATTAAATTTCACTTTGTAAAAAGATTAATTTCAGTTAGCAAATTATTCAAGAGGAAGTAACCAGTGTTAGATTTATAACGTACCAATGAATAAATGTACTAATTTATCAAGTTATGACTTTTGCAAATGCGACAGCGTAATATTCGAATAATGCAAACCGAGCTGGTTGTCGAAACGTCGTGTTTTCAAAACACCATCCGGCTACACACCCGTGAAGACTACATTGCTTCAGTACGCCGGGAAAGTCTCCACGCTCACATGCAAATTAATTGTTCAAATTACGTGTAATGTCATCTAGTGACATTACGAAGGTGAAAAGTTCTAGAACTGGCACAGACATGCTATTTACATCAATAGTTTTTTCCTTCTAATGTCGTAACATCTAAAGTCAAATTAAAATTTGATCTTTTAAATAGTTTCCTTTACATGGTTCTTTAAAGTAGATATGACATGTTTGACGCGGTGAAATGGACATATGTTGTTCCATCTTGATATTCTCATTTTATCGTCAACGGAAATTATAAACTATTTACTTTATCCATGATAAATGGAGTTACGAAAGTCTGTAACTGTTTTCAATTGACTGCTAAAGAATTATTTTTTTTAACTGCTTTACGTCTCTCAACAGCGAGGTCTTTAGAGACGGGAATGGATGGGGGGCAAGGAATGGGAAGGAATTTGGCCATGGCCTTTTGAAGGAAGCATCCCGGCATTTGCCTGGAGTGATTTCGGAAACCATGGAAAACCCAAATCTGGATACCCGGAAGGGGATTCGAACCGCCGTCCTCCCAAATGCGAGGTGAGAACGCTAACCGTTACACCGCCACGCTCGGTGGTAAAGAAATAATTTTACAGCAACACAGTTACTTTTGATGATGTTTTAATTTACTCTGTGTGTGACGCGTTTCGAAAATTGGTTTCCATTTTCAAACGCAATGTTAGTACATTTTTAATGTGCGAAATGTTGTGTCAGTTTCTGCTGGACATTATAAAGTTAACTTCAATTTTAACACTGAAGAAATGTATAACAGAATAGGGTAAATACATGTATTATTTTTATATTTTAAATCAATTACATAACCGCAAAAAATATAATATTGATGAAAATATTAAAATTTAACATAGAAACATATATTTTTTAAACGCCGCCAGTTTACCGCGCTGCACTGTGACGTCATTGTACACGACTGCATTAACGTATTGTATATTGCGGAGCATTATGTCTCAAAAAGATTTATGTTTTATATCTAATTTCGATATGGAAGTAGGTCGAAAACCATTTCGTAAATAGTGTATTGTACCTATGTGCAAAAATACTATAAGAAATTCACTTTACAAAGTGTATTTTTATGTCCCGCAAGATGCGAATGTAAGAAATATATAGTATATTGCTATGAAAAGAAGTAAAGAATCTTCAACCAGTTGTTTATATTTTCATGAAGCTCATTTTAAGGTAAGTACAAAATGTTTAATTTTGTTATGTTAAATTTGTTGTAATGCATAACAATTCGTTACCTATTCAAACTCTAATCACAACTTAGTTTGCATAAGTTTAATGGGTATATTTTTCAAATCATTTCTTATTCAAGCTTAAGCCAAAATAACTACGAATCTTTCAAAAAAGACCATCAGACATTTAGAAATTTATTTCCGTTTCCTGAATATACTTTTAAGGGTAGGCCTATATGTCCACCTGAACTCATGACCTTGAGAGGCCAAATAATTTAATGATTGAGCTGAGTGATAATGATATCCATCGTTTCTTCAAATGCGCCTGACCAAAAAAATCCGAATGTTTTTTAATCACAAAATATGGCATATATTACCTGGAGTCAGCTTGATGTAGGCTGTAAGGTGTCCGCTCCCTAATCTTCCGACCCGGGTTTAAATCCCCGCAGTATCAGATATTTTTATTTATTTTCATCCGCAGAAATTGTTGAGCATGAATTTTTTTATTTTATTTCAACTTTAAAACAAATCTCATTACTTCACACACATACAAAAACAATGACTTCCACATATGCCTCGCCCATAGCCACTGAAATTTGGTTAGGAGGCCAATCTGTTTTCGTCACGTACACTATTTTATTTTCAACCATTTACATCCCTCCACTACACGGAATTAATCATTTCGATAATAGAAAAAAAAACTATCTCCTCGATGTTGCGCATAAAGTATAGAAAAGACAAAAATGAAATAAAAAATAACCTATTTCGATTGTAAAGACACCAAAACAGTAAACTTATTAACAAAACGTGAAAAAATTATGTAACAGTGTAGATTTCCCCTGGCGTATGGTTGCAGTGAAATATTCACGGGCGTTCCGTTAGGGATTGTGTTTTCACAACACATACCGGCGCTACATCCGTGAAGGCTTCATTTCAAAACAAAGATTTTCTGGGAAAAAAGTGCTTCTCTTCTGTGTTATTAAGTTACTAGCTTCAAAGCTCGTCAGAAATAACGGGCTGAATGGTATGTTCTGAAAAATCATTTTTTTCAATTGATTAACTTATTAAAATTGCTATAAAACAGCGAGAAATGTGCAGTGTCTTACATGTTACAAAAACTATCAGTTGTCACTCTGGTCGAGGATGCATTTAAACTTTACCACATACTCCGCTAATATACCAGACCTATATTTTGATTACATGCATATTTCCCATTATCAGCAATTTTATTGTCAGATACTCCGGTGTGTCCCTTGATTCACATTACGTGTATCTAATACGTAATTAATACGCTAAAAGCAAAAAAAAATAATAATAATTCAAATATCTAATACTTAATTACCTTGAAGCTTTAACTTCGTCGTCAGCGAATGTAAAATCCGGATTTGATACAAAATGTGTTGTCATTTTGAAAACATCTTTTTATTAAAACCGTTTAAATTCATTATTCATTATATGAGCATTCTTGCAAGAATACAATATTTCACCAATTATGCTGATAAATTACCATAAAAAATAAAAACACGATCACAAAATTATAAAAACATCTATTAACTACGCCTTCGTTTACAATATGAACGTGTACTTTGACGCCACAATTTGATTCGACCAATAGCGTTGCATTTTCCGAAGTTTCATTTTCCTTGGGGTTTTAACACTTTTGTCTAATTAAAATCAATAAATAAAAAGCGAATAACTAAGGAAAAAACGTTGTACGGGAATTATACAATAATAAGCTTCCAAATGAAAATACTAGGTGTATATTTGAATTGCATGCATATTCCCTATTTCATTGTTGTCTTACATCTATTGAAGATGACCCACTTGAAGAATGACCATAAACTATAATCTCAGATGAAAATGCCGATAAGATATAAAATATGATATTAAACGATCGTTGATTAGAGATGTATGACATAACTGAGCCCATAGATTAACCAAAGGATTAAATTTAACAAAATTTTGTGCGAGTTGGATGGTAAACCTCTTTGGGTAAAATGAAGACGTGAAAGCGACCGTAGGTGAATATTTTTAGATATCTCAGGTACGTACTTCAGGAATGGAATCCATTCATTGGAGGAACACTTGAGAAGTGAACTAAAGGGTGACTGTGTAAAAATTAAAACGTATCTTTTAATCAAAAAATCACTTCCCCTGCCAGGCCGAACGTTTACTACCTTACTCTCTAATCACCAAAGGTTGACAAGAGACTTCTCGAACTACGCCAAACTCCCTCAAAAATCACATATATATTCATAAATGTGTTGCAACGTCGATGATACACTGCGTTTGGAATCGATTGCTTTCTGAGAATCTGAGAACATGTTATCATTTTGATACCCCCCGCCATGAACGTTTACAGTGAGTAGCTTTCCACACATACAGTTCTTTCTGAATCACTGCTTCTGCAGTACCTCCCTTTAACTCAGGCTCTTTCATCCTGTAAAGTGTAAGGCTGCTATCTGCCGTTATCTAATTCAATATGTGGGTCAGATTCGGTGAGCTGAGGACTACAAACCACTCGAAATTTGTAAAAAGTCTCTGATTGTGAATGTTGTAATAAAATTTAATTGAATGATAATGATTGTACTGTTCACTTTGGTATAAAAAGCAGATCTCAACTGTTATCTTGAGCCAACATTCCTGAATGGAAATCTTCGTGTCCTTCACTCTTTCTTGAGTCGTCTGGAATACTGTACTAAATAGTATCAGACCGTTCAAAGTCTAGCTGCAGTCTGCAGTAAGAGAGAAAGTGTTAGGCATAAGACCATTATCATGCTGGTCAGCGAGGCGGGAGACTAGAATCGTGTGTTTGGAAACTTTGTCTCAATAGTGCGCTATGACAGATCGCTAACCCTGCAGGTCTCAGAGAGTGTTCGCTCGACCACGTTATGCCAATGACTGGCAGAAGAATGCTGATAGTATGTCTGTATTTAGAAGCAGGTCTACTGAGCGTAATTTGCCGACAATAAAACCTGTTAAACTACTTTAGCTGAGCCAATCACAGCAGTAGCAAAACTGGCAGCGTTCGATCACGCAGTCAAAAAAAAAAATCTACAAGCCACGGCTGCATATCTTGTAGGCGCGAATACGATTGACCTTTGACGCTCAGTTCAGCCCAGAGTCGTGCATACGCTGGTCTAGGCTCGCTCGCTCGGTTTGTTGCTGCCAGTGCGATCTCTGCCGGTCAAATACGGGAAATACAGTGCGGAGGACCGAGCCTGGACGTAAGCTCGAGCCTGACGGTAGGCTCGGTCTGTTATTCACGTGCTGCTTGATGATGAAGCGACGCAGGTACTCGCTCCGTACAAGTATCTGAATAATTGAAGAATGACTTCTTATTATCGTTAGTTTCTGCGTGCTGTTGTATTATTTTATAAGACCGTATACGTTTACTTCAAGAAAACTCGGGTATTTAAATATACCACCACATTTCAAAATTTCTGTGGTGAATATTCTCTATGTAGAAGAAAGAATAGCAGTAATAACCACATTAAAACGATGTGTATTGATATGGGAGGTTTATATCATTTTTGTCATCAGTTTCTCATCCACTCTGTATTTTATGTATCTAAAGATTGGGGGTGGCCTCCAATTCCAATCAATCTTGAAGTAAATGCTTCTTGTCCTCAAAATATAGAACGGAAACTTGAATTTCTTAAATACAGGAGAGCGAATATTACTTTAGACAAGACAGACAAGGTTCAGTGCTACATTGATTATTTATCCTCTAACGACGACGTTGAATAAGACAATCTACTTAACCAGGTGTATGTTTAGAGATAAATGTACCCTTCGGTTCTAAAACTACTGCAATATGAGCACTGCAAGCGAGCGGCTTTACAGCAGAGCTGGTTTATCATTTCTGAAAAGTGGAACAACCTTTCTCCTGATCATATTGTTGATCTTTCTGTTATTTACAGTCAACTGTGAGAGGGATATCAACAAGTCATTAAAGTGTGTTCAATGACGCACAAATATATATAAATCCTTACAAGACTTAACATATTTTTGAAAACTCCATATAAATCGTAATGCACTAAATGTGGATTCAGGGTATGCTTTATGTATGTGAGTAACTGTAGATAACTTATTTATGTTATGGTTTTCATTGCATTCTGTTCTGATTTCACAACTTGTAATACTGTTGTTAAATTTGTTTATTAAACATATACACGTTACACATTATATCTATGGAGTTTCAGTTGACGGAACATACCAAAAATATTGACAGTAATCTGATATACTGTAGATTCGAGAATGCCCCTGCCGTACAATCTAGTCCCGTTTTTTCTGATCTCCCCTTTGTTGCGCGGCACGCGTGGGGAAGACACTGTGCACCATTTCTGCATTGCTGAGCCTTCGTTGTCCACCAAGTCTTCGTTTTCCACCGAGCCTTCGTTGTCCAACGAGCCTTCGTTGTCCACCGAGCCTTCGTTTTCCAACGAGCCTTCGTTGTCCACCGAGCCTTCGTTTTCCACCGAGCCTTCGTTGTCCAACGAGCCTTCGTTGTCCACCGAGCCTTCGTTGTCCAACGAGCCTTCGTTGTCCACCGAGCCTTCGTTGTCTACCGAGCCTTCGTTTTCCACCGAGCCTTCGTTGTCCAACGAGCCTTCGTTTTCCATCGAGCCTTCGTTGTCCACCGAGCCTTCGTTGTCCACCGAGCCTTCGTTGTCCACCGAGCCTTCGTTGTCCAACGAGCCTTCGTTGTCCACCGAGCCTTCGTTGTCTACCGAGCCTTCGTTTTCCACCGAGCCTTCGTTGTCCACCAAGCCTTCGTTGTCCACCGAGCCTTCGTTGTCCACCGAGCCTTCGTTTTCCATCGAGCCTTCGTTTGACCACCGAGCCTTCGTTGTCCACCGAGCCTTCGTTTTCCATCGAGCCTTCGTTGTCCAACGAGCCTTCGTTTGACCAGCGAGCCTTCGTTGTCCAACGAGCCTTCGTTTGACCAGCGAGCCTTCGTTGTCCACCGAGCATTCGTTGTCCACCGAGCCTTCGTTGTCCAACGAGCCTTCGTTTGACCACCGAGCCTTCGTTGTCCAACGAGCCTTCGTTTGACCAACCAGCCTACGTTTGACCAGCGAGCCTTCGTTGTCCAACGAGCCTTCGTTGTCCAACGAGCCTTCGTTTTCCACCGAGCCTTCGTTGTCCACCGAGCCTTCGTTGTCCACCGAGCCTTCGTTGTCCAACGAGCCTTCGTTTGACCAGCGAGCCTTCGTTGTCCAACGAGCCTTCATTTGACCACCGAGCCTGGGGAAGCTCCAGCAGTCACAGCTCGCCCAAGTAGAGAGGACAGGTCATAGGAATAACCGAGCGAGTTCGAGCGTGAGTAGACGACAATTTGCACAACACTAATTCAGTGAGAGGGAGTCAAAATCGTCCTGCCTGTACTCGTGAAACATCTCTTCTATCCGATTGGATAGTTCTGGGTATGGTATTTTGCTTAGAATCATAATGTTCATAATTCTTTATGAAATCTTTTTTATTAGAGATTCCACGAATAGTGATTTTGCCGAATACCGAATATTCGGCCACACTCTCGGCCGAAGCGCCGAATATTTGGCAGCAGAATGTTCGGTAAAAATGTGTACTGTGTATTGTGTAGCTTTACTACAAGCTGAGCTTGAAACACGGTTCAACTTTGATGAAAATTATAAGTATCTGGTTGCCACTTTTCTTGACCCGCGTTTCAAAACCAGTTTTCTCGGATTGCTACAAACGCAAAGAGCAAAACAAAAATTTCTTTCAGAAGCTCTGAAGATTAATTGTGAATATTCTAGTAGTTGTGGTAATGATTCTCCTCCGCGTAGTAAGGAAAGACATATTAATGAAAATGATTAAACCACTGAAACACATGAAAGTTTTTGGAACTGTATTGAGGAAGTTGCTACTGAAAATATGCAAAATGGTGATGATGTGGGGAAGAAAAGTGTTAATGCAAATGATATTGATTTTTATGTGAAAACTGTTTGCCTACATCGGACGGCAGACCCTTACAAGTGGTGGTCAGCAAACGCTGAACAGTATCCAAGACTGACAGAATTCTCTCGGATCTACTTATCGTCTCCTGGCAGTACGCTATATAGTGAGAGGCTATTTTCAGAAGCAGGTTTAGTTTATGAGGAAAAGCTCAACCATTTGCTATCAAAAAATGCTGAAAAAATTGTTTTCATACATCACAACTTACCGCTGGTAGATTTTAAGTATTAAATGTAATAATTTGGATTTAAAATAAATACATTTTTGTTTAATATGTGAGTTTCCCTTTTTGATGATTTGGTATTCGGTGTTCGGCCGAATAGTACGCAACATTCGGCCGAATACCGAGTATGGAAAAAAAAGTGGCCGAATAGGCAGAATACCGAATAGTAGCCGAATATTCGTGGAATCTCTACTTTTTATCCACCTTCTGGTGGTACAAAAAAATTAATAAATTTTGAGATACACTACTGTTTAATTCAGTTTCTTATTAGTGAAATAGGATTTCTCATATCTTCCCTGGTCAATCCGTAAGTAATTGTGTTCCAGTCACCGACAGTTTGTTTCTAAATTAAATGCTGTCAATTAACAACTGTTTTGATTGATGTTTTATTCAGCAGTCACGTAGCTTCAGTTTCTGTATACATGTCAAGTAATTATATACGACTAGGTAAATTGTATTTACAGACATGACAATAACCTTCATTTGTTGGTCCGGAATATCAGTTTAATGCTGTAGTTCAACTACCTGACACTTATTTCATTGCGAACTTTACTAATTTTTATTTTGTATTCGTCAACTTTTTGATTACACCCAGCTGGTGTTTGGTAGTGAAACCCAACTTTTTACTAGTTAACGTTATTGTATCGGTGTTCACTGTATGTTAAAATATTCTCTGTCTGTGTCAAATACTGTCATTCACTTATTGTTTGAGAGTTGTGTACGATTTTCTTTGTTAGTTTCCATGTCTCGTGGTTGTTTTTAATGTTTTGAATTGTGTTTTCACAAAAAGTAGGTAAATAATAGTGACTGACATAAATAGAGAAATATTTTGGCATGGAGTGAGTACAAATAGATAACATAAAGGTAATAATATAAAAAAGCAGGATGGAAGACCAGAAAACACCAAAAACCATCTGGATGTAATCCTAGAATTGCTATTTTGACGAATAAAAAATAGTAAAGTGGAACTTGCAATATAAAGAAGTGTCATAGTGATGAGCTTCAGCATAAAAAACAAGACCATATATGAACTGAAAGTGCTGTTCCGCACCATGAGAAGGCTACTATCTGCTTTTAACCTATTTTGGTTGTTGTTCTTCAGGTATAAAAGTAATTATTTGGGAACTACCCATTTTTCTATCTGCCGTCTTTTTTGTAAGAGAACAGCCGTTTTCACGGACAGGTAATATCACACGACAATCTCAAGTAGATACACGTGATTACACGACAGTTTCAATGTACGGATATGCTCCATCCTTATTACTCTAAAGGAGTACTACAATTACTGACAAGCCCCAGTTTTGCCTAAATTTGTTACTCCACGAGTTTGCTCCTGCGAGCTAATTTTGCTGGCGAGATTATGCCTATTTCCACGTTCGCATTGAGTTCTCCCACTTGGGGTGCTTCTAGACCATTTGGATCGTGATTGTAAGCTGTGTGCTCGCTGATGGATATCAGGCACGAACACTGCATTGCTGACACGACAGGCTTCTGACAACCAATGTCGCAAGTCATTAAGGCCTGTTGGTAAATCCAATCTTGATTGGCAATTGCATTCTGTCTCTCAGATTCTAAAACTCCTAAATAGTGGCGCATTCTGTTAGTCTCAGTTATATGACTTCACAATGAGGAGACATGATGTTTATCGACTTCGTATGTAACGCTAGACCCAAACCTGCTAAGCCAGATAAGCTGAAATTTGCTTTAAAATTTTCGAACTAAGTGATCTGCACTTGTGGCTATCAGTCTTGATTTTCACTTTTCATAAATTATTGAAATTTCTCCAGTTACACTGAAATTAAATGTTACTTTCAGTGATACTATCCATTCAAAAGCCGACCAATCCCATTGGGGACAAATAGGTTCGCAGGAAGTGTTAGTAACTGTGTTGTTAACTATTATTTTTTTAAAAAGAATAAAGACTCAACGTATAAGTTTTGGAGCCGGGAGACCCAAGCGGGCTATTCGGCTAGCCTTGTGACAGTGATTCTCCGCCGTGGAAACTAAAAGTGTTTTCACTTGTCTGTAAAACGCGTATTTCTGATTCTATGATCAGACACGGTGACTCAATACCTGCATTCGTTCAACCCTAGTACGTTGCACCTCCTTCACCATCTTCCTCAGGTCACGTTCCATGCTATAACTCTAGTTTCTATTAATACTATTCCCTGTGCTTTCCCCTATCACTACTATATCCTCCTTCGAGAAATCCCTACAAAGAGATCCTATATTCTCTACTACCTGCGTTAATGACGCACTAGATCTGAAAAAGCTTGTGATCCTATTCCCTGCGCCTAATTGATCCTGCAGAAGAAGGCCTACACCTCTCCCATGGCTACTACCTTACAGCAGAAACTTTTTCTTCCTATTCTTACCTTCCATGCTTCCATTCCTAAAGGCCTGTAGCATCTAACCTACTCCTACATCTATACGAGGCTCTTTCCCATCTGACTCTGGTAACAGCTCAAACCCATTTTTTCCCACAATTTCTGAAGTATCTGCTTACCCCTGATCTATTGCCAGCTCCCATCAAATCTTTTCAACCAAACCGAACAGCAAAACTGGAATAAAAGAGAGTGCCAAAATGGTGGAAGAGAACAATACAGTCAAATGATAACTTACAGACAAAGGAGCAAAATAGAACTCTGTTTTAAGAAATGACCTGAGAATGTTTCTCTTCATACAACTAACGAGAACACGTGCTGTTAAAACAGTCACTCCAGTGAGATGCTGGCAAGGATAATGCTACAAAAAAAAGTTTTAGCGATTGTTTAGAAAACGATCACTTACTAATGGCAAGTGAGCTGTACAGCAGTACGCATGCAAGTTTGTCTGCAGTAAGCTGATATTTTATAAACGTTAAATCATCTGTAAAGTTCTAGCTCGTAATATTATTTGATTCCATCCAAGATCAACTAATTACATCCGTAGATATATCAGTTCCCACTAGAAAGTGCTAGTCGTTATAAGCTGTGCCTGCAAACACACAACAGCAGCATTTTTCTGTGCGTATTTGCGGGATACGACCGAGTGTTGGTGCATTATGGAGTGGATGGGCTGTGTCGCCCACACCAGTAAACACTGCCTTGTCCGCCTCTCCTGTCAGCTGTGGACGCAATCCTTTCTTTGGACAATTACATTTCACTGTCCCCGGTTACACAAAGGAACGGCTATCACCCGTTCTGAAATATTAAAACCTGTTCGGGAGCGCTTTCTTTATTTATAACAACTGTTCCCTGCATTTATGACTGCTTTCTTTGTCTGTATAATGTAACTGCATTTTTTCAGAACCATTAATCATTTATCTCTAACCTTTGGGAAAGTCTCCTATGCGTTGCAAATACTTTAATGTTGCATGTGCTTAAAACATGGAATGCCTGGTCTACTGAACTTACAACGTACCCATTGACTACTGTCATGGCCCCCATTTCGAATGCACTGTAAAGTGACCAAATATTTCATTATTTTAAAGTGTTCACAGAATGCGTAAACTTTAATGTCTATGAAACTCAACCCTTCTATATATCTTCTAGAAAAATTCAAAAACTAGTGAGCAGATGGGGTTTTCACCGTGTTAAAGAATAGGATCGGACTTGAAATTATGTTTCCACAGCCCAGCATGGTGGATGAACGGTTAACGCTCTGGCCTCGCATTCGGGAGGACGCCGTTTATAATCCCCATCCGGGCATCCTGATTTCGGTTTTCCATGGTTTCCCCAAATCACTCCAGGCGAATGCCGGGATGCTTCCTTCAAAAAGGCCATGGCCGAATTCCTTCCCGTTTCTTGTCCCCAGTCCAACCCGCCTCTAATGACCTTAGCCGTCGACGAGGCGTAAAGCAATAAGTAAAAAAAAATTGTTTTTACATTACGTGGCGCCAGAGCAGTAAACGAAATTCTGGACGTATCATTAGAAACACCAATGATCCAATACCAACTACGTATTTCACAATTCATCGCTGCACTTAACTTACAAACTTCGTAAAATGTTACCGCATCTACTGGTTCATTCATTAAATTTCGGTTATTCAGTTTTTATATCCCATAGATGGCCACACTGAATGCGTAGAGAAAACAACGTACATTAATAATTCCGAAAGAACGCCAGTTGCCGATGGGATTACCATCTAAGACAACAAAACTACAGTCTCCGACTACACATAATGCAACTTTTTACGTTAAAGTGAACTGTTTGTTATCATCTACGTAGTGTTACCAATAAAAGGAGTTTAGGAAATAATTCTGTTTACTTAAAAAACAGCTGTGAATGCACGGAACAGATATTAATTCTGAACTCGAGCGACAGATGAAGCAACGTAATGAGACATATTTAGTGCCTGATAATTTTTCGGTGGAGCAAACAGACACACTTCACGTACAGATTTATGTATGTTCATTGAACTAAAGGGCGTACAATACAAGTATCAATTTTCACCCCTTTCTTAGTGGAATACGGGTGAATCGAAATTTGGCTTAATTTCGGAAATGGCTGGTGAAAATAAGATGAAACGTGATACACATATTTCTCATTGGAAGCCTAAAAACACCGTAGGGGTAAGAAGACCTATCCTTAACTAGGTATAACGCAGATAAATCCTACATTATTCACTAGACTACTGATGAATGCCTTCGATTGTGTTCAGTGATGCACTATAACGGATGACCATCACGTCAGGGATTGTAGAGATTGAAGGATCTCTGACAGCACAACGGTACGTCACAGACATCCTATGTCCTCATAGGTTCCCTCTCGTGCGACAATATCGTGGTGCTATTTCTCAACAGAAAAATGTTCATCCACTCACGGCACGTCTCTCAGATATTGCCATGGCCAGCAGGATCCCCAGATCTGTCCCCGATGGAACAGTCAACTCCGTCATAGTCCTAGGATATCAAGGATCATTTACAACATTCATGGTCCAGCTTTCCTCATGAGAGGATACAATCAACTTATGACACCCTCCCCAAACGACTCATATGGAGTGCAACGTCATACTGATAAGTGGGCTCATACCGCCAAGTTCTTTGTAAACTTCACTTGATTTAATAATCACTGAAATAGCATCACAGATCTTCACAACCCGTGAAGTTTCATTTCGTTTCCTCCTCCGGTTCTGTCTGCTTAACTTTTCTTGTCAGGAGGTGTATGTACATGCGAAATCAGTAATCACTATAAAAAAAAATAAAAAAAATTATATATTACAGACAAAATAAAAAATAATACTAAAATTTACATCTTAATTTTTTAAAAGTCGATCAAATACATTTAATTCTTTTGTTCAAATTCGTAAAAAGAGTTGCCTATAAATTTAAATATATGGTTATTATTTACAAACTATTTTATACTCGTACTTTCACAAACATGATTTAACAGATATGTCAGAAAATAATTAAATAGTCTGTGAACTACTGATAATGACGTTTGAGTTTTGGGAAAGTTATTTTTGTTTCTTCCGTTTAAATGGTTTACCTGGGAATTAAATCTAAACAAGTTAAAATGTTCTGTGACAAAGCACATGAGAGGTTATATATCTCTATATACACTCAGAAATCATTGTCTGCAGTAAGTTCTTGGTTTCAGCCTACACGATATGTTAAAATGTTCTGTGACAAAGCACATGAGAGGTTATATATCTCTATATACACTCAGAAATCATTGTCTGCAGTAAGTTCTTGGTTTCAGCCTACACGATATCCTAATAGCTCTTTTCTGAGCTATGATAACGTTTTTATTTTATGAAGAGTTTCCTCCTTCTCTTCCTACTCCCCTTCCACGACAAAACAAAAATCAAAATTTAAAAAATTAAAAAATCCTTAATCCCAGATTTGCTTTGCATTGCAGAGATGCCACTCCTTAGTTTCTTCAGTAACAATGTAGCATGTTGTTGCCATTAAATTGTTTCACTTTTTGCTTCCGAAGCTGTGTTAGTTTTATAATTTAAATTCCAATCTTGATGCACGTAAGTTTTTGTTTTAAGACTAATTCAATGTCTCTGTTTTGCCTCTAGTCGTTTTATTTGGAATCATACTTCTGACAAGACAAATAAATAACTTAGACATTGACGGAGCAACTTTACGGCACCTTCGTGAATTATATTGACTGTAATAATGTTTCTAGGATTCTTTAGATATTTAATGCGATTAGAACGGATTTAAGCTGCACAAACACAGAAAAATAAGGCACAATACCGCAGTCAGAACTGTATCAACTTATTTTGGCATCGATAAAAGAAGCAAGCAGCTTCTCCGTAATTAACACCAAGAATACTTTGAGTTTTGAGTGATTCACTTCATGTTCATAAGGGCAAGATTCCAAAATGTAATGGATTTTATGGCAACCACCTGGTATTACGGTTTTCCGTAACTAAACTGTCGTTATGGTTTGGTTACCATTTGTAAATGGCATTCATTTCTAAGATGTATGGAAAGTATTCACCATAGCGAATCTGGAACGAATTCACGAAATGTCATTTTGTCACCAACAAAAAATTGTAGTTTAAAAAACTAAAATCACGCTTTCGTAGTAATGTGAAATAAAAGGTTAAAAATAATATTTAAATATAAACATTTTGTTTAACAGTGATAGGACGTCCTACAATTCAGGATAATTTAATTTTTTTTTTTTTTTTTTTTTTTTTTTTTTTTTTTTTTTTGAATAAGCTTAAAGAATAAAGTAACTGATTACAAAATTAACTTTAATGTAAAAAAGCATGGGGTGCTATTTCAGTTGTCTTATATTTTTTTTCGTTGGCTGTTTGTAAAGACAGAGTCATTGTAAAAAGTTATGTAGAGCGCACCCCACGCTTTTTTAACATTAAAGTTAATTTTGTAATCAGTGACTTTATACTTTAAGCTTATTCAAAAAAAATAATTTATCCTGAATTGTAGGACGTCCTATCACTATTAAACAAAATTTTTATATATAAATATTATTTTTAACCTTTTATTTCACATTACTACGAAAGCGTGATTTTAGTTTTTTAAACTACAATTTTATTTTTAACTTTTTAGTTCAGATAGTTTAAAAAGTATGTTTCTTACTGTTGGCTTTTCTTCCCCAATCTCTCTTTTTCTTTGAGTTGTAGTTTCATTTTTAATTATTATTCCCACTAGTAAAATACAATTAAATGGTCAACTCAACAAGAGATCCAATAGCAGGGTAAACGAGGAAGGCTACTTTTCTATAATAGTAGGAAGTAATATTTCGAATACTTACTATTCAACATCACGTTAAGCGACTGCAGACAGAGAAACCTTTCTGGATAGGAGACAGTGGAAGACGATCGTCTACAGCAACCAAGGCTCGTAAATCACACCCGGGAAACTGGAGAACGATGATGATGATGATGATGGCTATATTGGGCGGGAAATCTCCGAAGGGTGTGGCCGCCAAATGACGAAGATTTCTCGAATCGCACCTGTGCACTAATGTCGCGGCTGCATTTGCCTAACTCAGTAATCCCATCAAGTATAGGGTACGTGCAGTTTAACTTGAAATCCGAACCATGGGTTATCCTAATCTTTTCCATTTATAATATCCGCAAAAATGCGAACCGAAATCGGGATTCGAGCAGGGAATGTCTGTTCGCCAGTCACGCGCCTTAACCAACTAGACCACAAAGACGATTCGGAAAGTGGGTGAAAATGAGCCACATCTTTCATAAGACGGTTAAATCACTTTAGTGTTTTTACTGTCAAAGTAATGAGATTACCAAGACATAGATATGAAATTATTGGATTGTCATCGGTGGTTCTTAATGCATGTACAAAATTTCAGACAGTTCGGACTTTCTGAAGTGGGTGAAAATTGAAATGAAATTTTCCATTACAATCAACCACTTTTGAGTTGTTTCTGACAACTTGGTGAGAGTGAAATTATTGAATTTTTATAGGTTCTTAATAAGTGTGCAAAATTACAAACGATTCGGTCGACAGGAAGCGGGTAAACACTGAAATGAAAGATTCCATTACATGCAACTATTTTTCTATTGCTACCGTCAGACGTCAGAGTAACGAGAATAGCAGGACGTTGCTAAGAGACTACCGTATTGTCAATGGTTCTTAAAACGTGTGCAAATTTTTTATGTTTTTACTGTCAACGTAATCAGAATATGAAGACATAACTATGAAATTATTGTATTGTAATCAGTTATCAATACATGAGCAAAATTTCAGAAAATTCGGACATCTGGAATTGGGTTAAAATTAAATTGCAAAATTCCACGACATTCAACCATTTTTCTGTTGTTACTGTCAAAGTAATGAGAATAGCAGGATATAGCTATGAAATTATCGTATTGTCACCGGTTCTTAATATGTGTGCCAAATTTCAAACAGCTCGGACATCTGGAAGTGGGTCAAAATGGAGTTGTAAAATTCCGTTACATTCATTCATTCATACATACATACATACATACATACATACAAGTCAAGCTAATATAAAGCGTGTAAAAACCGCACGGGATCGATATACGTAGTACCATTTTGAAGAGTTGTTGTTTCGTGGTGAAAATGTAAAAAGAACTGTCATCATTGAGAATGTTGGAGATGGTGTAGCTTATCGTCCCCTATCCACCCTCGCAGGTGAGTTGGAGGAAGCTCCATCACACTTCTGGCATCTTTGATCCCTGAGGACCCATCATCTCTTCGGCACTCAAGATGAGTGTAGGCGAGGAACAAACTGTATTGAACTGATTCTAACTTAAAAGTGGAGAAAGCTGGCCTGTGCAATCACAGCTTCAAGAGCAGTGATGACGAGGCAATGATCGTGGTATGCTTTTACTACTCAAACTGACGGTATGCCTGTAACCTAGTTACCTAAAAATAATTTACTAATTCCTGTGACCAATAATTGTTAACAGTAAAACCGATTACAAGTAAATCATAAAGCAATATAAACGATTCGACAAATAACGAGAGAACAGTCAAACGATTCTGTGAGGCGAATGTCGAGTGTGTTGGCTGTGCTGTTGTCAGACGGCGAGGACTCCTAAATAATTTGAGCTACGTTACGTGTCGCAGTGTGTGTCACACACGACAAGCCGCCAGAATATTCTAGCTCCACTTTGATAGGTAATGCCATTTGACTCAGTTTCAGTGGCAATACACGTCCCATGCAAACCAAATGGACAGGTACTGACTGTCTGAGTATGGAAGAAAATTATCATGTAACACTATTGTCTTCAAAATTACTCAGCAAAGAAACAATACTATTTATAACTTTGTATTTGTTAAAATACATTTTAAAGATAAATTCACGCAAGTATATTCGAAGCAACTGTCCTCTAGAGGTAAACTGTAAGTTTGTTAACATTTTTTTTCCTTTAACCATACAACTGTAAAGATTAAAAAATGAAAATCGTATGTACCTCTAAGTGTTACGTTATTATGTGTTTATAATTTTAGCTTAAGGGACGTTGGTACAAAGTTTGAAGCTGTGTGAAAGTACAGCGATAAATAGTTACGTATCGTTCATGTATTACTGTGTTGGTAGGTTGGGTAAGGTGTTGATTAGTTTTTGATTGATTCTTATTCACAAAGCTACAACTCTGATAGGCTACCTAACCGCGGGTCCGTCACTAACAAGAACTGGAAGCAGGTGACAACCTTGCAGACACAGAGTTTTCTCCTTTTCATGACATACTACAAGAAGTCCGTTCATAGAATAGTACGCAATGTCTCAGACAGTTTGAATAAAAGTAATGAGAACTGGCAACTGGTTGATGGCTTTGAAACAACAGATTTTTAACTCGAAAATAATACTTGAAGGTACCCCTCACTCACCCTTATAGCTACGATACAGTTGTTCCATCTCATGGTCCTTAGTTTCTGAGACATTTGCATCCCAAGATCCTCACGCACGTTAAGTGCTAGAGACGTCACAGAAGAACCAACGAGCAGTAATCCCAGCTAGAAATCTGGACGCTACGGTTTCTGTCCACTTTTTCAGCAAATGTCATTGTTTTAGTTCGTAATTTAACTGACTGATAGCAGTGGACAGTGAATAAATTCGATTGGCAGCTTAATCCATTAGAAAATTCGAGGCCTACTCAACGTTATAAATGCTTATAAGTATCGATCACTTGTCCTGTAATTTTCTGTTTTAACTGATTATTTTCGGTTTTTTCTTTACACTGAATATCTGCTTTCTTCCATCTCCATACCAACATCGTAAAATGCAAAATCGTCTATTAAACCTACTATATGGAGCTAAGTGTTGCCATGTGTTAGTGAAACATGTAACTATGTTCAGCGTGTGATAAGTGTATTTTTTGTTTGTGGATGTGTAGTTTATGGGGCGCAGATTTGAGGCCGTCGCAGCATTCACCTTGATGGTTGTGGAAAACCGCCTAAGAACCGCAGTGAGCACGGCTAGCGCGCAGAGCCACAACTCAGCCGGCAGTGATACAGGCAAGTGTTCCCACGGCATCACTCGCTGAGTTGTGGGTAACGTAACGTGCGTAGGGTTTTTGCATTCGAGTACCATAGAAATTAAGGCCCATTTAAAGAAACGGCTGTACCGTACACAAAAGGGGGATATCCTTCTACTTATATGTGAGAAGTCAAAATCCGTCCTCATCAAGTCTAACAGATCCCTTGTAAGTATAATCGTTTGAAGGTCACTGCGTTTAAAGTATTCGATATGTTTCAAGGGGCTTTTATCCGTCTGAAATGCATTGACGCTTTCGGTAAGGAGGCGGGACCGGAAAGGAACTGTAAAATACAATACAATCATTTTCCATTGATCCCAATATAAGAGACTGGCTCTGTGGGATGTGGAAAGTTGTCAATTTATATTTAAACGATAGCATAACAAAATCATACATACACCAGAAAATTTACAGTCATAGCATACATGGTACATAAATTATGTCAACTACATTTACACAAACTACTGGCAGTTATTTTCCATATACATTAGAAATAAATTCTTCAACAGAATAGAAGGAGTTGTCAATTATAAATTGTTTTCATTTACTTTGTTGATTTCTCTCAAGATTCAAGCTAGTGGTGTTACCTTGACAGTTATTATGTAGGAATGCTTATAACTGGATACCTGCCACAGTGCCACTAGTGTATCTCATATCTCCAGGGTCAGTCGGCTGTCCGCGGCGTCTCCCTGACACAGCCGCGTGCAGTGGTACCGGTCGCGCCTGTTTATGTTTATCGCATAAATTAGTGACGGGGAGTCGCTGTCGATGGCAGAGTCACGCGAGCGGAAATTAAACGGCGGCATCTCTCCAACTTTAATTCTGTTTGTGGAGACACCCCGCCCGCCAGACGAGGCCTCTAATTCCGGCGGGCCACTCTGTGTCCAACCACACACTCCAGCCCGGGAAAGCACAGGTGGCGCAGCTACAGCAATAGTGAGACGACCTGTCACCCAATTCTACATCCACTGACAACCTTAATTTAGTTGTTCCACGAATTCAGTACGCATGTTTACTAAACATCAAATTATAGGTTTTAAAATTTTTTACTGTCAGTCCACAATCATTGTAAGCCTTATAATCCTGCAGAACTACTGGCATTACTGAAACTCCTCCAGCCATTTCACATGTTTCGCCAAGAATTTTTTCAGTTTTTAAGGCTTGTCGATGTCGAAGTCATTAGAGGCAGAAGAGGATGCATGGGTGAGGGGGGCAAGTAACGGAATGGAATTCAGGCACGGCTTTTTGAAGTAACCATCCCGGCATTCACCGGGAGCGATTTAGGAAAATCATGTAAAACCTAAATCTGCCTGGAATTTCTGATAAAGACCGGTATCCAGATAAATTGTATAGGGTTTTTTATGTATATAATATAGCATTCGGCATTCTAGGTATTCAGCCAGTACTCCTCAATGTAATTTTGTATAATCATCCTGTCAGTATTTATCTAATTATTCAGGTGTAGTACAACACATGACCCCAACAGCGCTTACACTAAGCACCCGTATCCTCGGCCGGTCTCGAAGCGGCGACCCTCGGCACGTGGGTCTGGCGTCCTAACCACTGTGCGTGGTTGAAGCAGGGAGTGAAGATTTAGGGCTGACGGGCTCTGCATCTGCAACGACAGGTTTCCAAGCTGTCTAGCGTATCTCTGGAACAACATAAAGCATTCAAAAAAAACTCCAATCAGCAGTTAGTGCTGGTGAGGTTCACTAGATGGTAAAAACAATCACAGAGTGGCGAAACAGCCATTTTTATAATCTCCAAACTTGTCCTTCCTGCGTTTTCAAAAACCTAGGACTATTTCGTCAATCTATATGGGAAATTATAATCACCTTAAAATAGTTGCATGGAGCGACATGGCTGAGGCACATGACCTGGATTCAATCTCCAATGAAGGTCAGTTTTTCTATCGCAGCTGAACGTCCGGATCGGCTGGCCAGGTGCAATGAGCCTGCTGTCCAATCAGTACCGGAGAGGAAATTCCACGGCAAATCTTCAGTCAGCAGGAACGTGGGGCTGAACACGCCATCTCCACCCCATGTCGAGAGGATTCAAAGGAGCTGTACCACTGCAGGAGATCCTGTGGGTCTAATAGCGACTACCTGTTTTCAGTATCAAAGAGTTACATTATGCACCTATTACATTTTGATGAATTTAATTTAGAGATTATATGTTCTGCACGAGCATAGAAATAAGAGTATTTCGGGGTATTTTTTCTGGCTTTACTTATCCTGCACGTCGCAATTATTAGAGGTGGTAGGAGATGGGGATGGAACTGAAAGGAATTGACCATCGCCTTTTGTAGGAACCAACCTGGCATTCGTGTGGAGTGATATCAGGAAATCATTCAAACCTAAATCTCAATGGCTGGACGGGGTTTCGAACCCACGTCCTCCCCTCCCCTGTATCCCAGGCCGGAGCGTTACCACCCACCCACCAGTTTCGGTCACAAAACGCAATAGCGCGATGGAACAGATAACATTCAAACGACTGTGTTCCGCATCTTACTTTCTTTTTCACTATCCAGATAAATAAAACAAAATTCATTTGGCCACTCTAATCACTTACAACTGCGCGATTAAGCGTTATGTCGAAACAGCTTCTCTGAATGGTTACCCAAGCTTCGTTTGTTCGTGGCCAGCGTAAATTAAAATGCTTACCTCTGTATTTGTAAGCTCAACTTCTGCCAACCAAAGACTCTAGCCATTACAGGCAACTCCGTAACTTTCGTCACTGCTTACTCTCGCTTCACTCTTTCGTTTAAAATCCGTCGATTCTACTTTCGAGTTGCCATAAGCGATAGGTCTGTGAAATCGATGTCACATATCTGACTATTTCTCCTAAGATTTCAGTTTATCGATCGAATGCATGTACAGGCCATTTCTCCGCAACATTTCATGTTCTGTTCCTACTACACAGAGTGCCGTATTTCTGTCTGAAACGTAGTGCCGTGGATCTATTGAGACACGGTTCGAGAATAGAAACATGCTGCTTATGAACAGTCGGTTGTACTAACAGCACAGGAACAGAAATAGTACTATCAGCACTGTGTGTTATGGTACTTTAAAATTGTTACAGTTTATTTGAATTTAGCCCCAGAAATAACTAAACATATAGCTTAAAGTGGATAGCGTATGATGTGGAGTGTAAAAACAGACATCACGCCCCTCATCATGATGTTCCGACATTGTCAGATAATCGCGACGCATCTCTTCCGTCCCTTGCAAAGCACTCTGGTTAACCATTTCATGATAAGCGACTGATTACTGATGCGATACAGAAACTGTAACACTTGAATTATTTTTTATTAAATACTTTGTTAAAAATTGTCTAGCAAAATTTATAGACACAATTGCAGAATAAGCAAAGCAAATCAGCGAGAAGGAAAGGACAGACAACAACCATTAACTTACCAGATTTCAATGATACTGCAACAAGTCAAAAGCGATATCGATAAGATGTAATCAAAACCGGAAAGTTATTGTTCTGTTCTAGCTGAACTTGAGCCTTTGAACTCGATCAGCATACTGTCTTCCTTTGTTGCATACCATAAATTCTGTAATCCAAATTAAGTCATACCAATCAAACATACTGAAAAGTAGTGTCCAAGTTTAGCTTCGTCATATCCGCAATGTGTACCTCCTGGAAGAGGAAACAACAAGTTAGTCTTACTGTATATATCCCAGTTGAGAGTTATGTCAAATTTGAGGCTTGTTAACTAAAACCATTACTCCGAAACGGAAACACAAGAGCGAGAGTAAGCAGTGACGAAAGTTACGGAGTTGCCTGTAATGGCTAGAGTCTTTGGTTAGCAGAAGTTGAGCTTACAAATACAGACGTAAGCATTTTAATTTATGCTGACCACAAACGACGAGGACACTGTGATGGACACTTGATACACCTGCAGCTGAAAGAATTTCTTTACGCCTTTCAGAAAATGCTTGACACGATAAATGGTGAATTTATTTCCTTTCACATCTTTAGTACATTTTCCGCAACTTAGGTTGACGTAATGCCCTTAGAGTGTGTAGCTTAGTACGGAGGATACTGCAGCGTGTGTTTAATATTGTTAACCAGGATTGTGTTTTTGGATTGGTTGCAGCTATGGCGTGGTTGCGCGTGTAATGTGGTTGGTGTGTTGAGTGGTAGGCTGCCCTCCGGAGTGGACGCGCGGCGCCGCCGCCAGAGGCGCCCCTGGCGGCGGCCGCTGGCAACCCAAACTTTTGGCAAACTTTGGGCGGCTCGATACCGGGTCCGGGCCCAGCCAGCTCGCCGGGACAGCACGAGGGCCTGCACCAGGCGATCAATATTACCGACACGAGTACCAACCAGGTACCACGCGGAGCAGGCAACAAGTGGGCACTGGTCCAAACCAAAAACCTCGGCACCCTGTGGTCGCCTCGCAGAGGGTCACCGCTGTTGCCTTCTTTCCAACCCTGCGGTTGTTCCTCGCAATCAAATGAGCAGCAGTAGTTTGAGTAAGCTTCACGTCAATGATAATCCTGCCACGGAGAAATACAGCAGTCGGTAAACGAACGCAAACTCATCAAACAAGCAAATTTAGCAGACAATATATCCTCATCAATACACCATCACCTACAGATACTAAACAGCAAACTAAATGATGCACTCCGACGTATTTTTAAAAATTGATTTTGCCGAGATTTTACAAAGCTATGATTACCTCGCTTATTGGTCTAAACAACGAATTTGGTTTGGAGACTTTGGAACTACGTCGCGAGGTATTGGTTTAAAAATCATGTTCTGAATCAAAATCAGGTTATAATCATGTTGTCTATCACTCTTTGAGTACTCCTTTCTGCTGTTGAAACAATATCTATACAGTATTGCCCACCGTAATATACACAGTGGACAACTAACATTGACTATCACTTGATGATGAATTCGGTCAAACTAATCCACATTGAGTTTCTGATTCCAGCAAAAGGACACATTATTTTTTTGGCTCTTTGGTTACACGTTTCCAAAGGCGATAGGAAGCACGCGTAACTATTAAGTAAATCAGATTTTAATTGTATCATCGTGACACTTAACATTTCACTACACTTTTCAATCTATTAATACTGTTAACAAATTCAACCTGGATAATATAATCCTCTTCTGCTTTTTCACCAACTTTTCCCAACATTTTGGAGTCAGCTGCACTTTATAATTTTTACTCATGGCTGGCATGGTCAAATTTGAACCGTTGATTTTACGACCGCATGCGCTTGCTACCCCAAAGCATTTAATATCTACTGTCAGGTGGTACTGTGTAATAACGTGGAAACTGACGTGCTGCATCTGTCTGTGAAACCTGTAACTATGTTCTGTCGGTGATAAGTGTATTTTTTGTTTGTGAAATGTGTAATTTATAAGGCGTAGATTGGTGACTGTCCTGACATTCCTCTTGATGGCTGCGGAAAAGCGCCTAAAACCCGCAGTCAGAACGGCTGGAACGCGAGGGTCTGGGCTCGTGCCCAACCCCGTTGTATCTCCCTGATCCAGTGTGCGGTGACTCAACACACGGAGCCTCAGAGGCAGGCTAACCTGTATAATATAATACATAGCTCTAACACGCCAATAGATCAACCACTGGGCAGAACAAAGGACGCCGTCAGGTACACTACGCATTTCAACTTTTATTCAAGCTGATACTCTGAACCCCACACCGAACTCGAAATTCCATATAATTATTATCGAAGCTACCTACAGCGTTATAAAAAATACTACCAAGTCCGCGGACATTGCCTGGAAGCCACTCAAACTGTCTTTAAGAGACATCGGAGGAAACTTACATTTTGCGAGATTGCATTTTCTATGTAACATCGTACAATGCTGATGGGTGAAATGGACATTTAAAAAAATCTTCTCGCAGTGTACGTTATCCCTGAAGTCGCTTCTAATAAAGATGTAAATAACAGAACAGAATATTAAACACTCCCTTTTGTTCCATCTTAGTTGAAATAATTTTTAAAAACATGCGAACTGAGAAGTATTACTAACATGAGTGATTCTTCAACTGAACCACATGCCAACCCATTTAACAGTTAATTATTACAATGCTTTCATAACATTAATAGTCCCAGATAAGGTAAGAGGAATTTAAACTTATTCAAGATCTGCTTTGTTCTTCCTGTGGCTCTTTTATTTTCTAGTTTCAAGATCATATTTTTTATATATATAAAGTAAAATGAATCACTGAGCAAGATCTTTTTAAATTTGGGATAAAATTTGCAAATTACTGTTTCAGCTTTATGTGGATGTTTTTCATGTAGAAACCAGGTAAAACTTTATTGTTCTTTGCACTATTGACAGTAGTACATTTCTAGTATTGTGCCTATGTTCATCGTCACTAATACTGAAATGTCCGCAATGGCACACACTGTATGCATTGTGTTGCCTGACACTGGATCTCACAGCCAGCTCTTTAAACGTGTCACCGAGCAGTTTCATGTACTCTGCGACATACTTCTCTCAGACACGATGTTACTACCTGCTACCTTATATGTAAGCGCCGATATTTCTGGGAGGCGGAAGAGAGGGCTTCATCTTTTTATATCTTTTTCCCTTAAGAATTAATTTACTAAGGTTAAACGAGTTATTTGTGATTTTCAGAATTATATTTGTCTTGTCTCAGATATTTTCTACTGGTTGGCTGGTATTTTATCAATAACAAAAACAGTATGTGTTAGTAAATATTAAAACGATGTGGAATATGTGTATTTATATTCACAACAGCAGGAAACCAGGAATTTATCATGAGGGATATCAACTTTAACCGTTATCCATTCTCAGTTCATTACAGACGGTATGTGTCTTATAGCCACAGTTTGGTTCGACGAGTAACATTTTTCAAGCTGCTCCTCAGTTAGGCGGATGGGAGTGGAGAACAACCAGCCGTGGTTGATCAAACCGTTGCACTACATAGCAATTCGCGTGGGAGCAGTAGTTTTGTGAATTTAGCAACACACACAAAGAAAGCTGGCTGGAACCGAAAAGTAAAGTGGCAGAGGGTTAACAAGGGGTGTCAGCACCTGTTTGCATAGCAGTTACAAGCCATCGGTAGATGTGGCGAAGAAGAGTTCTTCTGTAATCCACATAATGTTGTGCACATACGGATGTGTATCCTACCAGTATGCACTCTAGAGTATTCGAGGTAATATATTTATAATTAACTAATTACAACTGTTATTAATATATTTTAGACGGTGCGATCGGTATCCGATCACTTGAAACTCAATTGTGGGTTGGCACAGTAGCTGGTATCCCATTTGCTGTCAGCAGAATCATATTTCATAACAAATTCTATATAAAATGGTGAGACGTTAAAGTGACTGTTCAGCACTGTCAATATTAATGGTACATAGTATTTGTGATAGCTTTTTTTTTTTTTTGCTTCAAACAAACCGTTGAGTATTTTAGTAATAATGGGAATTAGAGAATCAAGCATAACGGAAGTGTAGTCACACGCACTGTATAAGTAAAGGGACCCACATCTTACGCTGCTGGTGGTTAGTCTTGAGGGAGAACATACAGTTCCGCAGAGTAGGGCAGTCGTAGCGTTACAGTCCGCAGTACTGGGGGGAACCCACGCGTTCACGTCGTACTGTGCAAACTGTCATGTTTTGGCACTGGCCACGCCGCTCGCACCAGTGCTGTCAATTTAGCATTTAGCATATTTTCAAGTGGATTAGCATGGAAAATTTCAATTTAGCATATAGCATATTTTTTGGCATTTCTTCCTGATACGTAAACGATTTTCTTTGAGTGATAAAATTTTACTATTGTTTATTTATTTATTAGAATAATCTATTAGAATGAATTGTTATTAATTATTGTTAATTTTAAGTTGGTTGCTTTATACATTTTACGAGTGTAATGCTAATAACTCCAAAAAAGAATTTAACAAAGAAGTTTTTAACAAATTCAAATAATTGAATTGTTATAAAACATGCATTGTTCGTTCTTATTTTTGACTAAAATATGTATTTAAGTTTTGTTTCAGATAATTTTAAAGATAAAATTTGCATTTGATGATATGTGTCTTGCTGACTCAAGCGTACTAATATTTTCTGCTATTTTCATTGCATGGTACGTAGAAAGATTGATTTTTCAATTCTGGTATAATTGTATTTAGATAGCGTTCAAAAATAGTAAACTTACCTTGAGGTATTATTTTTATGGTAAAGACGTTTGTGTGTATAGAAGTATTCTAATAAAGTTTTATTTTGGTAGGTTTAAGATTTGGTTGACATGTTACTGGTAGGTTGTAATTGGTTGAAAGTAAAAGTTATAGATATATATCGTAAATATTGCCGTTGTTAGTGAATCCCGTTGTAGAGACATTTATGGTAGAGTTACTCCGTTATTCAGTAAAGGTACGTGAATCAACTACTGAGATGGGAGTGTATATTTGAACGCAGCATTCTTTTCACCAGAGCTCCGCTGTTGTGTACCTTTAGCTTACTGGGCGCGTGCAGCACAGGCCAGCAATGTCTTCTTTTGGCTGTCACATCGACTTAAATGACACAGACTCCCGAGCACACGTTTGGCCTGGCAAGCTACAAGAAGAAATTTTCCATTTACAAATGTAGTTACATTTACCGTTACCCTTCTTCCCGAGATAACGGAAGAGTTCTTGAGTTTCAGCTAGTCTGATTTTTAAAAATTATTCACGTGATATGACTGGAAATCAGGTTGTAATTCTGCTTTATGAGTGCGGGAAACAAGAAAATCAGCACACTTTCGCAAGTTTTGTAACCACCACGCACGAGTGCTACTAAGCAATCATTTCAATGATTATCAGAAATTCTCTCATAAATTACAAAAATATTGTTAATCCTTTATTACGTCTTTTGCGACAGAGAGAAGAAAAATTGTAGTATGTAGTAAAATCATACTAGATGAATCTGTTACCTTTTATGACTGTATATGCCCGAAGTTTACGAAGTTTGTTGGTTTCATTAACCAATTTCCGCTTGGACAGTTTGCCAAGCATGCTCAGGGAAATAAATTGACATAGTTACTTATTAAATATCAAAAGTGAAACAAAATCACGAAGTTTAAAATAAAGAACAACATGCTGTCAATATTACGACAGTCTATCACGAGAAATATGTTTGTCTGTTTTCCAGCATACAGCAGAGTGGACAGAGATTCGTGCGTGGCAGCCCGGGGAAGCTGGTTTCGAGCACGTTCTGTGGGGGCACTCGTAGAGCCCGTCGGTGAAATGATGTTCACGTATTGGCAGAAATCTGAGAGGCGCCAACTTGAGCCAAAGTTTATCTGCAGAGTTTGTGCCCCTGTAGGCGGACCGCCCGCATTGCCGCCGTCGCCAAAGAGGAGCGTGCATCTCATTCCTACCGCTCGCTCCAGCGGAGAGCGGTGCACCGACTAAACATCGCAAATACAGATCTTATGTGATTTGTAACATGATTTCAATCAGTCATCTAGTTTTATTTTCATATGTCATGTTTCACAAACATACATTAAAATTCCTAAGACACCTCAACAGTCTTTGCATTCCTTTCCGCACCAGTATCTTTTATCTACCGTGTGCATAAATTCCTAGTGAGTTTCATTAAGAAAAGTTATTTTAATTTCTGGTCGAATAAGTTTTAAAAAAAAAAAAAAACTGTTAATTTTTTTTGTGCATATGTGGGAGTCTTGAATCACGTACTATTAGTGCAAATTATTTTAACCATATTTCAGCTTAATTCTTTATGTTGTTAATGTTGATCTAATATGTATGATATAACTACAAGTGATGTTTTATTTAGATAAGTTAAAAGTCTTTTCCACATTTGTATAATATTCTTATTAACATTGTGCTTATCTGTGCAAATGGTTGATGGTTGTATAGTGCTATGTAGCGTTGGAGGCGAGATAAACCCAAACTCACAGTACCCCCAATGCAGTTAACGTTAAGAACAAAGCTACCGGACGTATCAACTGGCCTGGCACCTATTTTGTTGAAAGCAGTCACCGGTCGGCCTAACGATTCTGAAAGAATCTCAGGGACAAACACCCAAGGGAGATAAACAAGTTCGGACTCTTTTAACGATCTTTGTCCCATCTGAACGAAGGGTACAAGAAGACATATTCTCTCTTAGAGCACTCACATTGGAGAGGAGCATCATAGCAGACTCCTCTCCGGCAGTGCTGATCCGCCTGGTCCCGCCACAGTCAGCTGCTGACACGCATTCCCACTCTTATCCCGTACACAATTAATGCAGCTTGGCTTCATAAGACACTGAATTCTTCATTGACTGTCTAATTTAGTCAGTCAAGTGAAATGAAGTATTCACGGGTGTACCGCCGGATAGTGTTTCGACGAGTAGCTCCGTCGTCTTCATCAGGTGTCGAGACGTCTGCACAGGTCGGCTGACCGTCGGATACTATTTTTAAAGTTTTGTGGAAAGTGCTACATCGGTCAAACCATCCGCACTGTACAAAACCGGTGTGAAGAACACAAACGCCATCTTCGCCTGGGACAGTATAGCAAGTCAGCGATCGCCGAGCATGTGTACAACCATGGCCACAGGCTTGACTTCAACAACGTCACGATATAGGCTAGGACCACATACTTTTGGGATACCAGAGTCAAAGAAGCGATTGAAATTCGATTGGCTGATACCTACAACAGAGATAGTGGGCTACGTCTTAGCGAGGCATGGGAAACAGCCTCGGCAACTCTACGCAGAGAGCGTGGCACGCATGTTCAGTAACCGCCAAGGCATGGGAAACAGCCTCGGCAACTCTACGCAGAGAGCGTGGCACGCATGTTCAGTAACCGCCATAAACGCCCGCAACGAACGGCCTATCGGCCTGACACTAAATCTTCTGGGACAGCTTTTCGCCCAGAGTGTGGGGAAGTTCTTGCAACGTTGGTCGCATCTCCTTCCAGATCAATGAGAGGTTGTCCTTGCTTTATATGGCATTTTCGGGCGTGTCGTTCCCGATTGGTTGGCATAATTCGTTATGACTTCTGTAAGTAACGTGGTCTGCTGTTGTAGTAGCTGCATGATGACGCTTAAACTTAAGCGTTCGGAGTGAATGCAGTCCGCTTGACGTCTATGATGGTGGGTGGCGGACTGCTTTGCCGTCGCGTTTCGCTTTGGACCGGTCTCTGTTGGCCGTCGACCGGTGTTACCGCCGCTGTTGTTGTTCTCCCCAGCGTAGGACTTCTTCGTCTTGCTTCTCTGCGACAAGACCTTGCTCTCGGTGCGACTGGTAGCGGACTGAATCATGCCGCGGTGAGTGGCCTCGTCTTGTGAACTTGCAGCGGGCTGCGTATGGAGCCTTGGCTTCGATAATTTTCACTACTTACTCGCTGCAACGTCTGACGCCAAGAACGCAGAAGAATATGGCTGATACCAACAGTTCTCCCAAGACATCGCCGAACAGCAAGAAGGCCAAGTCGAAGAAGAAGATGAGCCACAAATCTCTCGCGTTTCCGCGGGAAGTCGGCTTTTACGCAGAAACCTCTTTGCTTCCATACGGTGCTACTGAACGTGTGGTGCATGCTATCAATCCTGAAGAATGGTCCATGAAAATATGGAGACGGAGTCTCGAAAGAGGCAACCCGAAGAAATGGAAGTTCGTTATCACCGTTCTTCTAAACGACCTTCAGTTTAGCTGGGAGGTCCCTACCAGCGACGCGACTACCTTTGAGCTGGTCCTATTAGGCCGAGACCACAGCCACCTCGCCGAGAAGATTCTCCCAGAAGGGGTCGCTGAGTGGCCGGAGGCACTCGTGTTCCCCACCCCACTAGCCAGCGACTTCGACTGGGAGAAATATGTCGACCTAACGAGAAGAAGATTTATGGCCTCTTGCTACGACCCGGTAACTGGTCGTAACTTCCAAGTACCGCCAATCTGGAACCCAGAAAACTCATCCCCTCCAGAGCTGGGCCCAGTGCCGCCCATCCAAGTCTACTACAGCCATGGATACTATGGGCTACAAGCTCACCTGCAGCGTCACATGAAGCTGCCTTTCTTCTGCTGGCCGCTTCCTAAAGGAATGAAGATACTGCTGGGCTCCCCCAGTGACCTTATGATATCTTCATTGAGGCAAATCGCGAGCGAGATGGACAAGTCTGCCGTTTCGGCCTGGAGCGCTTTTCGCCTAACCTCGACAAGGTGCAGTTCAGGAACTTCCTGCAGAAGAATGTTGACTCTTCCTTCACTCTATGGGTTATCAATGCCTGCCTGAAATACGGCTGGACCATTCCAGATAACAACTTGGACTGCAGTACGGCCCTGGCCTTCCAGGGAGTGGATGATCCAGAAGTCAAGCTGATCCACGATGATGCTGCGGCAAAAGGGCTCAAGCGCCCGGATGCCCTAACATCAATTCCATTGGTGCTCGCGGAGGGTTTCTGCGCTAAGAAACTCTTCCTAAAACTAAACGGAAGAAGAAAGAGGCTGCGCAGGAAGCAGCAACCAGCGGCAACAGAGGACTGGCAGGTGCCGGGAAGCACAACTGTTGCTTCTACATCCACAACGCTGCAGACTCCGGGAACAGAGGCACCAGGCTTCAAAATCCCGAAGCCTCCAGCGCAAAGCAGCCCTCCGAGAAACGACGCTGCGGCTGACCAAGCAGCTCCAGCGTCGCCCACGCCAGAAGAAGAGGAGGAGGAAGAGTCAGCACCAACCACGGAGCAGGGTCCTGTCCAACCCGTGGTGGCGGCTTACGAGGGAAACTGGGGCGGCCTGTATGTACAGCTCCTGCTGGCTACAGAGCTGCCTCTGTTCTGCTGGCCTGTAGAGGGAGGCCTGCAGATCCTGGCCACATGCCCCGCCGACCTGATGAGGGCCACCAGCCTTTTACGCGAGCAGGGCATCGGCTGCGACATGGTGCAGCCCAGCCCGCCGAGCCAGCCGTCGCCTGTGGCCGCTACAGAACTGCCGAGAGAGAGGGCTAGGAAGGCTGCCAAGAAGAGGCCTTCCCCGCCCGAACTCCGGCAGTGTTTTAACTGCCAGCTCCATGGTCACGAGGCAAAGGAGTGCAAAAACCGGCGCAGATGCACCAGATGTGGGGCTGACCATCGTGCCGCCGAATGTACCATAGCCAGGGAAGAGGCTGTCTGCTGCAACTGCGGACAAAATCATGCAGCCTGCTTCTCTGGCTGTGAAAAGAAGAAGCAGCTCAGGGCAAAGTATCGCCCAAAAGCTGCCACGGGGCCCAGCAGGAGACCAGCTCCAGCAAGACACCCCACAGCGACCGACCGACGACAGCGCCCAGGCTCCATACGCGGGCCGGACCGCGTCGTCAAGACCAGCCCACGACGGCTCCAGGGTTCAGTCGGCAGCCAGCCGGCCGCCGTGAACGTCGACCTGCCGACCGCTGCCACTGCCGTACCGGACCCAGCGACCAGCTCACGGTGGTGGTTACGCTGCTCACGCAGCTGATCACCGCCCTGATGCCACGTCAAGAACTAGCAAATATCAGACAACAATAACAACTGACGATTTGAAGAAAAGACACTTCAAAAAAAGCAAAGTAGACAGCAGTCATAGGGGTTACCCTGGTACTGCAACAACAATATGGCGTAAGCCATCCAGATGATGCTGTGCTGCTGTCTCACTCACGAGACCAGCCACTCACGGAGCAGCATCTCATCGAAGTGGAACGGCCCGCACCGGCGAAGATACCAGCGTACTGGCGGACGGCTGACGGCTCGATACCAGGCCCGCAACAGCGATACTGTCAAGACGTCGTAAAAGCAAAGCAATTTTGTCATTAGGGACTCAAAGCAAATTTTGTCTGTCAGATGTCAGGCTAGCACTTCTGTCGTTCGTGCTGTAGGTTATATACTGTGGAAAGCCACAGTGTTAGGGCCTGTTAGCTAGGGAATTTGCACGTCAGGGACCCCTTCACGTGGGATCATCCCGCGCGTGCTGAGGCAAAGGCTAGTTGGATAGGTTAGACATAGGTTAGAATAAAATTACTAGTTTAAGTTCTTCAAACACCCAGACCGCCACGGAGCCCGTAAGGGCTGCCGAGGCCATGCCCCCACCACCGACCCCTGCCACCAAGCGTCAGCGCTCTGATGAACCCAATACACAGACAATGGAGACTGCAGAGTCAGTAGTCACCATCAATGTATCCCCTAAATAACCTTCCGACCTCTGGTAGCGAGTCAACACATGACAGTGAAAGGCCCCAACAACCACGTCAGCCAAAGGTTCCTCCCATCATTGTATATGACACAAAAGATTACTACAAGACAGTTGAGGAAATTAAGAAGTCACTCACTGGAGGCCTCAACATAGGCTACAAACCTGGTAGTATTAAGTACCAGGTTTACAATGAGACTGACTTCAACTACCTAATAGTTCATTTTACAAACAAAAAAGCACAATTCCACACTTATGAGTTCGACGGCACTCGGAAGAACTTGAAGGTCGTTCTTAGGCAGCTGCCTATAGATCTTGATCCTACACAGATACACGACGAACTTGTTTCATTAAACTTTCCAGTAAAAGATGTCAGCCAGTTGACTAAATTTGATAAGGAACAGTCCATACGAGTACCCATGCCATTGTTTCTGGTCACACTGGACAACTCTGAAAAATTTATGACCTAGAGTTTTTTATGCACCTTAGAATAAAGGTAGAAGTCTATAAAACACCTGAAGGCCCGTCGCAGTGTCATCGCTGCCAAAAATTTGGTCATGGGCAAAGAAACTGTAGGGTCCTACCAAAATGCGTTAAGTGCTCTGGGGAACACCTAACAAAACTATGCAATAAAACAAAAGATGAGCCACCCAAGTGCTCAAACTGTGGGGGTGAACACCCAGCGAGCTATAAAGGCTGCCCACAGTATAAGAAAATAGTGCAGGCGAGGAATGTCAGGCTCCAGCAACAAAAACAGCAGGAGAAAGAGAAATCTGACAAACAAAACCCGCCAAGTACCTCTGACAAACAGCAGTTCCCTTCCCTACCTGACAAACCAAACCCGTGGACCAAGGCCACAGACAAGAAACAAGACAACCAGACTGACAAACCCTCAAACAGCAAACAGATTGACAAGTCGACAAACAGTAAACAGACAGACAAAACAAAAGACCAAACTGACAAAACCAAGAATAAGCAGAGAAACAAATCCAACAAACAAAACAATGACGAAAAGCCGAAAGGATTTAAGTCGGATATGCTAGAATTCATGTCCTTCCTGAGAGAGTTTGATCTTAGGAAGATGCTAAGCATAATGAAAGATACGCTTAGCAAATTCCGACAGACTGAGGACAGCCAGGAAAGAGCACTTATACTAGCAGAAGCCTTCTTTAACTTTATCGGTCTCAATGGCGACGATAAATAAATCGACACTAAACATACTGGCGTGGAATGCCAATGGCATTTCCAACAAAAGACTAGAGTTACTTGACTACCTTGAAAACAATGACATAGACATAGCCCTCATCGGGGAAACCCACCTGAACCCGGGAAACGAGTTCAGGCTGAGGAACTATGTAGTGACTCGCACTGACCGACCGACAAGGGGAGGCGGGACTGCTGTTTTGATCAAAAACAGGCTGGTCCACAGAGACCTTCCTGACGCACAAACCGGTGACCTGGAGCACACTGCCGTCGAACTCATGGTGAATGGGGAACCTTTGCATCTAGCCGCAGTATACAACCCACCAAGAAAAGTATTAAAAGAGGAGCAAATTCAAGCATTACTAGATAGGAATGCAATAGCAATACTAGGTGGTGACTTGAATGCCAAGAGCCAGATCTGGCATAGTAGGACTACAAATCGGAATGGAAGGGGGTTGCTTAGGGTGCTGCATAGCAACAGAAATGTTGAAGTGCTGGCGCCCGACGTACCCACACACTTCCCGAATAGGGCAGGAACTCTCCCAGATGTCCTGGATCTATTTGTTGTGAAGGGGCTGAGGTGGAGGAGGGAGCTTTCAACCCAATGCCATCTCAGCTCAGATCACAATCCGATTCTTCTGTCAGTCACGCTCCGAGAACCCAAAACGCCAAAGAACTGGATTGGTTACCATACCAACTGGGAACATTATGAGGAAGACGTTGCGCTCCACCTTTCGAACATACCAAACTTAAATTCAACAGAAAAAATAGATGAGGCTGTGGCCTCGTTTGGGGCAGTACTTCAGGAATGCACCAAGCAGGCAACAATTAAAATTGAACAACCATTCTTACGTATTCAAACTCCAGACCATATCAGAAACCTAATTTGCCTCAAAAACCGGATTCGAAAGCGTTGGCAGCGTTGGCGGGACCCGGCTGACAGAAGGATGGTCAACCACCTAGTAGATGAAATCAGAGAGAATCTGAAAATACACAGAGGACAAGAATGGGAAAGAAAACTGGCAGCAGTACAGAATAACAACAGGAAACTGTGGGCACTTGCGAAGTCAGTCAGCAAGACATCCCAACCAATTCGACCTTTACGAGGACAGCATGGGCTGGTGTATGACCCAATTGGGAAAGCTCAGGCCCTCGCTGACTCGCTAGAACCACAATTCACCCCGAACGACATAGCTGACGATGAAGGCGAAACACACAAGGAACACGTTCTGAGTGTGGTAAATCGCCTCATCAACTCCGTTCCGCAGAATACAGTGCAACAAACAAACGATGAGGAGGTGGTGTCTATCATTCGACGCCTCAAGTCAAAAAAGGCTTGCGGGTATGATAAGATATCCACGCTCCAAGTCAAGAACCTGCCTCCGCAAGCCATTAGATTTCTTTGTTCCATCTATAACGCCTGTCTAAGTCAGTGCTATTTTCCTCGGGCCTGGAAAATAGCTAAGGTTGTTGCCATACCTAAAGCTGGCAAAGACAGGACTTTACCTCAAAATTATAGGCCAATTTCTCTTCTTCCAATCCTTGCAAAGATCCTTGAACGTCTGATTCTCAGGCGGCTCAATCGGTTTTTGCAAGCGAACAACATAATTATCGCGCAACAATTTGGATTTAAAAAAGATCATAGCACAGTTCACCAAGTTACCAGGCTTGTGGAGCATATCTGCAAAGAAAAGCAGGCAGGAAATGGTACTGCTGCAGTGTTTTTAGATATTGAAAAAGCCTTTGACAAGGTGTGGCATGAAGGCCTGATATACAAATTACACTGCCACAAAATCCCAGACGACATGTTACATCTGCTACATTCCTATCTGACTGGAAGACAATTTTTCGTTAAGTATGAAGAGGCAAATAGTGAACTCAAGCAGATCGAGGCAGGTGTTCCTCAAGGAAGCGTCCTCGGTCCCATCCTGTACAATGTCTACGTCAACGATATACCTCAGCAACTAGATAGCTACATGTCACTCTATGCTGACGATACAACAGTGTATGCCAGCAATAGAAGCCTACTCTTTGCTATTAAAAAAGTGCAACGCCACCTGGAAGCACTGACACAGTGGTGCAACGTGTGGAGAATTAAAATCAACAAAGCAAAGTGTCAGGCAATCTTATTCTCCACACGATTGAAAATACCCGAGAAGAAACTAAGCATAGAAGGCGTAGACATTGACTGGGTGGACGATGTCAAATATTTGGGTCTGCGGCTAGACAAAAGACTGACGTGGGGTAAACACATAGATGACACCAAAGCTAAATCGAAAGCCAAACTAGCCGGCCTCTACCCCCTTCTAAGAGGCGACGGACTATCCACGGATACAAAGTTGCTCCTGTACCGTGCGATCATACAACCCACGTTTCTGTACGGGTCCGAAGTATGGAGCATGGCGGCCGACTGTCATGTCAAAAAGATCCAGACACTGGAGAACAGAGCGCTGCGCATAATAGTGGACGCACCTAGGTACCTTCCCAACAGGGAGATACGTCGTAGCCTAAACTTCCCAACAATACCAGAAACCATCAAAGCTAGATCCACAATTTTCTACCGAAAATGCTCAGTTTCAATCCATCCCCTCATTGCTGAAATTGGCGATGAGGACGAAAACATGCGTCCAGCAAAGCGCCCAAAACTTACCCTCGTCAGACAGTACCATTTTTAACCCCCCACTACCCACCATAATCCCCCTACCCACCAATAGATGTAATGTAGGACCCACATCAGCATAATGTAGGCCCCCATGACAGTGAACTACCCACCATTAGCATAAGTAGGCCCTAAAAACTAACATAAAGTACTCCCCCCCATTAGTTTTAGATTCCAACAAAATTAGTTAGGTCCCTTGTAAATACTTGCAACAAATTCTCCCACCATTAGATTTAGTAAATCATATTTTTAGATATCAAACCAAATTAAGACATATACAATCTTTTCTAGTCCAAATTATGTAAATCAGATAAGTGACATAGGTTTTTTCCTGGCTCACGAACGGCAGAATGGGCTACGCCCATACATCTGACAGCCTAGCCTAGCCTAGCGCTGTCTCAGCATCCGATGGTCAGCCGACCTGGGCAGATGTCTCGACGCCAGATGAAGACGACGGAGCTAGTCGTCGAAATATCGTGTTTTCAAAACACTATCCGGCGGTACACCCGTGAAGACTTCATTTCAAGCATACACCGAGAAAGTCTCCGTTCTTACATAGTCAGTCAAGTTAGTAATAAGCGAGATAAATTTCATTCTAAACCGCTTTGCTTGTTTTATATATTTGGACCTCGTATTGTAATACTCACCGTAATTGAATTTAAGTACACCAGAAAAATACAGCACTATTCAACAACTGATGGATATTCTATGTATTTAAATTGGTTTCACGGCTCATAGCAACAAGATTCACGACGTTTTCCAGGAACTCAAAGCGCTTTAGCAGAAAGGCTACCAGTGGATCCACCATCTCAAGTGGACTTCTGAATACGTTGAGGAAACAACAGCAAATCTGAGGGAGTGGTGCCTCAGACGAATGTCTTTGTTTCATTCCGTGATACCTCTTCTACTCTCTCAATGCGGCTGTGCCACATCGCAAATCACGCGTCTACCAGGGACTGGCCCAAAAGACTACGCAGGGTACCTACTGGTGGAGGTGTCAGAATTCACTGCATGTCTACCCGCTGGGTTACAAACACATTGTTATTAATTTTCGAAAGCAAAAAATAAATGCTTGTTTCCTGTTTTGATACTACGTAGAAGTAGAAAACCTGAAAAATAAGTTAACTGAATAACGCATTCCACTGACGAAATCGCATATTCCGTTCAAATGAAATTTGATTTGGGCACAGGACACTGTGGTTCCCTACTCTGCTAGTAGTACTTTCGTCTGTGAATATTCTGAAACAATATTACCGGTAACCGTGCAAGATGTGCGGTGTTGTAAGTCAAACGATTCGTATTTTTAATCTCGAGACAATTCTGTAGATTTGGCTGCTGTTGTTGACCCTGCTGTTAATTACTCCTAAAAAAAACTTTTGGAATGTCATCTCCAAACTGTAAAATTGTTGTGTAATGAATATAGAAATAAAGTAATTGTTTCATCTGTGAATCTAACTTTTTGGAGTCCTCGTCTGTTGTATTGGGTAGTAGATCATTGAACACCTCTCTGTGAGCCAACTGGATTTACTGTCTGCTACAATTACGGACCGTTAAAAATATATTCCAGGTGTGAAAATAATTACGTGCGATGACTTAAATTTGGTCCTGATGATAAACGTTTCGTTTGGAGCTTCCTGGTGTAGTGTTTGATCCCTATAACTTGTTTTGTTCCTTCTTCTACGTGCATTTGCCTGTGTTCGGAACCGGGGGGATCGCATTGGACAGTGACTTCCCATCTTTAGCAACGTTACTTTATGTTAACCCGCGACTAAATATTGGAATAATGTATATTCTTGTTATTGACTCTGAATTTCCTACAATTATCCTATTATGGTACTATAAGACTAGTAAACACAACAAAGAGAAATTTACGTCATGCTTCCCGATCAGTTGCTTGAGTAAAAAAGTTGGTGATTAACGCTGGATGTTGGCAGCAAGAATTCTTCTCTAGGATTAAATTAATTATTGAACCGTCCTAATAATGTTGTAAATGCTGTGCTGTAACAGGATCGGTTTCTTATAATCTAAATTCGAGAAAGTATTTCTACATTGAAGTATTTATGAGAAATATCTAACGTTATGGAGTTTGCATGTTCATTTCATTATCTGTATTACCGTGAGGACTTATTACCGCCAGCTTCTGGCGGTTGTAGACTGATATTTTGTGGTCAGTCCTTTGCTACTTCGAGATTTAAATAAATTTTCCGGGAAACAGAACTTTAGTTTAGCTGCAATACACTGCTTATATTTAGATGTTTTCAAAATAGGTATGGCTAGTTCGCTGTTGATCCTAAAATCTCAGCTTTAGCAGCTCGTTTATATTTGACTATGTAGTTTTGGCAGGACGCTGGCGATAAATGCTTGTGTCTGTTGTGACTGCTTCTGATATCCATGCGTCTTCTTTATCTGCTATTAGCTATCATTCACCATCATCTTCCTGGTGGTTCTCCTCTTCTTCCGAATAACTGGTTTCATATGTTTTAATTGACAGTTCTGTTACCAAAAGACTTGGCTAAAGACTGTCTCTGGTCTCTATATTAAGTAAAAGTGGTTGGCTTACAACACTGCATTGTCTGAAACGTTCTTCACTTCGCCCATATTTGGTAATGCAAACGGGATACATGTAATTTTATGAAAATTTACTCACCATAAATCTGTACAGGCACTTAACTTTCCCGAGATATTTTGTGAATTTATATCTCATCAAAAGATACGTAGAATAATTGTCACCCCACCAACGGTTGGGGCCGAGAACTTTGGAGATAGAATAATATCATCATCTGTCTGCGAACTGTGTAGGCGTTGTAGCTTGTGTTTGTGAAATGTATAGCTCTTGATGGAGGAGAGAGGAGCGATTACGACGACCAGCAGGCAACGAGTCGCGGTCTCTTATCCCTCTCCAAGTCCAGCTTGCGAACTGGTATTGATAAACCTGCTTCTGCTGCACATCTCTATTTGTGTCTGTTGTACTGGTGATTCTCAATATCAACCATAGATTACTTTACATTCCAGTCTAATGTGTGATGATAGATACATTTATTTCTCTACCAAAACTGATATGATCGCTGAATTGTAGTGCAATTTCGTGCTTTAGAAACAAAATTATCACATCCAGTGAAGCTCGAACGTTTCACTGCTAATGCCGGAGCTTATTTGCGTGTGTGGTGCGTGTACTTCAGATTTGTTTGTCCTGATGTGTTTGTCCGTGACCGTGTTTTAGTTGTGGTAACGGATCTAGAATATTTCCAGTTTTTAGGGTCAAAAGTCGTTACAGCTTGACCTGATGTGGCTGAAATATGAGCTTGACCTAACGATTTGCTCAACAAATTTTTAACTTTTTATGTTCAGTCTGAAAGGTTTAGTAAGCCATAGATTTTGCATGGGCAAAGACTATCGCACAATATAGCAAACCCTAACTGGTTTAAACGTCTACTGGACTTGTATGTGACCCTAAGGGTTCTTATTGTAAAACTTAAAAAGATTTCTGTTGAGTCTAAAGGGAGTTATAAATATTAATAGATGTCGGATTCAATCTAGCTACTGTATAAGTGTAGTAAAAGGAATCAAAGATCTCGATATCTTGACCCGATCAGTCTGAAATACTAATTTTATCTGTATTTCAACCTAATGGTTCGATCTGTAAAATATTAAGAATTTGTGTTTAGTTTGAAGGGAGTTAGAATTCGTAACGACAGATTGCGCGGGCATGCACGGCATGACTGCAGTAAGTATTGTCATAATATTTGTCAATTGAGTAATCTCTGAGGATTGATGAACTTGTTTTCCATTATAAGGCCGTAATCACAGACCGATACAATAACAGTTATTCTAACTGTAAAAAACTGAAACAGAATACTGGGATTCATTAAAAACATCCAAGAAAATAATAAACACAGTATAATTTTTAGCTCCAGGTTGAGTTTCGTAAAAATGGTTAACAAAGATGGGCTACAAGCGACGAGGACTTTCTCTATAGCTGACTGCATCGATCACGAGTTTTGAAATCTATTCTCTAAACGCCGTTCGTGGAACTATAACAGTGTTAGGAAATCGTTTGCTTGGCCGACTCAAACCACCTGTGCACCAAGCTGCTGTTTCATCAACGCGGGCAGTGATACACATTTTCTGACGTATGGCTTGAAACAGGCGAAAAATTATTTCTTGGAGTGATCAGTTCAGGAATGTGTAGTGATCTTCCATTGATTCGTCACACTAAAAAGAACGAAAACAATGCTTAAACTAACTGCTACACATGTCCAAAGTGAAGGTCCTGAAAATGTCCTATATCAGTTCTTCCGGATAAAAGGTAGCATGCTTTCGGCATATCGTTCAAATATACAGTTCGTGTGATACACAGTTTCCAGGATACTAAATGTCTTCCATTCCAATTTGAGTTGCTGAAACTTATCTATGCGCTTTCTATGGGTAACATTTAAGAGAAAACGTCTTATATTTTGTCTGGACTCGAACCGATGACCCTTGAGTTACAAAGGTCAAAGAAGCTGTATACACTGTTGTTACTTAATTCTGTTAGTGTAAAACGGTGGGTGGGTGGTTAACGTTGGTGTCTGAAATCCCCAGTCTAACCTCCAAGTTTTCAGTTTGCGACAGTTTCGCAGAATCACTCCAGGCGAATTCCGGGAGAGTTACTTCGAAACTCCATTGCCGATTTCCACTTCATTCCTTGAACACGACCCTGTTCCAGGTCTAATTACCTCATCGTTGTTAATCCCCGATTAGTAAAATATAAATTAAAAAATCCTGTTGAATCTTAGAAGACTGTTATTATTTCTTCCGAGCATTCCTTTTCCATTTTCTTTGCGAAGTGTCTCCTCAACCCCACCTGCTCTCGCCGTGATTGTCCCCTGTGACTATTTTGAACAGAAGGCTGTGTCCCCTCTGCCTGCTGCGCTCCTGTAGCTCCTAGGTACGTCATCTGTAGCTGTTGAGAGCTAGGGGTAGGTAGGTACACTTTTGGTTATGTAACAGTGTGCTGGCAATTATACTGCTGTATCTGTGCGAGTGATATGGCAGCTCAATGATGAAGGGCAAGTCCTTAACGTATGCTTCGCTTCTGGCAAAGGTTTATTCGCGAAGTACGAAAGAAGTATGTCACCCGACGAATAATGCAAATCACCTTTGTGTTTCGAATACGTTAACTGTACTTTTTCTGGCGTAGCAACTTCCGTCTTCTAATGAAGAAATTTTTGGTACTCTGAGTATTCGAGACTTCCTGTTTGTGTCGTCTGTATGTACCCGCATCAAAAGAAACTGTCTGCGCTGCTGAAGAATCGGCTTCCTTGCCTCTTTTATGAGTGTTCCTAGGTTTGCGTCTACTCTTCTAGTGTGTGTGTTACAGTCCGCTTATTTTATTCATTTATTTAAAGTATGATGCTTACATGACATTTATGAAAGGAGCAATAAATGTAAACAAAACACAAAAACTGTGGATTAATTAGTGTACACGTTACTTCAGCTAAAAAATAAAAAAGAAGTATGTACAAATCGAAGATCCGTTGCATCAAGATCACAAGAAAAACCAAAGAAGGGTTTGTTTGCCTGTACAACTGGACATGCACGCCACCGCCTATTACATAACTGTGTGTCGTAGTGCTACGCCCGTTTGTAGTTGTGCTGTCAGACGTGTGTCTGCTGTGTCCCAGACTGCTGTTGATGGCTCTTCTATAACGACGCCTGCTGTAAATTTCTCAAGAGCTGCCCTGTTGGTGTAGTTACCACGAATATACTTGCTCTTGCAAAGTCTGTTTGTTGCTATTCATCTTCCTGGTCTGCTGTTGTTATAACCGTTACTGACGCCCTTTGCGCCTCTGTTTATTCCACTAGTGTATTTTTGTTTGTGTGTCTCTTTCAGTTATTAAACCCTGGTGTGCTGGACACCGTGTGCGTTGTCCTGCACTTGTTTCTTTCTTCACTGTGTCTGCTGAAGCAGCGCCTGCTGCTGTTGTGTAGGTTGTAATTATGCGTTCTGAAGCTGTATTTGTTGTAGCTGCTATCGCTTGAACCGTCTACACGTGAGTCTAGTATAGCCCGCCTGTATAACAAATATTCGCTGTCCTAGGTGTGTTGTAACTACTTGTGTCTGACATATGTCTGCTATCCTAGTATCAGGAATTAATGTTGTTGCTATTACCGCATCAGATGTAAGTACGATCACCTTACCTGCCAGTTTAACACGTTCATCCCGTACTAGCATCACAACGTATAGATCTTCTCCATGATACACACGTAGGAAAACGGAACTGGCCCCTTATCACTGCGATACAGTGTAATAGCAAGAATTCATTGTCTTCTTCCTCTGGGTTGTTGTTTGTGATAGGTGAATGCGAAATGTTCACCCACTCCGCGCTCTTAAGATATCATTTACAGAATTCCTGCTTACTGCAGAAGAAAAATGACCAGATGGTTACTCAATTCTAGACATGTGAGCAGATCTTTGGTGTATGGGGAGAGGCACACGAACCCGGCATGGGCAGTGCTTCATAGCCTCCCTCCTTCCGGCCTTCTGCAGTTACACACACATCATCTGAACTGATTTCGACGCGTTTGCTATAATTGGATGTGACTGCGATGCCTCATCTCTTAAATCGTCTATTGCACCAAGATTTTGTATGCCGATTCTGGTGTTACTGCGTCTTTTAACCCATTCCTTTGTACCTCCGTCTGTTGATCTTCCATTTGCTCTAATAAATCGTCTGAAGATATGTCTAATGTAACTTCGCATGGTGCCTATGCTTCTAGTGGTTTAATGGTAGGCTTCTCACTCCTGAATGGCATATCCAGTTGGTCCAACATCATTGTTGCTGGAATTATTATAAGCCATTGGCTTGATATTCACTAATATTGAAGTTTGATAATTTAAACTGGGGTGATTCGCTTTTAAATTAAACTCTGCCTCAAGCTGGATAACCTGCCTTTGCTGCTATAATGGCAATGGCTTTTTCTATGTCTACCACGTATGCTGCAAGTACGACTACGATTGATTCAGATACACTATTTGATCAAAAGTATCCGACACCTACCTGTAACTGCAGGCCATTCTTGCTCATGAGCTGACACCGGAGAAGGTAGTATTGTTGGACGCTAGGATCCAGAGCGAAGTCGCCGTTATGACTCTTCCCAAAGATGTTCCATTGCGTCCAGGTCGAGAGTTTGAGCAGTCCAGCCAATTACAGGAATGTTATTGTCCACAAACCATTGTTTCAGAGATGGAGCTTTAAGTCACATTGTTATGCTGATATAATCATTGTCTTTGATCTGTTTCTCTACCACACTCCGTACACAATGGTTTCGAACAGTGGTTCCGAAAGCGATAGCTACTGACCACCGGTCGGCGTTCAAGAGATGTTAGGGGACATTTCTGGTCGAAGGCAAATTTAAGGGGTGCTGAGGATCAAACGCCGCCCCCTGGTATGCAGTGTAACACCCGGATATTCGCGTTGAATCAAACAAGTTTTTCACTGTCTTCCCGGGATCGTATGTAACCGAAAGAGGATTTAGAGAAGTCAGAAATTTATTAGCTAAAAAAAGAAACAGATTTCAATAAAAGAACGTGGCGATTTAAGATTGGTCATAACAAATAAGTCATCAAATATCACTTCAAGTAAGTGGGGCGCCATTTAATTAGTGTTTCTGAAAGTTGGTTACGAGTCAAAATAGTTGGAACAGTATGGGTTACGTTATTTATTACGAGCAGGGAAGTCAGCATGTTGTTTTTTTCTGAAAATGGGTCTGTAATTTCTTTTGGAGAATGGGGCGTTAGATTAAAAAAAGTTTGGGAACTGTGGTTTAAATGTATTAATTTCCTTCCGCATTTAGGGCTTTCTTTTGCGCAATAAGGGAACCATATAAAACACCCCTATCCGATAACAGCACGTCCCCTGTATTTCACAATTGGAACTATACCTTGTTGGAGGTAACGTTCTTCAGGCATTCGGTTAACCCAAACCCTTCAATCGGATTGCCATAGGATATAGCGTGATTTATCACTCCAAGTCACTCGTTTACAGTCATCCACTGTCCATTGGTGTCGCTCTTCACACCACCTCATGCATCGCTTAACACTGACCACAGAAATGTTTGGAGTATGAGCAGCATCTAGAGTCTAGACATCCCATTCTTTTTAACTCCCAACACACACTGGACTGTTGGTAGCACTTTGGAACTCATGAATGATTCCTTCCACTGATTTTGTCGCGATGTTTTGCTCTTCGTAATACTCGATGGTGTCTGACCGTCATTAAATGAGGTCTGCCTGTACTTCGTTTAGTGTCGATTGTTCCTTAGCGTTTCCAACAGTCGACTTGCGCAGCCTCATATTGGTTGAAATGTCCTTGGTGGATTTGTTACTCAGGTGACATCCAGTGACTAGTCACTCAACTCTCCTGACCGGCTTAATCTACTGTTACTGTTTGTCTACTGATGACACAATACTTCCCGCCCGCTTTTACACTGGCGGGTCCGCATGTGGTAATATCCAGGTTGCAGATACTTTTGAGATGTTAGTGTATTTTCCTTGACTTTCTCGAAATATCGGCTAAGTCTAAATGTTCTTACTGTACCCGGATACGCTAACTGGTTTCGTGTGCATGCAGCTGATTACTGTTGGGTATGACGTAGTGGAAACCAGAGCGTCTGTCTATGACCGCTGTCCCTCCGCTGAACATTGTCTCCATTTCCTGTCTTTTTTTTTTTTTTTTTTTTTTTTTTTTTTTTTTTTTTTTTTTTTTTTTTTTTTTGACGTGGTAAAGTCTTTTAAATTTTTTTCCATACTCGGTTGGCGTTGGCATTTTATGAAATCTTAACAAGCAGATTCGGAGGACATAATTTAAAGGAACAGCATCGAATCTACCTTGTAATATAACGACTGGTTTCCCATACGTCATCATAGTGATAAGATAACTTTGAATTTCGTGATATATTATGATTAAACTGTATGTGAATTAAAATGTAAGTAGAAAACAATGAACTGCGAAGAAAACGTAATCTACAATTGTTACAGCTCTTTAAATGTAAATTTTGAAAATTTATTTCCAATAATGAAATAATTAATTTGCAAACCGTGAGAACGCGATACTGGTTTGACGCTGGTTACGGGGGCGAAAGTCCAGCATCTCCATCAATGTGATTGCGATGACCACGGGAGGTGCGACATGGAGCACGTTCTCTTGACCTGTGTCAGACTCGGCCAGGATCCAAAGCAAGTCCCACTCGCTGCCTCGCACCGGCGTCTTCCCGTCATAGAGTTCTAGTAACAAATTGTGACTCCAGTTCACACAAGTAATTAACACCGTTCACTAGCCCGCCAGTTTACACAGGCGTAAAGAGGCATTTCATTGGCTGAACATTAAACATCATCTGTGAATTTGTTGCACGTCTGTTAATTTGTGATCTTCGGTTAGTGTCACGTTTGCGAATGTGCTATAAAGACAGATGTTTCTGTTGCAATTTAACACGAAGGCTCGAAAGCACGTACACTGAGCCCCATTTTCGGCTCGTAACTGTTATAAAACTCTTAATCGCTAAAAGTTTTTGGATTCAAAACGGTTCGGCGGTGTCGGAAAGTCTGGTAAATCACTGTAACACCACTACCTTTTACACTCAAAACACAAATAAAATTGCCAGTAATAAAAGTATAAAACAGCTGTTTTTTTTCTCTTTTTTACGTTAGATGAGAACTGTATATCAAATATGGCTGGTGAGTCGTAACACTCTGCCCTCGAATTTGGAGTTTCAGGTTTTCCATCGTTTCCCCAAATCGCTCCTGGCGAATGCCGGAATGCTTCCTTTAGAAAGGTCATTGCTGAATTCCTTCCCATTCCTTACCCCACTCCATTCCTGCCTCTAACGACCTCGACATCAACCAGGAGTAAAATCATAAGCAAAAGAGAGAGAGAGAAAAGTAACGTATATTGTGCGGGAAGGCAGAGGACATCGTCGTTTTTATTTCAATTTGCAACTTAAAAACGTCCAAGCATTGTGGCTCCCGACTCGATAAAGCTACGACAGTCGACAGCTTACGTAGCGTTCTGTCCATTAAACATAACAGATAAAATAGCATCGTGATTTTTTTTTTTTTTTTTTACCTTCTGCTTACTTTGCAATATATTACCACTATTTTATTGAAATTGTTCAAGCTCAGAGCGTTTTGCAATCTATTATGACCATAATCAATTTTACTGAAATCGAATGAATTCACTATGGGCGTGAGCGACAACGTGGTGCAATATTGACAGCCGTGGAGCGGAGCTCGCTACCTAAAATAAAAATATGTGGACTAAATAAAGAAGGATTCCAAAAAGGGTGAAGTGAAAAATATATTAGAATAATATCGCCACATTTAAGATCAAACTGAGCAGATACACTAGAAATAACGGCAGAAATGAAGTAAAAGACATGGTTGAAGTAAGGCCGATATCAAAACCAAATTTTCATTTGCAAGAAAACGCTTCTTCAGATAGAAAAATATTTAAATATCGATATTTATAGAGGAGCTAAAAACAATTTTCTGAAGTTAGTCTTTGACATTCTGAGGGCAAGTAACAATAAAGGGCAGAAGCGTTTAGGATGTAGTGCTGCAAATAAAAGGAGGGAATTAAGTAATGGGAAGAGTAAGAAAAAAGCACCTCTTAGATTTGATTGATGAAGAAGCGAGTTTGTCAATAAGTTAGCAACCGCAAAAGAAAGGATAACGGGCAACATCACATAAGATTTTAGTTTGTTAGTGAAAACAGTGTTAATGACATGAAATTATCATTCAAGAAGACTTAACATCAGAGCGTGTATAAGAGAGAGGACACAAACTGCAGTGGGTACGTCGAGGTGAACAAACCATCGCGGTTTTATCATACCAGCCGTAACAAGGCTACACGAGGCATATCCCCTGCAACTGACCCCACAGTTACAGCCCTCAACGATAGTAAATTATAGAGTACTATTGAGACCCATTATCCAGGATTCACGTTTTGTATTTACTGAATCTGAGTCACGTGTTTGCGTGTTTTCTGAAAGGCTTTCTCTGGCTCTGGAATTAAAGTATGATCGTCATATTAATGCTAAGCTGCAAAACTTTCCTTCAACCGTGTATTTTAAATTCTGTCAAACTACTTGTTGATTGAGCTTCGAAGAACGTAAAACCTTCCTAACATTTATTAAAGTGAACCTCTGTACCGGTCTGCTCATTGAAATTTCTTCGATTTTTATACTGGCTACTACCCTCATCTCATTTTAGCAGATTATCTTTTATTCTTCGTTTTTAATTTCATCAAATCCAGGAAGTTATATATTTATCTATTTATGCTTCAGTTTTTGGGGAAAATACTTTAACCTTTGTCTACAGTTCTTCAAAACTCTACTAGCAAAAAAAAAAAAAAAAATACATAGCCTTTTAGGTGATATTAACCTTTGCTCTAGACTTTGAAGAGGGTTCCATAAGGTTTCCATAAGGTTTCCATAAGGTTTCCATAAAACATTCCAGGCGATTGATTGCCAGGATGGTTCCCGTTCTGTGATACTCTGTCGGCTGTAATTACCTCGACGTAGACTGTAAATAAAGTCATAAAGCAGATAAGAAAAACCACACGTCTCAAGGCAATACTCAGTGTGTTGTGAGATACATTTGCTAAACACCACTGTCTTCGTTTAGTATTCCACCCGTCTTCTGTGTACCTTTAAAAAGCTCCTACTAGAAGCCGCGTTATGATTAGTATCAGAAAGACCGTTTTAACAATGCTAACATACTTTTAATTTTTCTTGATACGACCATGTCTCCTAATTTTAGATCTTAACCACTTCTTTCCCAATTTTCGCATTTAATCGTTTGATTACTGGTCTGGTTTTGTTGTTGTTAATACTTACATTTCAAATGTACTCTACCGTACATACTTTACTGGAGTAGTAGCTACAGAATATGGGTAAAGGAAAAATTACTCTAATAGAATGATGAAGGGAAAGGTTGGAAAATGAAAATCTGGAGGATGAGGCTTTACATATCAAGTGTAAATTTAGGTTTAAATTTTTGTATAAGTTATTATCTGCAAGTAGCACATAGTGACATATACTCCTCGTACAAAAACAACAACCAATCGTTTTGATCAACTTTAATATTTATATGTAGACGGTAACAGAATGTTGTCGTACGTATGTGACTAAGTCTTTGGACATAGAGTCACCATCGCTACCCTGAAGTTGTTTGAAGGGGTTTACAAACAAGAGTCCAATGGCGACACAAGGTAGTGGAACGAGAAATGATGACTCCCTTTCACGGAGATCCAAAATAATATTCGGTGTATGACAAGCAATTCTCTTTCTAACTGAAATTTCTAAAAAAAATCCCGTGAACGAGGAAAATAACTACATATCGTTTTCCGATGTGGTGAGTTTCGATATGTCAAGAATTCCGCTCCTTTCGTGGATTTTTACCTTGGAATCTGAACCACATAGCGTCCTATTAAATACACATAAATAAAACAAAGACTCTAAAAGGAATCCCGGCCTCATTGAGATTTCAACCCGCGATCCTGAATGTTAAAGGGAAACGCCTTCTCCACTGAGCTACCAGACCGTGCTATTTGAAGGTATATAGGAGAAGAGAAACAGAAGTAAATCCATCGTCAAAACGTCCTCTAGCCACATCATATTCACCAATTATTAATCTTCTTATATTAGTTTCAGTTTAATTCATATTTCGCAGCACATAACTCTGCTACCTAACATGGGGACTATTTTCTTAAAACGTATTTACTTCGTTCACATTTGGTGCCGCAATCGAACGAAAATTATTTGAAGGTCAGCATGCAACTTCCATGCAAAAGTCCATTTATTGTTACGGCTGTTTCTGCTTAGAAATTCAGCGCGATCTGGATGTTATTTTGGCTTGGTGCGCTGAGTGGCAACTTACTCTAAACTGTAAAAAGTGCAAGACAATGAGCATAACTAACAAAAAGAATTCGATTGTTCAGAAATACGAGTTAAACAATACAGTTATTGATATGGTCGATTCTATTAAATATTTGGGAGTAACAGTACAAAGGAACATGAAATGGGACATACACATTAATTCTTTAGTAGGTAGAGCAAATTCTAGGCTGCGATTCATAGGTAGAATCTTGAAAAATTGTAATGAACAAACAAAGGAGATAGCGTACAAATCTCTTGTGCGTCCGCATTTGGATTATTGTTGTGCCATTTGGGACCCGTTTCGTAAGGGATTGATCGAAAGTATAGAGAAAGTACAGAGAAGAGCCGCTCGATTCGTGACCGCATGCTACAGTCCTTATGAAAGCGTCACAGAACTGATTAGTAGATTAGGTTGGGAGTCTCTGGTAGATAGACGACACACGTTTCGTTTAAACTTATTGGAAAACATGCGTACTCCAACTTTCACTCATGGGTGTAGTGAAATACTTCTTCCACCAACCTATTTGAGTCGGAAGGACAGGAAAGATAAAATTAGAGAAATAAGGTGCCGGACTGATTCTTATATGAATTCTTTTTTCCCACGTACCATTAGGGATTGGAATGCACAGCAAAGAGATTAGCTTTGGTGCTGAGCACCCTCTGCCACCCACAATTTTGTGAATTGCAGAGTATATATGTAGATAGATATGTAGATATTATATTTTTTAACTTATATAACTATTGTAGAACAAATCTCAAAAAAAGAAATATTTTTATTACCTTTTAGAATAGATTAAATCTTTAGTTCTGATAACATATGATGAAATTTTCCACTATCCTACGCGTGGTAGAGTATTTTTTGTGAATCAGTAACTCATGTTCTCGCTTCTTATACAACATGTAACTGTGTTCCTGTGCAAATCTAAGGTATATGGAAGAAAACGTTATCTGCAGTCTGCTGTCAACTAAGGTAGCATTCCTATAACAAAAGAGTGTTGCGGTGTAATCAGCAGCCATAATAATCACAAGTGGACGGGAATAAAGTAAATATCGTTTATTACAACAGAGAAAGAAATGAATTTCAAACATCTATTTAATGTGCGGTGTTTCAATCCCATCTCGAGCATTATCAAAAGCAAAAGAGTGAATGGACGCTGCAACATTGTTTATACATTGAGCAATTGATCTGGTTGCAGAGAGTTTGCGTAATGTAAAGTGGTGTAAACATGGAAGCCCTCCTCGATAAGACGGGTTTGTTACTCTCTAAACAGATTTTAACGTAGGTAACCAGTTTCTAAAACGGTGTCTTCGGATTATGATTTTATGTGAAACTAAAAACAAAAGAATTTAATAACTGCAAAAATAAAAAGAAATATCGACTGTTGTAAGACAAAACACGTGTTTGTGTGGAATCGTATAGTTTCTAAGAGAGATCTTTCCCAGGGAGAGGTGTAGTTGAATAGAAGCCAAATTATCAATTATGCCATCGTGACGTGTATTGTGAGCCAGTCATCTAGTATTAGTTTTGTGGGTGTAGCCGCAGTAGCTGCACCTCGTCGTGTTTACTGACTGTTTGGTTCTTTTGGTGGCAGAGTGCTGAGCGAGAGCCCGCCCTCGGGCCGTCTCCATGGCGACCAAACTACGGCAAAAGTTTAGCCGGCTGGCTCGCTAGCCCGGCTCCAATATACCACCTCCTGCCGTCTTTACAGCCAGCTACAATTCCATCAAATATTGCTCTTAGTACGTACTACTACCTCCACTAAGAAACGTGATCTTTCTTGAAATAAACTGTCACGAAGAATTATTATATTAATTCGGGTTCATTAATTTGAGGTCATTAGATGTGGGAGAGGATTGAGGGTAAGTAACAGAAAAGAATTCGGCCACGGTTTTTTGAAAGAGCCACCTCAGCATTCTCCTGAACAGATTTCGGGACACTATTTAAAAAAAAAAAAAAAAAAAAGGAATCTGGATGGCTGGACGTGGGTTTGAACCTGCGTTCTCCCGAACGCCAGACTCGAGCGTTATCGCTCACCCACCAGTATCGCTGCAGCCTAACATTTTTTTTTTTTTTTTTAATCGTATAGTTCAATTTTTTGAGCTACTAGCCATTTCTGATTTTCTCCTGCAACATTACAGTCAACATTTGGGTAACGTTAGTAGCGACATGAAATTTGTTTCCTCCTACAACTTCAGTTTTCTAAATCACGTACCACCTCACCTGTCTACAAAGACAGCATCATGAAAATCTATAATTTCAACTCAGTTACTGATTTTTCTGTCTGACAGAGATTTATATCTTTTTGTATAACCAAAATGTTTTATGGTATACCTCAGATCCTAGTAATGTATCTCAAACACATGTTTCATCACCAGAACCGAACGTGGTGAGACATATGTAAAGGACATGCATCACACAACTTACAAGTTGCTATGTAAATGTATTGAATTATGTGTATTAACTATGATAAACATTAATAATAACAGCACTGTTTTGAAGAATCCTAGACAGCAAGGAATAAAGAGAGCCACACGAGACCCAATGTCAAGGACAAGTTTTGTGTAACAATAGAGGATATGAACAAGAGAGAGAGAGAGAGAGATGAAAATGGAAGACCTGAGTTGCAAAAGCTGTTATGTTATACGAGCTTGACTTTAAGTTGCCAGAAAGACGAGATGTATAAAGATTGTTACGGCTGCGGCCAAAGAGTGAGGTAGGGTTGTATGAAAAGATAAGTTGGATGAAGTATGATGTATGTGAGACTGCAGAATAAATGTGTATTCGAGTAAAACTCGAAGTCATTAATATTGCTCAAGTTGATGAATCTCTTTACGTAAACGAGAGAAAGACAAGTAGAGTATAATTTTCCGTTTCACACAAAATCAACTGTTACTGATGTAAAATATGGCGGGAATGGACTCATTGGTTAAGGCGTCTGCCTGGAGATCGAAAGGTCCCCGGTTTGAATCCCAGTCTCACAGTGAATTTTTCATAAGCCCTTAATCCGACCTTCACCTCTGGCACAGCTCGCTGTAAAAGTAAAGAGCGCTTCGGGGGTTCAAAGTCCACGTTTAACTTTCGGTACCCTAACACGGACGTATGCACATATAAACCACATTCAAGCCAAACGAAGACTTAACGTGGTTCTAGTTGGCCAAACGAACATACATACCATACATAATGGACGAAAATTAATGAGACATCGTCTAATGCATGACAGTGGACGCAAAAAAAAAAAAAAAAAAAAAAAAAAAAAAAAAAAAAAAAAAAAAAAAAAAAAAAAAAATGCTAGGGGGGTCTAGAGAATTAGGTATAGAGGTAAAGTTAATTTTATATTCGTAACGGGAGATGGTTTGGGGCAGTAATTTATGTGTGATATACCAAGTAAGCAAAAGCTGAGGAAGTCAAAAAAACTTCTACTAGAGGTTGCTCGTCATAACAGATGACGCTCTGGCATCGCATTCGGGAGTATGTAAGTTCGAATCCCCGTCCAGATTTCGGTTTTCCGTGGTTTTCCGATATCATTCCACGCGAATGCCGGGAACGATTCTTCAAAAGGCCATGGCTGAATTCCTTCCAGTTTTTCTCCCCCAGTCCTTTTACGCCTCTAATAATCTCGAAGTCGACGAGGCATAAAGCCATATATTTATCATCACCAGAATTGCTTGTATTCAGTATCGTACGTGTAAGTACAAGAATACCGAATTTTCTAGCCTAGTTGACAGATCCCCTCCAGCCTAGATTCACGTAACCTCACATTCAGAAAGCACTTGTGACGTTAGTGTACCTCTTTTAGCAGCCACGATTAATTTGAAACGCTTCGAGCTGCTGGAGTTTACAAAATATTTTTCCTGTAGGCGTCATGTTTACATTTGTAAGGAAAGTTGAACAGGCTGTTTCCTCAAAGAGCGGCTTATGATAGTGGGACATATGACTTAACAAGCTGTCACCAGCCAACAGACTCTTTCTGGTGGACCGGTGACTAGAATCCTTCGGGAAACAAATATCTGTGAGACGGTCGCTGTATGGTGGTTCTATAGATACGTACGCAAGGAGGTTGCGTACATCCCATTTTCGTGTTGTATTCTTGAATGAAGCATAATCCCATAAATTCACAAACATGTATGTAATGTTCTGAAATTAATAAGAAAATCAGGGAATAATGAAGACATGTTGAAGGTTTAGCCTCTTACAGTCACCATTACAACAGATAAGAATTTTTCCAGGGAACCGTGTAGTGCGAAATGTAATACGACACCAGAAATTTGGCACAAACCTATGTTGACAGTTTTGCTTAAAGCTGTTGTATGAGAGTTTATGAAGCAGTATTACTTGTAACATTAGCGGTACCATGTCAGTCTCCAGACGAGTTGAAAGTTTCATTTCTCAAAGAATAAAGATGGATGAGACACACACAGGACCCGACGCCACTGATGATTCAGCAAGATCAAATAAAAGAACATTATTATCAGGGCGTAGATCAACAGTTCAGTCGGCTGCTACTAACGGACCTCTTTAGTAATCGACTTCACCAAATGTAATACATGTGATAAATCGATTAGTTTATCAAATTCAACATACGAAATTCATTGTAATCCTTTATGAGCCAACGTATTCACCATCTCATTGTAATACATCATTACCACGCATTTATAATTTAAATGGTGCTCTATGGAGCTAGATACCAAAACCAGCAAGTTCACATAATCTTACGGTAAAGGAAATATTGAAAGACCATGTAGTTACCATACCTGATACTCAATCCATGAGATTATGTGGTAGGTAAGTGGAATGCTCGTTAATAAGCAGACAAGATTATTAAAGAAATCTGAAACTGTAGGCTTACACTCCAGATTATTAAAAAAATCCACCGCTTCCAAGTGAGCGTGGTCTTTTTTGTACCCGTATTTTGCTAGTACAATCTCACACGTAAATTAATATTTTGAAGACAGTCGAACAGTTAAACGTTTCAGATGCCTGTTATTCAGCTTCTATAATGAACAAAATAGCAATACTGTAAATCACTGCCAATTCGGCAACCTTTTTAAGCGAATAGTAATAAAACGAAGGCATAGACAAATAAATTCCTACTGGCGACGAAGAAAACTTAGCGTGGGCTACCATAACCCAACAGTGCCCGGAGGTGGTTTATACAGGACGTCTTAAAGATATTTTCACAAACTTTGTGGCGGGTCGTTAATACCAAAATAATGAAGATAGCTTATATAAACATTTTTCCGAAAATCATTCGTTCGAAAGTTATTGATGAAAGCACGGTTAACAATGACACATTATCTTTTTGCATTGTCAGTTTATTAGGAAGTTGTTTAAATGTCCACAACGCAGAAACTCATAAGAAGTCCTCCTCCTGCTTCTATTCACCCATGCATTCATGAGATCATGGACTGTCGCACCCTTTCAACTCCCGTACAATGTCGAATTGTTTCGCAGCAGACCATGACACGTTGATACATCATCTCTGCGTTCGGAATGTCCGTTGCATACATCAATTGTTTTACGTAGCCCCACAGAAAAAAATCAGGTGAGATCAGGGAAACATGTAGGCCCTGGAAATGATCCTCTCCCACCTATCTATTTGGCATGATATATATCAGCTACCACATTTCGAGTGCTATGACTGAAAAACGCTGGAGTCCCATCATGCATAAACCAAATGTTTCCCATTATTTGCTGGGGCGCATCTTGTGGAAAGTCTGAACGAAGCCCTTGTAGATAACGCCTGTAAGACATGTTTGGAGAACATAAGCGCCTAATAGACAGTTACCAACACTTGCAGTTCACACATTAACCTCAAACTGGCACCTGGCCGGAATTGTACCACTAGGATTTACATCCACCTACAAATTTTGGCTGTGAAAATTTGTTGTTCCATCTCTTCCAGATGTTTCCTCATCAGTAAAATTGACTGAAAAGACAAACAACGGATTCGAAGTTTCCACAACAAATCATCGTGAGTTCTTCGTGGTTAGAGATCTTGCACACGTTGAAGATTATAAGGATACATGAGCTGCTCTTGGAGTACACTTCAAGTGGTATTAGAAGGCCAGCTGTCTTGTGCTCATACCTGGGTCTGTAGAGTGTGTTGTTCGTGGCCAGGAGTTCTCCTGGGTCCATTGTTTCCTGTCTCGCGACAATAAACAGCCCCACAGGTTGGATGACTTCTGTCTGGAAACGCTATCTGATAAGACATGCAGCATCGCGTCAATTAACATTTACGACCCTGCACAAAAATCATATCTGCCCGCTCAAGAAATGAATGTAGACTGGTCGCCGGCTGATTCCTAACGCTCCAGTTGGGGAGCGTGCACACACTACGTGGCTTGGTCCGGGGGGGGGGGGGGGGGGGGGGGGTGGAAGGCTAAGCTGGGCTACGTGGGGAGAGGGAGGGGTTCCGAGCCAGGCCACGTAGCTTTCCTTTCATAACATTTTTCAAAGTTAAAATGAGGAACAGAACTCACAACAGCATGTGAATATTTATTTCCCTCATTTAATTATCTCCGTATGTAATTTACAATCTTCTGACAAGAGAAAACAGTACAAAATGTCTTCTGAAATCAAAAGGGAAAAAAGCTACGTGCTACTTGGGGGGGGGGGGGGTGTGAGACAAAAGCCACGTAGGGATACGTGGGGGGAGGGGGGATTCTCGGGAGGCCAAAATGGAGCTACGTGGTTTATGCACGCCCCTTGGTTGACGGAGCGATGTGCAGCATCGTAAAACCTCCCTGAACAGGCGGAAGCGTTCGGCGATGCGCATACTTCCAGACACCCTATGGACTGCGTCAGTGGGATAACCGACTGGCAGGTTTTGCACCTCCTGCATCCTACTCAGGTGGCAACAAGATGCGTATCGCAAATGCGACAAGCGTACTCTATTATTAGAGTACTGTGGATGATAACTCATAATTGAGGCGCCACTGAACTCTCCCTGTTGAGAGTGCGTATAATAATAATACCATGACCTGGTGACGGGGTTTCTATTGGATGCGCGTACTGCCCCTGTCGTAGCCACCTTAACCTTACCCGGCAGTACTATGATTTAACGTGGAATCCGAACCACTGAAGAGTTCTGGCGTACTTCACATTACACAGCACGCTGTGCGAGAATTAAAGGTTGGGTTAAGTGATTATGAAAAATTCCGCAGAGACTGAGATTGGAATCGCGGGTCTTTCGCTGTCCAGTGAGACGCCTTAACCACTGAGCCACCAGACCGCTGGAGAGTGCGTGTAATGGTATGGTGTCTCGTTGCCTGGTGTCCTTCCTGTCGAGAGTAACACGAGGTAACGAGCTATCGGAGCCCAGGTACCATTATCATTTTGAGCTTCGGTGTTTAAGGTCTAACACTTAACCGAATCGATCGGACAGGTGTCCGTGAAAGGTACACTATTGATGAAAATCGTTTGGTAGAGAGCAAAGCTTCCGAAACTTTTATCACTGGTTTGTTAAATAATTAGAAATAGACCTGGATAAAAGCATATATCCCCAGAAGCGGTGAGTAGTTCTACTTCTTTCTGGTTTCGTGGTTTCGCGTTGTAAAAGGATTTAAACGCTTAGATGCAGCGATGCAGGAAAATATTGATGTTCTCTGTACTGTTTCAGTTTTACACTTTAATAAATTATGAAAAGTTCTACATATCACTTTTGAGTTAATACTGCCAGGAAAATGAGATATGTTATTTTAATAATACTTCAAATAATTCATTTTTTATTTTTTGTGTGTTCATCATTGTTGTTAGTGTGAAATATGAGAGATATTAAGTTAAGCTGCAACCATAGGGCTTGGCATTCTGGAGTGTTTTTATTTTTTGCTTATGGTTTTAGGCCTCGTCGGGGTCACTAGAACCGCAAGGTGGCAGGGAAAATAAATCAATTTGTACTTGGCATTTGAAGCACCCTTTCTCATATTCACTTCGAGTGATTTCCGGTAAACGAAATTTTGTCGGCCGGACATCGTGCCGAATGCAGGCCAAGGCACACCACTCTCGGTCATTCAGGCGCCCTTTAAAATTCCAGATCGGGAGTCCAGATTTAGGCTTTCCCAGGCGTATGCCGCGATGGAGCCTTCAAAATGTCAAGACCGAATTCTCTCTCATTTCTTGTTCCCATGGCTCAAATGACCTCGACATAGACGAGCAGTAAATACTGACGTAAATAAGTGAGTTAGCTAATTCCCGAGCCTTCACTGCTGCTGTTGTCTACACCGTTGTCAGATACGTAGTCAGAAGACATGCGATTCAGTTATCATCGTCAGCCACGCACTATGACCCTGAAGGCGGCTGTATTGTATACTGTTTCACTTGAAGCCGAGTGCGGAGTTCCCCTCCTCCGCAATCGTGTCGGCCCATTGCCTGGTCTCCGAGAGAATAGCTCCGCGGGCGGTAGCTCTCTCGCGCCGTTTCTCTCGTACATTGATTGGCCCGGTGAAGCGATTCTTCTGTGCCATTGGCCAGCAGCTATTGTAGACGGAATCGCGGGCCATGAGCGTCCGTCTCTCTCCGGAAGAGTCGTAATGGTGTAACAATAAGAGAGATGCTCGGAGCAATGCGATCTTCCTGGTGACAAGTGTCCAGCTGGCACAGACCAAATCACACGTCTGCAATCGCAGAGGAAAACTATACTTTTGGAAGGAGGCTTGTACTTGATCTTGTAGAAGTTACCCCGTGCAACAAAGCCCAAATGACTGCACACTTTAAAGGCGACACAAATATGTCTATAACACTTACGCCTTCTCGACTGCTAACCATACCATAGGTATATACGCCGTGCAAGATCCGGTTTTTTTATTATTGTTATTTCAGGACATGTTATTTTTGGTCGGTTCTTTTACCTTTTATAGCTGCTCTTACCAGTTATTTCCGACAAATGTTATCTAATTAGGAAAACGCAGAAGACAGATTATTCAAGACAGATTACATTAGAACTCCAGTTATCCGAATTAATTGGGACCGGACCCCATTCGGATAATCGAAAATTCGGATAATTGGATTTTTTCCGAAAAGGGTCTATTTTAATTAATTACTGTATGTATGTTGAAAATGGGAGAGAAAAAACTATATTTAAAGGAAAAGAGCTTTTAATTTATTGAATGAAAAGGCAACACTTTTACTCGTTAGCGTGGTTACAAGTGCTGCACGTCAGTACTTATGTGCAGTACGTACCACACTGTAAATAAAAGTCATTGCTTGCTGAACATCTCTGTCAAAGTTAGCTGTTTGACTGTATTCATCTGTTTTCTAGCAGCAAAGTCGCTCATCCGCTTGACAGTGAGAAGTTTCATGTGATATGTAGGCACAATCATTATTTTTTGAATCACAATACCTTTCCGTTTTAATTAAAAAAGCGATTCGGATAATAGGAGTTCGGATAATTGCAGTTCTACTGTATTTTGCTCTTACCACTTACTCCAGAGGAGTAGCCCCGTTTCTTAGCTCTTCTGCTTTCCCTCTAAATTTAGATTATATTCAAGGTCTTAAACACGTTTCTGAGCATCATTTGTCTTACTTCTTTGATGAACCACAGGCTCACTTCAGTATCTTTTTTTTGCTGTCATCAGTCTTTCGACTGGTTTAATACAATTCCCCCGTCCCTTCGTACCTTGCGCTAATCTCATCATTTCAACATACTCCTTACAACCTTCATCTTCAGTCACCTGCTTCACATATTCTCCTCTTTCTCTACCCCTACAGTTCTCTCCTTCGACTGTTCCCTCAACTAACAAACTAACCAATCACGCATGTCTTAAAATGTGAACCACCATATTATCCCTAATACTTTTTCACAATCTTCTTTTCTCACCCATCATATCCAAAAACGTTCATATCGCTTATGTGTCCAGTTAATTTTCAGCGCCCTTCTAAAAACCCAACGTTTCAAATTTTTCAATTTTACTTCTTTCTGATATTCCAAAAGTCAATGCTCCACTACCATAAAGTGCAGTGTTCCCCACACAGAAATTTTAAAACTCATTTCTGAGTTTTAGATTAATATTCGAAACTAAAAGATTTCTTTTTTCATGAAAGCTCTTTTTGGTAGTGCTATTCTGTTTTTAACGTTATTCCTGCTTCGACCATCAGTTGTAATTTTACTTCCTAAGTAGCAGAATGCTTTTACTTCTCCTATCACATCCGATCATATCTTTATATTTAATACACTCTTACTGCTATCATTTTTAACACATTTCACATCTTTTGTCTTGCTTTGTTTTATATTATTTAGTTAGAAATCTTCCTTCAGCATTTTATTCATAACATTCAATAACTTCTCAATATCCTCAGCCTGTTCTGCTAACAGGACAATGTCATCAGCAAATCGTAGTATATTTTCTCTCTGTGAACACTTATGCCACATTCAAGTGTTTCTTGTACTTCCATTATTGCTTCCTCTACTTACAAATTGAATATTAATGGAGGAGACTACAACCTTGTCTCACACCCTTTTTAACTGATGCATGTCTCTCATGATTCTCTACTTTTATTATAGCGCTTTTCTTATATAGATTACAAAATATTCTTCTATCTCGGTTTTTTACACCTGCCTTCTTTAAAATTTTGAAAACTTGTCCCAACTCACATTATCAAAAGCTTTTTCTAAATTAACGAATGCCATAAAAGTGTCTTTGTTTTTCTTGATCCGCCATTCAAGTATTAATCTTAATGCCATATTTGATTTTGTTGTATCGCGGTTTTTCCTAAAGTCAAACTGATCTTCACCTACTATCTGTTCTACTATCCTTTCTGTTCTTCTGATATTATCCTCATCAGTAATTTTAAATCATTTGATGTTAAACTTATGGTGCAATAATTCTAACATTTGTCAGCTTGTGCTTTCTTTGAAAGACTGAAGACGATACTTTAATTAAAATCTGTTGGAATCTCTCCTGTTTCATAGCTTTTTGGCATCAGTTTGAATAATCTTTGGATTCCTTCTTCTTCTTCTAGGAATTTCTGAAGTTCTGCAGGAATCTTATTAATTCCAATCGTCTTATTTGATTTCAAAGCTTTCAGAACTCTGTCAAGTTCTCTCCTTAAAACAGGTATTTTTAAGTAGAGATCGCCCTCTTTTCCCAGTACACTGCTGTTTGAATCATTCCCATCATACAGTTTCTCGATTTATTCCTTCCATCGGTCCGCTCTTTCTTTTAGTTCAAAAGAGGTTTCCCATCAGCAGCTTTAATGTTTATACACTTCATTTATCCAAAATCTTGTTTGATCTTCCTATAGGCAATATCTATTTTACCTACGATCCTTTCCTTTTATACTTTTTCGAATTTTCTTGCAACCAATTTTCTTTTGCTATTTGGAATTTTAATTTTTATAATGTCTGCATTGCTCTCTTCCTCCTTCATCCTGAGTATTTTTGTGCCTTCTCTGATCCATCAACTCCAAAATTTCTTCTGTGATCCAAGGTTTTCGGGCGGCTTGTTTCCTAAAGCCTAACGTTTCTTTACAAGCATTGATTATTTCTCTTTTCAATACATTCCATTCGTCCTCGGTTGAACTGCTTTTAGGGTTATTTCTTAGACCATCTCTACAAATTTTTCTCTCATGTAGGATTGCTTCATTTTATTCACTTCCAGTCTGTTCTTCTTGAATTGCTTCTTTATTCTCTTGAGTTTCAGTCTGCACTTCATAATTATCAGATTATGGTCAAAGTCTATGTCTGCTCCTGGGTACGCTTTACAGTCCGGAACTTGATTCCCGAATCTTTTTGTTTGACCATGATACAATCTAGCTGATATCTACCTATATCCCCTGGGCGTTTCCAGTTGATATCTTTCGTGCATGATTCTTAAGTAGTTTTTCCGCCACAACGAATTTATATTTTTCACATAATTCTAACAACCCTTCTTCCTCGCTAATTTCTTTCCCCTAGGCTAAACTTCCTACACTGTTCCCTCTACTATCACATTCCAATCCCCCATTATTAGAGTTTCCTCCACCTTCAAATATTGGATTAATTCTTCAGAGACATCAAATATTTTCTCAATTGATTCGTTATCCTACTGTGAGGTTCGCAAATTCATTTGTACTAACGTGGTTGGATCAGGCTTAATTTCTACCCTCTTTAAAATATTAGTGTCACTAAGCTGTTCGTAATAACTCACCAGTTTCCCTACTCTCTTGTTCATAATAAATCCTGCGCCAATAACTCCACTGACAGCTTGTGTGCTAATTATCCTGTGTACCCCAGACCAGAAATCCCGTGCATCCTTCCTCTTAATCTCACTAATCCCAAAGATTTCTATCTCCCTTTTTAATTTTTCTAATCTAGCTGCCCTAATCAGAGTTTAACATTCCACGCTCCGAATCGTAGAATGTTTCTATCCACCCTGATGACCCCTTCCCCCGGAGATTTAATTGGGGGACTATTGTACCTCCGGAATATTTTACCCAGGAAGAAGACATCATACTATATGTAATTTGAGAGGATTGCATGTCCTCGGGATACCCTTTGGATCTTTAATGCAGTGCTTTCCCATTGCCTTCTGCATCCCCATGCCGTTGATCATTTCTGATTCATCCGCCTTTAAGCGCCAAGGGCGAGTCCTTATACTGGGAATGATTCAGAGCCTCGTCCGTGTAATCGGGGTACACTACGTAAAGAAGAGGTTGACATTTGGTTTGAAGTGACTAATATAGCCTCTCCCAAACCCTCATACCCCTCAGTATCGTACACATACCTTACCTGCAAGTAATATTTGAGGAGGTGCTGCCCAAGTGTGTACGAAGGTATTGATTTATTTCAATTTATCTATATTATTATATATAAGGGATGTTCAGAAATTAAGGTTCAAATCCTGTAGTTAATCGTGTACATTTTATTTCAAACAACCAACTGATGGTAAGCTACATACATAAGGTTACTCCATATCAGTTTAGGCACTTGTCGCTTCGTGGTATTCGTATGAATATTCTCTCTTGTTAAAAACCGTGTCCTTGTGTGTTCAGCCGTGTTTGTCGCGAAGAGTTTCACCTCCTCATCTGAAGCGAATCGTCGGCTTCCTACGTGCTCTTTTAAATAAGGAAAAAGGTGAAAGTCGCTTGGCTGAAGTGAGAGTGTTCGATGGGTCGACCATTGCGATCCTTGTTGGTGACGTTTTTACCACCATCCGCGAACTTTCGACGCCATTCTGCAACATGCTGACGAGTCTCGCCATAAACCTATACGTCCTTCCAGTAAATTTCAACCACAGCTGCATGTTTCGCCCACAGATATAGAATAACTGAGCGGTTTCTTCGCGAGAACAGTTTTCCAAACAAGTCGCAGTTTGTGTTTAGCTAAAACTAACGCTGAAAATGGATGGTTGCTGAAACTCTGCACAGTTGTCAACTGCATGGCTTAGAATTAGCACACAGTACTAATCTATTCTAATAAAACGCTCATTACGACCAGAGATGATGTTCTAGGTTATGCACGTTATTTAATAACCGTTCTATTTAGCTAAACATCAAGAAATAAATTAACTGTCAGAACACTGAAAAAAGTACATATTCCGTTTAAATCGACAAAATAATTGTTAGCTGCTTATATTTATTTAACATTCGTTCAAAGTAAAAGTATTCATTAAGATATTTGGCAACAGTTATGTAACATAAAACCTTTAATTTTCGATTAGCAACAATTAGATAATTATAACCGGCGCGGCATGAGTAAATTAAAAAAAAAATTGTTTTCATGAGTGTCCTGTTACTTAAATCGTTATTCCTTTGAACGAAAGTAGTTCCACACTGATTTCAATCTGTACAGCCTAGACTACAATTAAATCTAATATTACTTGGCATGATGTAAGCCGTTAAGATATATTTTTTTTAATTTCCTTTGCTTTCACCGATGACATAATTCAGTCGTATGTAAATGTATTAGCCATTCAACCTGTGTAATTTTGATCTGAATCACGGATAAGAAAAAAAAGGAAGATGTAAGAACCTGAAGATTTTTTATTTAGTTTATATAGCAATGCATTATTTCCACTAAAGCGTGATACAGTACATGTATAAATATGCGTCTGATTGAAATAGTATTTCTCTAGTGGTAAGTTTAGCGTAGTATGGACCAGGATGGCAACGGAAACCTTTTGTTACAGCGCAAGGCAGCTACAGGCGTTATTGCAGTTAAGTTACCAAGTCTCTATTTTTCCTAGCTAAGTGCTTGCAGATTGGAAATTTCTGCAACCGCAGTCGACAGTAAGTGGCCAAGGATGAACCCAATTCTCGGTGTCATTCAGTTCGGTCATCCACGTGACAAAAATGCCGTTGTGAATGCGTAGCCCCACACTGAACAGACGTACTCAAAGATCGGCCTGACAAGAGCGCAGGTGAAGCAGCGATCATACTGTTTAGTCGCGGTTATAGTGCTTGAAGACTGGCGCTAGCACGTTTACGGAGGTCTTTTGTTTGAGCCCGCCACGTTAATCTTGTGTCTAGCGTTAGGCCGAGAGAGTGCGCTGTTCAAGACATTGATATGTTTTTATCGTTAGTTTGAGCAGTGGGATCAGGTTGCGGCCCTAGACCGTGATCCCTTCCTTCGTGCGAACATTATTGCTCGAGTTTTGGCGGGTTAATCTTTATTCGCCAGCCTCTCGCCCAAGCTTCAATTTTTGGCAGGATGTCCTGCAGGCGCAGGGAGGCAACTACCTTGTTGCGGCTACAGCTGTAGAAATGCCCGTTCATCAGCATACGTAGCAATGAGAACCCTACCTTGGGTTGGAACATCGGCTGTGTATAATGAGTAGGGCCCAGGGCAGATCCCTGAGGTACAACTGTCTCGATTCCTCACCGGGATGAGGTCATATTGCCAACATGTACGCAGATGGTATTCTCCACGAGGTGCGACTTCAGCAACTTGATAAATTTTGCCCTGCAACCCCTGTTTGTAGAGTTTGAGTAGAATGCCAGACAACCATACAGAGTCAAAGGCCAGAGCCATACTGCTGGAGCTGTCCTATATGTATAGGATCGTGCTATGACTATTGAATGGGTGTGCCAGGATGACTGACACGTGGGTTCTAAATGGTTAAACTACGATGCCCTAAAACTTGCGCCGACTTTCTTCGTATCTTCTGCTCTTGAACTCTTCTCTCTTGAACCTATCCTCTTCTTCTCTTGCGCTAGTAAATAAACATGAACATCGAGGGTAACTTGTAACTAGGAGAGAGAGCGGGCAGCTACGAGCTATTTGAAATGAAACAATGTTTCTGGAAACCCCATTTAATCTGCACTAACCGTAAATCACCTACAGTTGATGTTGTACAAGATTTCAGGTATTCCGTAACCCGCAATACTGACCCTAGGGATAAAACTTAGCCCTACAGTTCACAACTAACAGAGTATGGTAAGGTTGGTGCAGAGAATATCTATCTCCGAGACCTAGATGTTATCTTGTAGATCGTCAGTCAAGAAGTGAGAGTGATCAATGTATTCTAGCTTGCTGGAAAAGTATTGGCTTGCATGTTCAGCACTGCACGTGTAGCTTGTAATCCGAACTGTCGATCGGCAGAAAGTCGAACAACACGACGTGCTTACTCGACGTCTGGCTGCAGTGAAACTTAGAAAACTTACATGATTTCGGTATTAAAATATGATAATAAATGACGTCCCGTCACACTGCTGTAACCTTGAGACTGAAGGTTCAGGCGACAGTCTCAACCAGCCCTAAGTTGTTAATTAGTCAAGTGTCCGCCGCGGAAGTTCAGCGGGTAAAAAAAAAAAAGTAAAATAAATTCGTGTGCCCATAATGACCTAGTGACAGGGTTTCTTATCGGCTGCGCAATCTGCCCCTATCGTAGACGTATAGCCTAACTCGGTAATCCTGCTGGGTATAGGGGACCTACAGTTTAACGTGGAATCCTAACCACGGAAGCGTTTTGAAATGCTTCACATTATACAGCAAGTTGTTCTGGGGGGGGGGGGGGAGGTCGTGTTAAGGGCATATAAAAGTTCCCGCCAGACAGGAATTCAAATCGGTGACCTTTCGATCTGCAATCAGACGCCTTAATTATTGAACTACCAGGCCGCTCAGTCGACATGGTGAGAGGGACGAATATTGTACATCTCGATGTGGTGAATCAGGCACCTAACTAACTGATTGAAGAGACTGATGGGACCGAGATTGGTGGTGTAACGGTTAGCGTTCTGGCCTCGCATTCGGGAGGACGGCGGTTCGAATCCCGTCCGGGCATCCCGATTTAGGTTTTCAATGGTTTCCCAAATCACTCCAGGCAAATGCCGGGATGCTTCCTCCAAAAGGCCATAGCCGAATTCCTTCCCATTCCTTACCCCCCATCCTTTCTCGTCTCTAATGACCTCGCTGTTAGGAGACATTAAGCAGTTTAAAAAAAAAAGACTGATGGGTTGGTAGAATTTTGGAGCCAAAGGTTTCTATTCTTTCTTGTGTATTGCTACAACGTCAGAGTGTTTTCATCGACTAGAGAACCTCTGAGTTTGGATGACGGTGTTAAAAAGGGCAGCACACTAGATCGATGCTATTGGTGGCAAGTCTCGCAGGCAGATGTTTCCAATCCTGTCGTGGTCCGGGGCTTCTTTTCCGATGGAGGTTGGCAACTCAACTGAGGACCTCCTGCGATGTGACAGGCTCTGTGTCATTGACGTTGTCGTCCTCTGCCTCCAGAAAAAGACTTAGGCGTCAGTTAACTGCGTCCGGCTGGTCGGATTCGCCATGAGTTGGTTGGAAATTTGTTTCGAACACGGTTAATGGGACGTAGCATAGTGAGGCTGGCATTTCATTCCCGGTTTCGATGCTCAGAGTCCTTCAGTTTCTTGTGTAATCTGTTTAATAAACTGCTAGTGGTAGAGTTCCTTGCCCGATAGTGGCTAACAGGTGTGATAGGATCTGAGGCGAGAAATCAGAACGTATCTTTACTGATGTGGTGGCCAAGTTTGCATTCATTACTGCGCTTTCAAATACTTCGAGGGTAACTTCGGTGTTTCCGTCCACTGGAACATCTACCAAGGCTCCCGTTATCAATTCCCTACATCTCGTCCAGTCGGTCCTTCGATAATTGTAAGGAGGTCTGTCTCCAGGGTGCCATGTGCCCACGCTAACCTCAAACTTGAACTTGTTATGAACTCCTGTGTAAGACCTGCGACTGAACGACCATGTTTCACCTCCGTATGATCGCCATCAGTGGTTGCGCATTTGCGATCGACGACAATTCCTCACTCTATGTCTCCTTTACCGCCTCATACATCTGAAAACTCCCGCCTACCTTTGTTCCAAAATACATAGCATACCTAGGACTTTCCCATAATATCAATACAGATAGCTGATCTCAAACACACTAACCATCCACTCCTACAGCTCGGAAACCCTAGCCAACTCCTTCTTCATTTCAGCTGCTAGATTGTGGAATGATATTTCCCTGAAAATCAGAACTACCAAAAAAAAAAAAAAAAAAAAAAAAAAAAAAAAAAAAAAAAAAAAAAAAAAAAAAAAAAAAGGCCGATTTAAAATTCTTTTGAGAAAGTATTACTTATTCGAGCACTTCATAAACAACCGCTTCTTCCATGCATTACTTATTTTTAGATTTAAATTATATTGATTTATACTATGTCCATCTGCTTATCCTGCTTCCACATTTTCAGTTTGTAACTTTTTATTGTGTTTGTGTCGTTTACTTCTATAACTTTCACTAGCATTAGTTCATACCCTTAAATGATTGACTAGTTAAACATGAACGCTATTAAGATTTTAGTTAGTATAAATATTATTAAGTTTTTAGTTAGTTTTTTACTTTGGAACTTTTAAGCCAAATGTGAAATTAGTGCTGTATACTGTTAGTTTGCGTAAGGTGTAAATTATTTATTATAAACACCTGGTACGATGTAAGAGAGGGCTTGACAGCCCTAATCTTGCCAGGCTAAATAAACCTTTAAATACATAAATATGAACGGCAAGTGGTCTGAAGACAGGGTGTTTCTCTGATGACTTTGACGTCGACGAGGCGTAAAGCCAGCCGACAGGGTGTTTACAGTAGATTGATGAATCCCGTGATACTCTTTGTGTCGAGGGCGTTGGGTCTGCCTCCCAATGTGTGGGCTCATCGTAGGATTGTAACCCTGCAGTGCCAGTCAGCGTGCTTAGTGTTAAAATCTCTCCCCCCCCCCCCCGGGCCAGATCAAGAGATGACCACGGATAAAGACAACTTCGCTACTTCTGCCTTCCCTTCTGACATAGTTGGCAACACCACCGCTAGTTCTTCTGTAGCAGTCATAGATTGCGACAGTAGCGCGCAAACCGGGTTTGAAATGAATCTCGCTGACGAGACAAGGGTCAATATTATGCTCTACAACGAATTTTCAGAATTCCACGAACTGAGAATGGATCTCTTTTGCGTTCCATAAACATGAGGAGACGCCATGGATGTGCAGTCTTTTATCCACGTTTGGGAGGATTTGTGCGGGAAGTGGAATCTGGATGACTTCGCTCTTACCTAGCTGTCATGAGGCAAGAGGTTCATACTTTCAGTGAGGTTCAGCGGCGTGTCAAAGACTCTCAAACGTGTTGACGAGCCTTTCAAGACCATTGCTCGACGCTCAAGCGTCGGAACGGCGGTTGCGTTCACGAAGGTCACGATAGCGGAGCAGCAGTTTCAGCTGGTATGGCGGTTTTTGTTTTCTAGTTAGTAGTCTCTGCTGCCACGACTGACGACTTGGAACTTTCTGGAGCTACCCCTTGTTGTGGCCCCATGTTTGTCTGTTTGTTATGGCATCTCTTGAAAACTACGCAACAGATCTTGATGGGGGTTCATAGTTTGAAATCTTAGGATATGGCTTAAAATCCACTGCGTGCCTCATGACTTTACGGGACTCAGTACCACAGCAGGAAGTGTAAATATGGTCTTAACTTCAAAATGTTTTAGAGCCATGTATTTTGTTTAAATTGTGTGTGATCGGAAGGACTTCAGAGTGAACATAGTATGTAACGTTAATGCCGTCCGTCTTTATCGAGCGTAGTGGATGAGCGTCAACGTTCTGGCCTTGCATTCCGCAGGACGCGGGTTCCAATACCCGTACGGCATCCTGATTTGGTTTTCATGGTTTCCCTTATCACTGCAGGTAAATTCCGGGATGGTTATTTCAAAAGGTGATGGCTGAATTCCTTTCCGTTCCTGGCCCCCACTCCTTTCCCGCCTCTAATGATCTCGGCGTCGATAACGCGTAAAGCAATAAACAAAACAAAAAGTCTTGGCGAGTTTTCGTTTAGGAGAAATAGAAGCTTAAAAATATTAAATTAAAAATTTGTTGAATAATACCGGTAGAAAAGCTGATCGACGATTTCGGATCAATCGGTACTCCAGTTAAATCGTCCGATTATAACCCCAGGAGATGCAGCTTCAGTACGTGTCAAAACCGTTTTGCTCTTTGATTCGCTTTACTTTTTTATATTTACGTTCACATAATTTATTATCTATTACTTCAACTGAAGTAACACGATTTGTATATATCCATTTTGTAACAAAGCAGCCGATTAATTGAGTTTGTATGAAGATTGTTAAGAGTGGGGATGCTTTTATTTGAAATGGACTGGAATATGTGAGTTATCGAGAGAGGTGTTACGTCCAATGTTAGACGGGAAACCTAAATCAAACCTTTCAGTCAGCTGGAGGAACCCCCATCACAAGAAAACAGCTGACGCCTAGGAAATTTTTTACATTACATTTAGGTCTTTTTGCTACTTGGGGTTAATAAGACGGGAAAAACAAGGGGCAAGTCTTTAATACAGTGCTGCTTCCCGTTATATGTACTAAGCGCTGTAAATTCATGGATCACTTTAAGTCTCGAATGAGCGAGGAACTAAGCCTGTCTCTAAAAAAAATTTGGTGTTTTCCTTCTTGAATAGTAAAGCCCTACCCCCAATGGCGATTCGTGTTGTTATTGTATGAACTCCGCGTTTTACTGACCTTCTTGTATTTACACATAAAGTTATAGGTTTTATTTTTGACAGTTACTTAACTGTAGTATATCTGTATCACCAATCATCCGAACAACATTTATTATAAACGCAAAACTTTCTACCGTTCATTGCAGCGTGATAAGTGTCCGTTCGGGAGAGCGAAATCGAGTCTACACGCACGTCACATTGCGCTCCAGCTCCTCCCCGCGTCACTATTATCTCATTTTTATACAAAAATACCAACTTCACATTGTGTGCTGATAATAATATCAGAAAATTCAACACGTCTCACTTGAAAGAAAAAGTGTCACACGCTTCTAAAAAGAACTTCCAAAATGAGTTAAGAAATTTCCCAATCGCCGTTCAACTCTTTGCTGTTCTTTCCTGTTTGCAGCAAATTGAGCCACCTGTGAGAAGTGCTTGGGGTACATCTGAAGGATTTTGTAATATCCATGTGATGGATACTTTGGCGCAGGTTTAAAAGTGATATCATGATGCTACACTTTCACAAATAGTGGTATAATATTTAAGGTTTCAGAAAGGTAAATATTTCGTAGCTGCGACCTGGAAAGTTGGGAGAGTAGTGGGAATGAATGTTTTTAAGGAGAACGCTCCCTCCCCTGTTCTGTCGGCTCTTTTCCAACATACTGAGCTTACCTCAGTTAGCTAGTTCGTGCAGTACTTGCGAGCCATCCTGTGCGCGGTCTCCACTAATGCCTATCCCAGCTCCGCAGACACTGTCTTGGGAGGCACAGGCGGGACAGAAATGAAGCATCTGTTCCTAATTGCATTCCACGATGCTAATACAGCCTGTCCGGCCGGCGCTGCTGGCGCTGGTGTAAGTGGCGTAATTACCCGGCATTCCTCGGAAGACGCCCTCCTCGCTGTGATCTTGAGACTTTATCGCCCGCCCGCCGCCTGCCCGTGTAGCTATTCCTATAAACCATTCAATACGGCGGCCGTATCCACAAATCGCAGCGGGCGGGCAGGCTCCGGGGAATGCCGAATATGCGGGCTGCGATTCAATCACAGGCAAACAACTGCACAAAGGACACACCGCCCACTCCCCGATCCAGACCAGCCCTCTTCACCGAGGCCCTTTCCTTGTCCGTCTTTTCCTTCGGCTGCCAACTAAGTTGTCCCTTCGCAGCTGCGTTTTTCACGAGATCCTCCGTCCAGTTGTATGCCTTCGTAACCTCTGACTTCAAACATTGGACGCGTGTGTATGATTCATTCGACGGCTTCATTACGAAAGTGTTGGCAGTATACTGTTGAAGAAGGACCCCGAAATCTGTAACAATTAAACTTCCTGATTTAAAAAGGCTTTCTTCCATCGAAAAGCAGAGACAGCGAATGTTTATGTTTTGGAATGGGATTAAAACGAGTGAGACATTTGGACAGGGTACTTCGCCTCAGCGAGTTTTCATTTATGAGAAACCGAAACTTGACAACAGTAAATTAAAACTGCTCAGAGTACAAGAAAAGCCGAAAACAGGTGCCGGCTGAGCGGCTAGGCTCGTTAAAGCGTCGCACTTTCCGAACTCGCATAATACTAAGTTTTCCTTTTTCCCCTATATTTTTACGCCTCATAGATATCGAGGATATAAGAGCGAGGAAAGGTAGTTGGCAAAGAACAGGATAAATTTCAGCCATGGCATTTTGTACTAATCATTCCGGCATTCACGTGGAATGATTTCGAAAAAACCATTGAAAATCGAAATCTCAGTGGCGGGACGGAGAGTCGAACCTGCGTCCTCATTAATACGAAGTATGAGCGTTACCGCTCACACACTACACTAGGCTTTCTTCGAGTAATATTATGAAATGGTTCAAATACAGGGATCCACGATGGTGAACAGTATTTTACGAAATATTATCCTGTTTATTTTGGTTGATATTATAACGTATTTCATATGATCTTTCACATGTTTACAACAAATGTTTTTTCAATATTGTTCTTATCTTATTTTTTCATCATTCTCACTGTGACAGTTATTCTATTTTTTTCACTGTTGTACAGAACAAGTAAAACGTATGCCCTTTGTTGCCAAGTTGCTAAAGTACCAACCAAAAAGACAATCTCAGTGAACACTGCATCAAAAATTAACATTCTGCCAAGACTATACAGTTCGTAACATCATTCAAGTATTATCACCAACACCGCTTCGGTGGCAATTTCCCTACACACACGTTCTTCTCCTTTCCTGTGCCCCCATACTTTTGCTCTCTGCAAATTTTAAATTTAATTCTTTCAGGTTTTTTTAAATTTATTCGCTAATCCTCTTGGTAACTTATCCCAATCTCTGACATACTTACTACAAAAGAAAATCTTCCCGCACCCTTTTGCCCGAAATCGAGAGCCTGCTTGTGGAAATTGTACTTTAATAGAATACAGTATGGTGAGAAACTCATGGAAGACATGAGATATGAAGCCGTCGAGGATACAATAAACAAATTTTACGAGAATGACAACGGCAGACTTCATAAAATAGGTAATTAATTCAGTCAGTGAACACACAATTTCGGGAGGCGATTTCAATTACTGAAAGACGCTGTGACTTCAAGATTTCTACCAATTGGAGACTCTTATACTAACCTGCAATACCTTTTTCCAATTTCAAAACACTCATTTTCTTGAACAGTTGCAATTGTTTCTGACGCATTATGTGAAGCTCTGAAAGAATGGGCAAAGATAAGGAAACAACACATTTTATACTAATTTTTTTATTGCTATTCAAGTTTCTGTTGCCATTCGTAACGAGAACTTATTCCTTACTTAGGTAAAATGTATTGAGTTAATCGTTCATTTGGCGATTCTATAGATTCGTTGATTGGAATTTCCAGTGATGGTTGTGGTGATGATGGAGGTGATACCATCGGAGTCCGATTAGGCTGCACATTTGCTGTTACACAAAAAAAAAAAATTGGCACCGTACAGTTGTATTAAAAGGCGACAGTTTTCGTTATCCATAGTATTAAAGTCGCTGTGCCGCGTTAACCAACTCGATCAAAGACACCTCTGTCTTAACGGCGCGCGAGCCAAGTAGTGGCGGGCAAAATATATTAATCATAGGTATTTCTGATGACCAACGATAAATGCAAAACATCATAAAAATAAACTGAGTTTTAAAATATTATATTAGAAGAGTTATTAAAAGTTAACAAACATAAAGATGACAAATCATTAAGGATAATCTGAAGTACATTAAGGCCTTGGAAGATATATGCACAGGGATTTAAAAATGATGTTTGCGCCTTTTCCTGAAACTAATATTTAATAAAAGCACAAGAAACTAACGAATGAGCTATTTCATCTTCAATTCAAAGAATAGAAAGAGCTGAAAATTAATATTGTGTCATCGATTTCCTCAACTATGTTTTAATATTTTTTAAACATAAAAAACTTCTTTCTGCGGACGCAACTGTATTACGTGTGGCGGCAATAATTCTCAAGACTACTTCGATAGTGGGGTACACTTCAGTAATTCAATTAATATTTTTTCTGTTATTTATGTCATCACTGTGATATCGCCATCGCTTTCTTCATACAGTTCTTGTCCATCAATATCAGATGTTTCTCCTGCTATTATACGAATGTGAAAGTCAATAAATCTAACTAAGAAATTTTGATTAGTTAGTAATTAATATATACTTTACCATCAATTAAACAAGTTTATTGGTGCACTAACAGCTGAAGATAAAATATTTTTTTAAAACATAAACTTAAATCAACTTGGATAGCTGCGCGAAGCCCCTCCAAGAGCTAGGTCCTGGGCGATTGCCCTGTTCGCCACCCCTACGGCCGCCTCTGCCGATAGAAAGCAGGCTGACCCGACCCGCACACAACGCATCGGATCGTTTATACTGTGACATCGCCAGAAGGCGCGCTGATAATTTCTTTTTTATATAACAATGGATATAAGGAAGTTTTTTAAAAGTAATTAATTTGGGTGCACGGCAGTACACCCACCAAGTCGAGTCAACAGCGACACTGCCTACCCTTTTCTCGAAGCGATTCGGCCAATTTATGAACCTCAATTTCTTCGGTCGCATTCACACTACAAGTCTCAAATTTATGTTATGCATATATATCAGAACTCTTAGCAAGCATACTAAATTTTATTTCAAAATGTAATTATTTCTGATATTCGGATGCAAACTTCAGCGATTTTGTCACTCACTGACTGATGATCATCAAAACTCTAAGGTACTTCCCGTAGCCGTAGAAAGCTGAAATATGGCATGCATATAAACTTTTACCCACATATTGTAAGGAAAGTCTGAAACTCGTAAATTTCCATATACCCACCCCTTACCTACCCCTTACGTGAAATCGCTTTTCACCATAATAACTTTATATACCTCAGATTTTCATTGTAGAGCGAGCTTACTAAATTTTACTTTTTTTGTTTTCTTACTTTGGAAGTTATTGAAATTCAAATTTTTATTTCGACCACAACACCCCGATATAAAATTCCAGTGTACTTCCACCCTCTTGCCTTGGGGTTGGAAACAGCCCCTAAAGGCGGATGAATCAGAAATGATCAACGGCATGGGGATGCAGAAGACAACGGGAAATCACTGCATTAAAGACCCAAAGGGTATCCCGAGGACATGTAATCCTCTCAAATTACATATATCATGATGGCTTCTTCCTGCGTAAAATAGCCCAGAGGTAAACTAGTCCCCAATCGGATCTCCGGGTGGGGACTGCTCAGGGAGGAGTCATCAGAATGGATAGAAACATTCTACGAGTCGTAGCGTGGAATGTTAGAAGTCTGAGTACGGCAGGTAGGTTAGAAAACCTAAAAAGGAAGATGGAACAACTTTAGTTAGATGTTGTTGGGATTAGTGAGATTAAATGGAAGGACGCACAGGATTTCTGGTCTAGGGAACACAGGATAATTAGCACACAAGCTGTCAATGGAGTCACTGGTTGAGGATTTGTAATGAACAAGTAGGAAAACGGGTGAGTTATTATGAACAGTTAAGTGACAGGATTATTTTGATGAGGTTAGAAACTAAGCCCGTCCCTACCACATTAGTACAATTGTATATGCCAACGTCACAGGAAGATGAATAAGTAGAAAAAAATACAAGCTGAAATTAAAGAATTAATCCTATATGTGAAGAGGGAGGAAAATCTAATAATCATGGGTGATTGGAATGCAATAGTGGGAGAACGAAAAGAGGGGAATACTGAAGGAAGTTTTGGTCTAGGAGACAGAAATGAGCGAGGAAGCAGGTTATTCAAATTTTGTCAGAGATATAAGCTAGTGGTGGCAAACACACTGTTTAAGAACCATGCAAGAAGAATATACACCTGTAAACGTCCTGGGGATAAAGGCAGATACCAGCTAGATTAATATAATGGTCAAACAGATATTCAGGAATCAAGTTCTAGACTGTAAAGTGTACCCAGCAGCAGACATAGACTCTGACCATAGTTTGATAATAATGAAGAAGGCTGAAATTTAAGCGAATAAGGAAACAGTATAAGCAGAACAGATTGTAAGTGAATAAACTGAAACAATCTGGTACGAGAGCAAAATTTTCAGAATTGGTTAGACTTAGGTCTAAGAAGTAACTCTGAAAAGAGCTCAACCGAAGATGAATGGACTGCATTAAAAACCGAAATAATGAAAACTGGTAAAGAAACATTAGGCTTTAGGGAACAAGCTGCCCGAAAACCTTGGATCACAGAAGAAATTCTGGAGCTGATGGATCAGAGAAGAAGGTACAAAAATGCTCAGGAAGAGAGCAGTACAGGCAATTTAGAAATCAAATAAATAGGAAATGCAAAATAGCAAAAGAAAAATGGCTACAAGAAAAGTGTGAAGAAGTAGAAAAGGAAATGGTCGTAGGTAAAGTAGATGTTGCATATTGAAAGATCAAACAGAATTTTGGAGAAATGAAGAAAAGAGGTATGAACATTAAAGCTGCAGATGGGAAACTCTTTTAAGCTCAGAAGATAGAGCTAACCAATGGAAAGAATACACTGAGAATCTGTATGTTAGGGACGACTTGAACAATAGTGTAATGGAAAAGGAAGGCGATGTCGACATTGATGACTTAGGAGATCCTGTTTTGAGGGCAGAATTTAATAA